>VBSK01000056.1:1200000-1682007 GCA_006112555.1 Tuber indicum | reverse complement strand
ACTCAACCCTAACCCTGATAACTCACAAGTGTAAGCCTCACAAAAAGTCTTACATCGGTCATATGTCACAAATGAGTCATATGTGTGAAACCCCATGACTCGTAATCAAGTCTTGTGCAAAACGTAACAAATCCTAAGATAAACTAATCCTATGACTCAAGCCAATTTAACGGGGGCTCCCTCTGGGAAGATGGATCCCGAGGTTGCGACCGCACCGAAGTATTCTTTCAGAAGTAAGATAAAGATAATCAACAGTAGAGTTGAAAAAATAAACGGTAAAACTAATATCGTTAAGCCACAGCTTTACTCAATTAAGTCCTGATCTCGAGAGGTAGTTGATTGCCAGAGTAGAGGAGAACTCGCATATACTTAAGTAGGTTTGGTATGCTCCAGTTACTCCCCATCACTACTCTGCGTTCGCGAGCACCCAACTCCCGTGGGCTGTCTAGCCAACCTCTACGGGTCGGACCAACGATCCTCCGTAGCGAACTAGACCACTCGGTGGTGTTCTAACATCTGCCCGATAGAAGAAGTTTTAGCCGCTGCATCTCCAATGCAACCGCAGGAGTAAAAACTCTTCATATCGTGGTCATGCCAGTGGCGAGCTGTCATGCCCGTGTGGATACTATACCAACTATGGAACTCTCTACCCATATACACTTAGTCTTCTGCAAGCATTCGCGGCTCCTGAACATCTATCCGGTTCTACTCATTTCCATATCATTCCGGAAGATAGCCACGTAGCTCCCCCGATAGACCACTCCGGAGGTTGACTACCAATAGGCGCTACCCACAGTCAACCCTCCTAGAAGTAGGTCATATCGTGGCCCCAGACTAGTGTCTTAGAGTCCTTAACGATTCTCCAATACTATTACACTTTCGGGGCAACGGACTTCGGTTACCTCGCCTACTGGCCTCCGGTAACCTCACATACTACTCTTTACTTCAAAGTGGTATTACTCCGTCAGTTCTGGTCCGTTTTACACGAAACCACCTGGAGGCTATTCTCCAGGTTCTCCTCTTCCCCCTCATATATCCTGCGGACAGCTTCCGGTCGGACGGACGGCGTGAACGTATACGGTGTTATGGAAGCATCTCCACCGGGAGACTTTTGCTAGACTTACAGCAACTCTTCAGGCTGTAGCCCATGACGCCAGGGACTTATAACGGGGCCGGAGGGGGGTGTTAGCAACCACACCTCCAAGTTACAGCTTGTTCGGAGCTCAACTGGTTGTGCCGGAGTGATCCGCACAACCTGAGATTCGAACACCCTATGTAGTTTCGCGTGACAAACAATCTAGTCACTTCCCCCGAAGTCCTGCGTAACAAGTTACTTTCAAGGTAGGGTAACTTGGCTCCATAGCAGGGTAACCCTTGGCCCAAGGCAGGGTAACCCTAGTCCGAAGGTAGGGTAACTTTACCTGGACTCTCCGTCGAGTAATTCAGGGTAACTCCCAAATTGACTACTTGGGTTACCCTACAGAGTAGGGTAACCCCCAACCATTACTAGGACCTATGTACCTTGGTATGGCCTAGCATGCCCGACTGAGGTACCTAACCACCGGTACCTCCACCTGGTAGACCTAAGTCTACCGCCAGCCCTACCGCGGTAGTCTCTTGACTCGGTATGGGTGTAGGTTTGGCTACTTGTAATAGTACTCAGTGGAGTCTCGTTACATCACTCCCCTCTTCTATAAGGCTCGACCCGAGCCGATCTAACGACGTCTCTTTTTCCGCTACTCGGTACATCTACAACCCTATGGTCCCTAGGTTTAGATGGATACCTTTTGTGGAAATCGCTTAAGGCTTGTATACCGGTTCCTTCCAGCATCTCAAACGGCTCCCAAGAATTTTCTTCAGGTCCATAGCCATCCCACGATATCAGGTACTGGACAAACCGATGAGGGAACTTCTGTTTAACTCCTCCATACCACCGGCTGTCTAACACTCCCGAGATAACATAACTTGGCTCGTCTTCCACTATGTCAGGGATAGGGATATCTTTAACCCTTCTCCCGGTCTGATCCTCTCGGTAGGGCTCTAATAACCCAACGTTGAATACCGGGTGGATAGACCAACGCGCAGGCAACTGGAGTTCATATGCCCTAGTACCAACACGTCGCTTGACCACAAAGGGACCAAACATTCGGTGGTCTAGTTTCTCCATAGGCCTCTTTGTACGGATATTCTTGCGATTCAGCATTACCCGATCAGCCTTTATAGCTCTGCCCTCTTCGACATCTTCTAGTGTGGCATATTCTGGAGATGGTAATCGTTTCTTGTCATGCCATTTCCGTTGCCTCTCTTGAGCACTTTGTAATGTTTCCCGTATGTCTTGCCATGTACCCTCCCAATCCTTTACTAACAGCTCCGTACTTGGATGAATCCCCTTATTGTCAGGAACAATTCCAGACCAGTTTGTCCTCGGAGAAAATCCATAGTTAATCTCAAAAGGAGATAACCTGGTTGACTCGGAGGTGGATGTATTATAGGCATACTCCGCTAACGGTAGTAGCGAAACCCAATCATCCTGCTGGTAGGTACAATAACTCCTTAGGTATTGTTCCAGTGTCTGGTTCACCCGCTCAGTCTGGCCGTCGGTCTCGGGATGGAACGGGCGGTAGAGACATTGAGCTTCACCTCAAGTAGTCCCATTAAGCTAACCCAAAACTTAGAAGTAAATCGAGTATCCCGATCAGAGATAATCGATTCTGGGAGTCCATGCAGTCTCCAGATCTCTTTGAGAAATATAAGAGCAAGTTCCTTGATAGGTACCTCCGTAGCGAGGGGGATGAAATGCGCCATTTTTGAGAATCTATCAACAATGACCCAGATCTTCGTAAAACCCTCGGATTCTGGTAACGCCACAATGAAGTCCATTGATATTGCGTTCCATGGCCTCATAGGAACATCTATAGGTTCTAATAGCCCAAACTTCTTATGTCTGACTGTCTTTACCCTTTGACAGGTGTCGCAAGACCGAACATAGTCTTCGATATAGGCCTCCATCTTTGGCCAGTAGAAGTTGGCTTTAACCTTCCCTATTGTCTTATAAGTCCCGAAGTGTCCGGCTAGACGGGAATCATGTTCCGCTTGCATGATCCGTTCCTTTAGCCCTTGATCCTCCGGTATGTACCAACGCCTCTTGTATAGGAGGAAGTCCTTCTCTATTGAGAAATTAGGGTCAACCTTATTGTCCTTTTGGACAATAGACTTGTAAATACTTTGATAAGTATTGTCCTTTGCTATAGCGACCTTCATGTCATCAAGCATTCCGGACTTCAACCGGAAGCCTTGGCACAGTTGCAACAACTGTGGTCGCAAGATGTCCCGCTCCTGACTATCCAAATACTGTCCCGGACGGAAAAACATCTGTTCCTGACCCAATTTCGCAGAATTACTCCCCCCTTCAGGGCGGTACTCCGAACGCCTCGATAATGCATCAGCCTTCCCATTAAGGCGCCCTTCACGGTAGACAACCTTAAAATTAAATGGTTGAAGGAATTCCGCCCAGCGATGTTGTCGGCGATTCAGTATCTTAGTACTATTAAAGTACTCCAAATTCTTATGATCAGTATAAATAGTTATCTGATCCGATACTGAGCGCAAGAGATGATCCCATTCTTTGAATGCTGCAACAATTGCGGACATCTCTTTATCATGCACATCATAATTTATCTCAGCTGGCGAGAATTTCCGACTATGGTAGGCTATCGGATGCCATCTACCATCTTCACATAACTGTGAGAGTATGGCTCCTAATGCAAAATCACTTGCGTCGGTTTCCAACTTGGTTAACCGTTCTGGATCAAAATGAGCTAGAATGGGGCTTGCCATGAACATCGCTTTAAGGCGACTAAAGGCTTCATCATGTCTAGGACCCCATCCCCATTTGGAATCTTTCTTCGTTAAGTCAGTTAACGGCTTTGTTATCTTACTGAAGCCTTCAATAAACCGACGGTAGAAGTTTGCAAAACCCAAAAAGCTTTGAACGTCAACAACTGTCTTTGGTGGAGTCCAAACTTCAATAGACTTCACCTTTTCCGTGGTCATCATAATACCACGATCGGATATACGGTATCCCAAGAATTCTACCTCTCTTTGATGGAATGTAGATTTCTTAATGCTTACACAAAGCCTAGCCTTGCGCAGTCTTTCCATAACTCGCCTAACGAGTGAGACATGTTCTTCGATGGTCTCTGAGTATATTAGGATGTCATCTATATAGGCGATGACTCCTTCGTCTAATAAATCATGAAAGATTTTATTTATCATACTCTGGAAAGTAGATGGGGCGTTACATAGCCCAAACGGCATTACCGTATATTCATACAACCCATAACGACAGCGGAAAGCTGTCTTCCATTCTTCTCCTTCTGCCATTCGGAGGAGATAATAGCCATTCTTCAAGTCCAACTTAGTGAAGACAGTGGCTTTTCCAAGTCTATCACGCAGCTCATTCATCAGTGGTAAAGGATATTTATTCTTCACCGTAATCTTGTTAAGCCCTCGGTAATCAATACATAACCTCAATGACCCATCAGGTTGGGTACAAAGAGGATTGGGGCTGCGGCAGGGGAACTAGATCTCCGTATCTTTCCCGTTGCCAGCATCTCATTGAGATACTCCCTCAGAATCTTGAGCTCGTTTTCAGACAATGGATATATAGGACCAAAGGGAGGTGCTGTCTCAGGCATTAACTCGATCTTGTGATCATACTCTGAGTGCTCTGGTAACGCATCTATCCTTTGTTGGCTAAATATATCGCCATAGTCCTTATATTCGGGGGAGGAGACTTAGGGCAATGTCTTTCCCGTCTTCTCCTGTGAACTGGGCATATCCAAGAAGATATACCTGAGCTTGGTCTTCTGCCAATAGCTCTTCTTCGGTTATAAATTCTAACCGTCTCTGGCCCACAAGGCATCTAGCCTTACACAATACAGACCTCCAAGTGAAGCTGCGTGTTTCCCAGTCTATGTCGGGATTATGTTCATGGAGCCATGACATTGGAAGATAACCATCAATCTTCTTATCGGACATGTCCGCCAGTTCAAATCTCATGTCATTGACATGATCGCCAATACGCATCTTCAGGGTCTTAGTGTAATGAAGCCCTGAGTTAGGAATGTCATTCCCGCTAGCATCCTTTATTGGAGCAGCAACCTTTCTCCGGACACAAGGAACTTGTGTTTCCTTAGCCCATCGTGTGCTAAGCACTGCGCCAGTAGCGCCACTATCCAACAATAACACAGCCTCGGCTGCACTGTCTCTCGCGCCACAACGCCATTCTAGTCTAACTCGAACTCGGATAGACTTTATATGTTTTGGGGGGCCTGAAAGCCGCGCCTTCTTTCTTGAGTTTTCTTTTAGAAGCATGTTTAACGGAGTCTCTTGCCTTTCGACACAAGAGTGGCCACAACGGGTCAAAATGTTAAGGTTTCAAATCACGGTATATCAATAGCTAGGGTGTTTACTATCACGCCAGCATGATTTCGGGTACTGAACCCTCCTCAGGTAAACTTGATAACAAAATTTCATTGCTCGAATCAAGGCCTGCTTGATGTGAAAAGAACTAGTCTAACAAAAGAAAACAATTTCGCTTCCAATACTAAGGAAATAATCCATCGAAGTAAGGAAATGATATATTCCCGCAGTAACATAACAAGAATACAAAGGAGAAATAAACCAAGACAAACACCCAAAGAGAATTTCCGTGCTGACCCAAATCCTCCACCTGCCTCGTTCCTTCGCAGACCGCTGCGGCCCAGAACATCTAAGAGGCCTGGTCAGTCTATGTATTGACTGCAGGATTTCTCGGGGCATGCTTACTCTCGGAGCCCTTCACATAACTTCCTAGAGTTATGTCAGTGTCTTGTTATTTCGCTGCAAGGAAAGGAACTTACCTATTCCTCAGCATCCGTATCAACCTCCATAATCTCGGGAGATGACTTTCGGATTTCCAATAACTTCTTTGAAGGTGGTGCTTCGATGCGACGGACTTTGTTGTTTGATGCTTCATTGACTTCTGCATCTTCAGCCTTCCTCTTTTTGGTTATCGCTTTAACCCCTTTGGCTGAACTAACAACAGGGTCGGTGGAGAAACATTTCCGCCAAAAGTGACCCGGTTTTCCACATCGTGTGCACTGCGACTCCTTCTTGCGCTTATCGATAAGCGTAGACGGGATATTCTTATGGGCATTAGCATGCTCAGAATTCCCTTGCTTCTGGGATGTACCCGCAGAAGATAAGGAGCGCCTAGGGTTGGGCTTACCCGAACCCTTTTCCTTCCGTTTCGGTTGTTTCCTCGAGGTTGACAACCTCTCCTCGCTCTTGCCCTGGTTATCACTTCGGCTTTTCGTAACTGTCTCGCTGAAAGTGATATTGTCTTGGAGGGCGTGGCCCGTCTTCCGCAGAAGGTCCATGTACTCGGACACATCGGTAGGATGAGGTGTCTTTTGTGCCCAGACATTCCGTAGTTGGGATGTCATTGTCATCCGGATCTTGTCTTTGATCATCGTAGGGTCCGTATAACCCAATTGGACAATCAGATCCATTACCGAGTCTAAGTACTGGTCAACCTGACCAGGCTTCATCTGCAGCTTCGTCCACTCGCTTAGAGCGCGGTCCCGATCAACATGGGCACCGAAACTTGCCATTAGCCGTTTCCTAAATCCTTCCCATGTACGAAACTCATGGTTGGGGTCAAACGGCATACCCACCCAGCGTGCACCGTTC
The DNA here is from genome assembly GCA_006112555.1 of Tuber indicum. NCBI lineage: Eukaryota > Fungi > Ascomycota > Pezizomycetes > Pezizales > Tuberaceae > Tuber > Tuber indicum. Next base: position 1,675,272 of record VBSK01000056.1, on the reverse strand, counting down.
GCTGACGTACCGGTGTAGGCCCATGTACCAAGTTTTGGCAGTGCCTTGAAGAAGAGGGATAACCAAGCTGATTTTGTCCATATCTTCCGTGACTGATTCTCGGAAGTATTCGAACTTGATTTCCACATCGCTAATGAACCGCTGGGTATCGGTTGTATCTCCTTTGAAGGGAGTTACATCACCTAACTTCGCGGGCTTTCTTGGCTTTCCCCCTGAAGGGGTGGAGTTACCGGCTGGCTGACTAGCTCCAGCTGCCCCACTCATCTGCAAGAAAGCTCGTAGCAACCTTCGTGCTCCGCGGTCATAGCGTCTCTTCTTTTTCTCGCTCCAGTTTGGCTTCCGCCTCCCCAGAAACTCAGAGAAATCGGGTATGGAGTCGGCATCATCGTCATCACTGCTACTGGAGGAACTGGAATCACCCGGGTTTCCGCCAGCACCAACGTTTCCGCCAGGCGGGAGTTGATCTCCGCCGCCACCGGCATTTCTGCCAGGGCCTCCAGAGGGTCTATCATACCCGTCAAAGGAGTCCTCCCTTTCCTGTTGTCTGTCCTCTTGGGGAACCACCCCCTGACGAGACAAAGGCATTGGAGGTGGGTCTGGTAATGGGACAGCTGCCGAAGAACTTGGAGTAACCCCATACCGACCCTGAATAAACTGCTGGAATTCCAGACAGCTATCCGGCATTGCCGAAGGGCCCACGTGCAAACGTGAACCACAATAAGAACATTTGGGCTTTTTCATCTTCGGACCCTCCTCCTCCGGCTTCCGGTACACTTGACTCGAACGACTGTTAGGACAGTTGAGCGCATGTGCGGCCTTTGGAAAGTGAGGTCCTCCCACGACCGTACAACCAGTGTAACAGAAGGCCGTAACCCCCGGCGACAAAGGCCTTCGGACCCGTTCTTTCTCCGGAGCACCCCACATACCCCATTCACCCCCGGACTTGTTATATTGTCCTTGCCTAAGTTTGTCAAAAAACTCATTTGTATAAGTAGGTTTCCTGGGCGCACCAGGTAACTTAGGCATGGAAGGCATGGGAGGCAGGGGAGCAGGTTCAATGATAACAGGAGCTTGTCCTGGCTTTGGGAGAGGTGTATTCACAGCCGCCTGGTAAGGTCGGTCTGGCACAGGGATATTGGTAGAGGGTGTTGGGGTATCAGTGACTCCTGTCAAGTCTACCTGATCCCGACCAGGTTGCGGAGGTGGAGGAGGGACTCTGGACTTATCCACCCTATGACCACTATCGCCCGGACGAGAGCCTGTAGTAGGGCTAGGAGTCCGTCGGTTTCTCCTTTGAGATACCGGGGCGAGTGCTTCTTCGAGCTGTTCGTGGAAGGGGGAACGACGAGGAGAGACTAGAGCTCGTGGCTGTTGACCCGCTATCTGTACTCCTAATTCAGTCAAGTATGCCTGATATGAGGGATTGGTCAACATAGCGGTTAGGGTCTCCGCAAAGTTGACCGCGGGACGCTTCTCCATCGGAGGTGCCACTGTCATGATCGTATCATTGTCATGATCAATCTGATGCCCTGTACGGGCAGCCTCTTCCAACGCCGCTATCCTCTTGGCTAGAGCACGTGTGTCACTAATTTGCCGTATGAACAACTTCTGTTGTTTCCGCATCCACTCCGTAGCCGCCGTAACCATCTCTATTTTAAACTTAGTCTGCGCCTACTCATTCCAGTAATGCATCTGGCTTTGAGCTTCCTTCATCTGCTTTGTAACTTCAAGAAGGATGTAGGGTTCCATGACTTCCCTAGTAAAATCCGCAAGACTAAACCCTTGACCTTGCCTTTCTGGCACTACCAGAATCGCAAGCTTCTGCTGTGTAAACGATTCGAATAACCGCGCAGGGTCTTCGACCACAATTTCCTCGGCATCGTCGGGAAGGTCGATATTGGTAGCATTAAGGACAAGTTCAATGGGTTCCCAACTAAGGCCTTTGGCATCCGCAAATGCTTCACGCCGCATATGCCATTGGTGGGCTGCCGCCGCGGCAGGATCGAAGTGACCGGCTTGGTTTGACATAGTAATTTCCACCCGATGCTTCTGGTACCAGACCAGCGACTCGTACTCAAACTATGTCAATTCAAGGAGGTCAATACCAACAAATCTCAAGAGTAGGAAGAGTTAAGCGAGGTCTTCGCGTAACGATATACTGTAACGGGGGCTCCCTCTGGGAAGATGGATCCCGAGGTTGCGACCGCACCGAAGTATTCTTTCAGAAGTAAAGATAAAGATAATCAACAGTAGAGTTGAAAAAATAAACGGTAAAACTTAATATCGTTAAGCCACAGCTTTACTCAATTAAGTCCTGATCTCGAGAGGTAGTTGATTGCCAGAGTAGAGGAGAACTCGCATATACTTAAGTAGGTTTGGTATGCTCCCAGTTACTCCCCATCACTACTCTGCGTTCGCGAGCACCCAACTCCCGTGGACTGTCTAGCCAACCTCTACGGGTCGGACCAACGATCCTCCGTAGCGAACTAGACCACTTGGTGGTGTTCTAACATCTGCCTGAACGAAGTGTTTTAGCCGCTGCATCTCCAATGCAACCGCAGGAGTAAAAACTCTTCATATCGTGGTCATGCCAGTGGCAAGCTGTCATGCCCGTGCGGATACTATACCAACTATGGAACTCTCTACCCATATACACTTAGTCTTCTGCAAGCATTCGCGGCTCCTGAACATCTATCCGGTTCTACTCGTTTCCATATCATTCCGGAAGATAGCCACGTAGCTCCCCCGATAGACCACTCCGGAGGTTGACTACCAATAGGCGCTACCCACAGTCAACCCTCCTAGAAGTAGGTCATATCGTGGCCCCAGACTAGTGTCTTAGAGTCCTTAACGATTCTCCAATACTATTACTCTTTCGGGGCAACGGACTTCGGTTACCTCGCCTACTGGCCTCCGGTAACCTCACATACTACTCTTGACTTCAAAGCAGTATTACTCCGTCAGTTTTGGTCCGTTTTACACGAAACTACCTGGAGGCTATTCTCCAGGTTCTCCTCCTCCCCCTCATATATCCTGCGGACAGCTTCCGGTCGGACGGACGGCGTGAGCGCATACGGAGTTACGGCAACTTCTCCACTTGGAGACTTCTGCTAGACTTACAGCAACTCTTCAGGCTGTAGCCCATGACGCCAGGGACCTATAACGGGGCCGGAGGGGGGTGTTAGCCACCACACCTCTAAGTTACAGCTTGTTCGGAGCTCAACTGGTTGTGCCGGAGTGATCCGCACAACCTGAGATTCGAACACCCTATGTAGTTTCGCGTGACAAACAATCTAGTCACTTCCCCCGAAGTCCTGCGTAACAAGTTACTTTCAAGGTAGGGTAACTTGACTCCATAGCAGGGTAACCCGTGGCCCAAGGCAGGGTAACCCTAGTCCGAAGGTAGGGTAACTGTACCCCGAGTAACCCTACAGAGTAGGGTAACTTTACCTGGACTCTCCGTCGAGTAATTCAGGGTAACTCCCAAATTGACTACTTGGGTTACCCTACAGAGTAGGGTAACCCCCAACCATTACTAGGACCTATGTACCTTTGGTATGGCCTAGCATGCCCAACTGAGGTACCTAACCACCGGTACCTCCACCTGGTAGACCTAAGTCTACCGCCAGCCCTACCGCGGTAGTCTCTTGACTCCGGTATGGGTGTAGGTTTGGCTACTTGTAATAGTACTCAGTGGAGTCTCGTTACACCCTCTATTTCCCAGTCCCCAATGGCATAATCCTCTCCTACGTCGACGATTTCGCTATAACAGTGGCCTCGCTCTCCTACCGGCGCAACATCCCGAAGCTATAGGCAGTCGTATCCTCACTCACATCGAAAGGGAGGCGCATTGGTGTCGCCTTCTCACTCCCCAAAACAGAACTAATGCACTGGAGGATGTCCCAACAGAGAGCGCCCCCCTCCCCCCTCCCCATCTCAGTGGACTCTGTCACCTACACACTATCCCAAGTACTTCGGTGGTTAGGCTACTGGCTGGAGCCTGCGACTCCTGCATTAGACCGTGCCACCTCCTCCCATTTCACCAGATGCCTCGCCCTGGCTGAAGCTGCTCTCACTACAATAGACTGCCTGTCCCGGCCGGGCAAGGGTCTTGTCTCACACCTATGCTACCGCCTTGCCACCTCCGTGGTCAGCCCCATCCTCCTCTATGGATGTGACCTGCTCTCCCCCAACTCCAAAATGCTCGACAAGATGACAGCGTTCTGGCACCAGGTACAAAGGTGGGTTACAAACTGCTTCGCTTCTACCAACACGGCTGTTGTCCGCTGTGAGGCCTCCCTCCCTCCTATCGACCTCTTAATAAAGTACCTACAATGTCTAGGGGCAGTCCGTCTCGTCTGCCTGCCACCTGAGATCAACCCAGCATCCGCCCACCTGGACCCCTCTGTTCCAACTACATCCCCCTTCTGGGCACCCAACTTCCTCCGTCTCCCTGGTTCTGTCCGAGGCCGCCACCCTTGGGCTGGCCCCAACCACAACCCCCTAAGATGGTTCACCAAACCGCCCTCCCCACCCAACTGTCGTAACCGCCCTGTCGCTGCAGTCGCCCACCATGTTCACTTCATTATCGGCAACTGTAATGACCCCCTCCCTCCAGCAAACTCTCTCCTCTTGCCTCCCCTACAGGTAGCCCCGCTTGGGGCCCCTGCCCTCTACGCTACGCTCAAGGCCTGATGCAGTGAGGAACTCCTCACCTCGTGGCGCCTCCTCTCACCTCCCCCGCCCTACTACCTATTCGGCCCCACCCTACGCCCTCACCCCTGTATGGGCTTGGGGTGTTTCCTTTCTGGCCGCCTCCATCAGATGCACGCCGGCAAGAGCTACTTAGCCGCCCACCCCTCATAGCATGACACCAACCCCTCTCCCCTCCGCCCCTGGTGCGAGGAAGGGGACGAGACGTTCGAGCATGCCCTCCTGTTTTGTTCTGCCAAGCCTGCCGCCTGCCATTGCCACCTCCAAGGGATAACGGATATTGGACCTGACTCTCCTCTATGGACCTCGATCCCGATGCTTTGGGCCTCAGTCGTTACCTCACCGCTACCAGAAGTGGTTTCCCCCCTGACATGTATGTACAATATGCCCCCGCCAACCCTTTCTTTCCCCCTCTTCTTCCCCTCCTACCTCGCCATGGTCGTCGTTGGCTGGGTCGCCAAATGGTCTAAGTGGCGAAGGGTCTCCTGTTTGATTTCATTACTTATTATTATAAGGTTATGATTTGTTTCCATTACGATATTAGTTAGTTAGTTGTTTTCCTTTATGAGTCCTATGTAGGCAATGCGTCGTCGGTTATGGACGCCATCGGAGGAACTGGATTTGATTTTTCCTTTGTTAGTTGTTTGATTTTGGGTTTTGTTTCTGCCATAGCTAGCTCTGCACGCACGTTCTTGTACCTTAACCAAACAATGAATACATGATATAAAAAGCAAAAAAAAGAAAACGGCCGAGGAAGATAGCCCATACTACCAAGCTCTCACCAACCGGCTCAACCAGCTCTCACAGGTAGGCGACAATGCCTACCTGCCCTTCCGCCCTACCCCCAACGCGACCCAACTCGCCATCCACTCCCTCCCCCTCGCCTACCTCCCAGAAGACCAAGACGACCTCCTCTCCCTCCTCCAGAAGTCAGTCCGCAACGCCACAGGCGTCACCATCTTCTCAGCCCGCTTCCTCAACCGCAACTTGGAGTCCAGGATGTCCAAGTCCGCTACCTCTGTCGTCGTTACCATAGCTCCTGTGGACATCAATGCCATGGGAACCTCAATCCACCTCTTCTCTAGAAGACACGGAGTTGAACGTGCCTTCTCATCCAACCGCTTCACACAGTGCTGCAACTGTTGGAAGTTAGGCCATCAGGCACCTTAATGTAAACTGGATTACCCGATATGTCCAATCTGCTCCCACTCGCATACACGTTCGGCGCACCGCTACCAGAACCCCATCTGCCCTAAAGCGGGTAACACCAAGGCAGGGCTCAACTGCTGCCCCTCCTCAACAGCTTCCTGCCCTAACTGTAAGGAGCCGCACGCAGCCACCGAATGAGACTGCCCGGAGCGACCCGGCCAAACCCCCAATGACCCCCCCACCTCGCAACCGTTAGATCAGGATGACGAGGATGGCATGGATGTCGGCCCTGATAGTGCCGACTCTGGTGCTGGCCCCTCCACCCCGAGACAAACTCTTGCCTCGCCTTTCGCAACTACCTGCTGCCCGGGCCCTCGCGTCCCGCCCGAGACATCTCAGACAGCCACTCGTTCCTCCTCCAGGGCCAGCATCCCTCCCACCCAGGGGGACCATGACCCAGCCCGCACCTCAGAAAACCCTTCCGGCTTGTCCGGGTAAATGCCTTCTCCCGATTCTCCTCTCCCCAGGCCCTCTAGCAGGGATCCTGGCCTTTTAAACCTCTCCTTCGTTCAACGTAACAGCTTGGGTAGCTGGGATGTTTTTCTTTCCTTGTTTCAAAGCTTTTCTGCTTTGCCTTCTTTGCCTGCGCTTGTGGCCTTACAGGATCCCGCTGTATGGCGAGCACGCTTGCCTTCCTTCCCTGGTTATAAATCCTTTTCCCTGCTTTCTTTCTTTGGTAAGCCACGTGTGGCCTGCTGTTAAGGGGTCCTGTTCCTATATCAGTTCACGCGACAGGCAACGATACTTCTCTTATAGTATCATATGACACTATATATTTCGTACTAATAGTGTGCGTTCACACTATTACTTTTCTTCGTCGTTCTCGTATAGTGTGCGTTCACACTATTACCTTTTCTTTTGTTACACTTAGTAGTCGTAGAGGCGTTCCTCTTCTACTAAGTCTGTGTAACTATCGTAAGGTATATAGAATAAAGTAAATTCATTCTTAAAACAATAAGTAGGAAAATAACCTAGATGGTTGCGTGAAGAACTAACTAACTCGCCCCCCAGGACTCCTTATATAGTCCTTCCCTCAACCCGCTTACAAATCAAACCAAAGGCAGTCTGCCTTGCCAGTCTGCCTTGCGCAGCCCCCTTGCGCAGCCCCATGACCTCTGAATAGATCATGTGTGTGAAACATAACATAAAACATAACATAAACCTAACGAGTCTGCCTTGCGCACAGCCTCGTTGCATAGCCTCCTTATGCAGCCCCGTGACTTCTAAATAAGTCTCGTGCGTGAAATATAACAAATGAAACCTCAACGAGTCTGCCTTGCAGTCTGCCTCGTTGCATAGCCCATCATAAATCACATGACCTCTGAATAGGTCAAGTGCGTGAAAACATAAATCATAACATAACTACGTAACAAAGAAAACTCATAAACCAATTTCGTAACAAATAAAACTTACTAGCTAACTAATGAAATCTACTATGTCCGATCTAGAATCGTGACACCTGCGATGCTCTCTTGTCCTTCCTTGAAGTTGTTTTCCTTTTGCCTGTATAGGTGGGCCAGTCTGCCAAAGTGATGGCGGTCGACCTGTTCTCCGAGGTAGGCTTTTGCTTCTCCTCACAAACTCGCCTTCCGGTGTACAATGTGTACAACACCTAAGGCGTCTCAGCCCATACACGCATTGTTCCTCCTGTGCTTTCCTTTCCTGATTTAAGTTTCCCCTTTTTGTTGTGGGAGACTTTTACCTCCACCATCCTCTTTCCGACCCATTAAGGGTCATCTCATCTACTGAACTTGGAACGTCAGTTCCTTATTTTCAGTTGGCCTCTTTACAGGGTTTTTCCCTCCTTAATACCACTAGTGTGTTTACTTATTTTCCCTCTGCCTCCGTGGACAGGCCCTGCGTTCATGATCTCTCCTGTGCCAATAGCGTGGCAGCCCAACTCTTTGCAGAATGGGCTACCCCGCTCCCGTCCACTGGCTCTGACCACGTTCCGATTTATATTTCACTCTCCACTCCTTTATTGCGCCCCCCTGCCCCCACATCAGCCTGGGCCAAGACTGATTGGCTTGCCCTTAGTGATGCCCTTAAGTTGTTTGTTTACTCTCCACCTCCCACCCTCCCGACCTTGTCCTCTGCTACGACCTGGTTCGACAGCAATGTCGACCCCCTCCGCACCACTCACCTCCTGCACACCCCTCTCAATCGCTTGTCGACCCGCTCTAAACCTTTGTGGTCGCCGCTCCTCTCCTCTCTCAGAATCTCCTTTCACACTGCTACACGTCGCGCCTGCAAGACCCCTAATGTGGACTCCTGGACTGAAGCCCGGTCATCCCGCAACGCTTATTTTAAGGCCAACAAGCAGGCTAAGCGAAAGTACTGGAACGACTTCCTCTCCTCTGCAACCCCGAAGACCGTATAGACAGCCAAACAATTCACAATGGGACGCCCCCCTGACCGGTTTCCATCTTTCCCGGATGCTGACACTCCACTTGTTGTCAACACAGCCTTCCTGACCCACATTTTCCCACCTAGAGAATCCTCCTCCCCTCCTACTATCCTGCACCCCTTCAGGGACCTTGACCTCCTTACTAAAGAAGAAGTCTCCAAGGTTCTGGCCTCCAGCTCAAGCTCGTCCGCCCCTGGCCCCCAACACGTCCCATACTCGATTTGGAAGAGAGTCCACGGCACCAACCCAAAGATCCTCACCTCCCTCCTGAGTCCCCTCCTACTATACGGTTTTCACCTCTCATCCCTCAAGCAGGCCAACGGCATTGTACTCGACAAGTCTGGCAAGGCCTCCTATGATACACCAGCCTCCTTCCAAATCATAGTCCTCCTCCAAACCCTATCCAAGATCCTGGAGCATGTGGTAGCTATAAGGCTAGCCACAGTTGCTCGGGCCCTTGGCCTCGTCCACTCTAACCAATCTGGTTCACCATCAGGCATGGGCACTTTCGACGCCATTGCTACTCTCTCACATGAGGTCCAGCTTTCGCACACCAGGGGCCTCTGTTCCTCTACACTTTTCCTTACCGTCAAAGGGGGCTTTGATAATGTCAACTCGGCTGCCCTGTGCGGCAAACTTCGCGAAAAAGGCGTTGAGCCCTACCTTGTTTCGTGGGTCCGATCCTTCCTACATGGCCAACAATGCCGCCTCCTATACCAACGTTCTCCTAAAGTCCTCTCGCCGGTCCAGGTCAGCACCCCCCAGGGATCACCTATCTCCCCTCTCCTTTTCCTGATCTGTGTTTCCTCCCTCCATTTCCCAGTCTCCAACAGCATAATCCTCTCCTACGTCGACCACTTCGCTATAACGGTAGCCTCTCCCTCCTACCGGCGCAACGTCCGGAAGATACAGGCAGTCGCGTCCTCACTTACATCGAAAGGAATGCGCAAAGGTGTTGCCTTCTCACTCCCCAAAACAGAACTAATGCACTTGAGGACGCCCCAACAGAGAGGGCCCCCTTCCCCACTCCCCGTCTCAGTAGACTCAGTCCCCTACAAACCGGCCGAAGTACTTAGGTGGTTGGGCTACTTGCTGGAGCCCCCGACTCCTGCGTTAGACCGGGCTACCTGCTCCTATTTCATCCGACACCTCGCTCTGGCTGAAGCTGCTCTCGCTACAATAGACCCCCTGTCACAGCCAGGCAAAGGTCCTGCACCACACCTGTGCCATCGTCTTGCCTCCTCCCTGGTCCACCCTATCCTCCTCTACAGCTGTGACCTACACTCCCCCAACTCCAAAATGCTCGACAAGATGAGAGCATTCTGGCACCGGGTACAAAGGTGGGTTACACACTGCTTCGCTTCTACCAACATGGCCATTCACTCCTGACAGGCCTCCCTCCCTCCTATCGACCTCTTAATCAAGTACCTACAACCTCTAGCGGCTGTCTATCTCGTCTGCCTACCACCTGAAATCAGCCCGGCATCCGTCCGCCTGGACCACTCTGTCCCAACTACGTCCCCCTTCTGAGCACCCAACTCCCTCCGTCTCCCTGGTTCTGTCCGAGGCCACCACCCTTGGGCTGGCCCCAACTACTCTCCCCTCAGATGGTTCACCAAACCGCCCTCCCCACCCAACCGACGTCACCTCCCTATTGATGCAGTCTCCTACCGCATTCACTTCATTATCGGCAACCGTAGTGACCCCCTCCCTCCGCCAAGCCCTCTCCTCTTGCCTCCTCTACAGGGAGCCCCGCTTGGAGCACCTGCCCTCTACGCTTCGCTCAAGGCCCGATGCCGTGAGGAACTCCTCACCTTGTGGCGCCTCCTCTTACCTCCCCCGCCCTACTACCTCTTCGGCCCCACCCTACGCCCGTGCCCCTTTATGGGCCTGGGGCGTTTCCTTTCTGGCCGGCTCCATCAGATGCGCACCAGCAAGAGCTACATAGCTGCCCACCCCTCATGGCACGACACTTACCCCTCTCCCCTCTGCCCCTGGTGCGAGGAAGGGGACGAGACGTTCGAGCATGCCTTCCTGTTTTGTTCTGCCAAGTCTGCCGCCCGCCGTCGCCACCTCCAGGGGAAAATGGATATTGGACCTGACTCTTCTCTATGGACCTCAATCCCGATGCTTCTTGGCCTCGGTCGCTACCTCCCTGCTACCAGGACTGGTTTCCCCCCCGACATGTATGCACAATATGCCCCCCGCCAGCCCTCTCTTTCCCCCTCCCCTTCCCTTCCTGCCTCACCACAGTTGTCGTTGGCTGGGTCGCCAAGTGGTCTAAGTGGTAGAAGGTCTCCTGTTTGATTTTTCTGCTCCTTGTTATGAGTTTTGGTTTATTTCCGTTATGATACTAGTTAGTTAGTAGTTTTTTCCTTTATAAGTCCTGTGTAGGCCCTATGTCGGTTATTGGATGCCATCGGAGGAATTGGTTTCGGTTGTTTCTTTTGTTAGTTACTTGATTTTGGGTTTTGTTTCTGCCATAGCTAGAGCTGCAGGCACATTCTTGTACCTTAACCAAACAATGAATACATGATATAAAAAATAAAAATAAAAAAATGGCTGAGGAAGATAGCAATGACTGATGGAGGGTTTGGAGAACCCATTACCAATTGGGCAAAGTTGCTGGAAAGTGCCACCCGGGAAGGTAGGGATCCCGGAACGTTGTCGGAAAATGGTATAGCCGGGTCTCTAGCTAGCGCGGGGTCATAGCTCCATCACATATGGCCCGTGGGACTCCCACGGCATATAACATCCCCCGAATCCCCTAAACGCGAGGTCCTCATGCTCGCTACTCCTCGCAACATCTCGCGTTTTTTGCTGTTCATCTAAGCTGCGACTCGAAAACACTGGCACACCTACTTCGCACAAAAACCACCCTAACAAAACCCTACCCAAGCTATAAGCACGGCACCACCCACCCCACACGATAAGCAATACCATGGCGAGCAGACGAGGATCCAGACGTGGAGCAAGCCGCACACCGTCTTCCCGGAGAGACAATTCAGGTGGGATCCGAAGAAACACTCGTAACAGGCAGGCCCCTGCCAGATACAGGCAAGCTGCCGCTTCCGAAGCCAGACCACCACTACTAGAAGGAATTCAGGACCCAGAAAGCACCAGTGATGAAGAGGAATCCAGTCAGTATACGCTGTCTCTCCCGGGTAGTATTCAACATGTCCCACCAAGCGAACATGACCGTAGCGATGGCCTTTCCCAATCCTCCTTCCATCAACCATCCAGCTAACAACAAAGCAGCCTACAAGCCAATCCCAGGGACAATGCAGGTATCAGCTTAGAGGACATACGACAGCTCCTAAGATCTCACGAGGACGATATCACGGACTGGGTGATTCGCCAACTCAGGTCCCAAAATCCTACCCGCAGCCATACCCCCCCACCCGATCTTACAACGCAGACTATACCCACGAACCAGCAAACCGAGCCCAACCCACTCCTTACCCGGATTAATGATCTGGAAAGCCAACTTGTACTTCTTCAAGCACAAAGACCGCTCGGACTCACTAGCGCCCAACTGCCTCGAGGTTCCGGTACGTACAACCCCATCTTACCCCCCACCATACAAGCGAATGAGAGTGCATCCAGCACAGTAGAGTCAGTGGAGACCCTCTTCCCTGGAGTCGAGCGAAGCACCTTAGCACAGATAATCGAGAATCGCTTTAAGCCTACCAATATTTACCGACTACTGGCAACCGAAAAAGAGCGCGCAGAAGCCCAGCGCACTATCAGCATAGGCGGTATCGAATTCGAACAAGCTGAACGTGATGGAAAGGAAAGCGAGTATCGAATGAGTACTTTCTTCAAAGCGTGAGCTGCCTACAGCGGGAATTTGGTAAAGCTAGCACCATACGCACTCCAAGCGGAGCTGGCTATATCACTTTTTATCTACACAATGAGCCTTTACAACCTACTTGAAAAGTACACTTGGGACGGGGTACGCGCATACCACTTCCAGTTTCATAGAAAGCGAGTTGCGAGTGGACAGAGTATATACCTACCACAGGAATGGCGCCAACTGGATAGTGAACTTATTGCATCCAAATGCTTTGCATATCCGGCAGCACGTGGCACATGGAACCAAAGTACCAGCAGGCACGCAGCCTACCCACGCCGCATACCAGAATTACCATCCCGGGAAAACATACTCCCATACGGGCAAACCCACGCAGGTCCAGCACACAGCCAGTACCCAAGCATGTCAGAACAACGTACAGCCTACTAGAGCCCCTATTCCCTCGCCCCAACACCCAGTACACAGACTACTTTAAGCCACGTAGCCCTCCAGATCTGCCGGAACTGGAATTATCACGAATGCCGGACCACCAACTGCCGGCACCGGCACCTTTGCATCATATGTGGAGATAACCACAAGGCAACAAACTGTGCCCACGGAGGCAATACCCGGCAAGCCCCAGGGCACCCAAGCAGATATCCTAGCCGTTAGCACTCCCTATTACTCTTTCCTTTGACCTCTGCTTCCCAAACCCCAACGGGCTACCCCTTATACTACAATTAGCTCTATTTATTTTATAATAATAATTTCTTAATACTTACTGCTACCCAAGCATTCTCTCACGTACCTGGACCAAAAGAACCCGCCAGCTGGCATGCAAACCTCTATCATATCCCTCATACTAGGAGCAAACAACCACCTCGCCCAAATACACTGCTCCACTATCCTGTATTTACGATTCATCAAATCCCAATGCCAGCTGGCCCGCTAAACATTCACGGATGGAATCAGCTCATGCTAGACTACCCAGATACTAGATTGGTAGAAGCAATCTTAGGCATTTGCACATTTGGCGCAAGAATTGGCCACGAAGCAGAGAGAGGACCAATCCGCATCTTCCCAAACCTCTCTTCAGCAGAAGAGTTACCAGAGATAGTAACAGCTGATATCGAGTTAGAGCTAAGTAAAAATCGCTTAGCTTATTACCCCTCTGCCACATTGCTACCTGAGCATTTCACCGCATCCCCATTAGGACTCACCGATAAAGCAGATGGGTCAAAACGACAGATACATCACCTGTCCTTCCCAGCAGAAGGAGCTAGCTCGATAAATGCTGGAATCCCAGAGCCCTATGGTACTATTAGCTATAGTACGGTAGAGGAACGTATCAGCAATTCAGATTTTTGGAAGAGGTTGTCAATTGATAAAACGGGATTTCGAAAGTGCCTTCCGACATATTCCAATCTCCCCAATCGATACGCCTCTCCTTGGACTGTGCTGGGAGAACCAATACTACTCCGAGTTATTCTTACCATTTGGCCTACGAACAGCCCCATATATCTTCAACCTTTTTGCTGAAATGTTCCACTGGATACTCGAAAATGAGCTCGGAAAGGAACACCTAAACACCACGATAGTCCACTACCTTGATGACTTTCTGCTTATCATACCACCAAATATTGAGCTTGAGCCGTAAAGCCAAAAATTTAAGCGACTCTGTAAGGTAGTAGGTCTGTCAATAAAGGACACCAAAAGTGAGGAGGGAACGGTCGCAAGTTTCGGGGGAATTGAAATCGATACCGAGAACATGACAATACGACTACCGACAAAAAAGCTCTACAAAGCACGTAGTATAGTCGAAAACGCAATAGCACTAACATCCCTCTCCCTTCTTGAATTGCAACAGATTACCGGGTACCTGAATTTTGCAGCAACTGTAGTTCCTCTCGGCAGAACATTCCTCCGCCAGCTTTATAATATGCAGCTATATATCCCATCCTACCGGCAGAATCGCAGACGACGAATAACAAGCGAAGCTCGAAAGGACCTCACGTGGTGGCTTCGTGTTTTGAAAACCCAGCCCACACGCTGCATTGAGAAACAAGTGAGAGAGCAGGTCACTTTATGGACAGATGCTTCAGGAAAAAAGGGACTTGGTGCCTTCTATACTATGGACAGAGAAGTGGAGCCGGCAAGCGAATCCATAAGGGGACTGAGTGTAGCAATCCAACAACCAGAACCAGGAGCAGCATTCTCGATATCACTACCACGTTACATCAGCAATTCCAGAGAACATATCAATACAAAGGAAATGCGAGCTGTAGAACAAGCCCTTCTCCACTGGGGGAAAAGGTGGACTGGAATGAAAGTAATAATAAAGACCGATAACCGAGCAGTGGCTTATGGTATCGCTAATAAGACAATCCGAGGTACATCGATGGATGTACTGAGACGGTGTCTATTGCTAGCATCTGAATTTGATTTAGACATCGAAGTTAACTGGATCTCTACTAAGGACAACATATTAGCCGATGTATTCTCACGCTTTGAATTTGATAAGGTTGCTAACTTAGCCCCACAGTTGACGCACCCAACAATGCACCCCCGGGATCTTGGGTTCTTGACATACAGCAGACGGGCCTCTCACCAATAGCGGCGTACTATTTGTGGAGGGGACTTGCGCCATCAACCTGCCGCAACTACGCTACACCAAGGTCACGCTTCTCCGTCTTCTGCAGTCTCTCAAATTTCCACCACCCAAATGGAGCCTGTTTTCCTGCTAAGGCAACTTGGCTTATAGAATGGCTCTGTTCACTAGCTGGAACAATTAAGGTTAAAACAATGAAACTTTACCTCACGGGCATCAAATCATACCACCTTGACCTTGGGATTGAGGCGACTGCATTCTCGGACCCCCGCCTGGAACGAACACTGCAAGGAATCAAGCGCGACCATAACGAACCAGAGAAGCGAGACAGAAAACCGTTGACTAGGCCATACCTCCTCCAAATACTTACCAGACTCGGAACTGGTGGTTATGATAAAGTAGTTACTATGGCAGCATTTACCCTCGCCTTCGCCGGTTTCCTCAGAGTTGGGGAGTTCACTTACCAGGATACCGATCACCCCACTCGAGTCCTATTTCGCAAATGGTTCCTGACAAAAAACAGCATAAGAATACGAGAACATGAAGGATCCTCCTTCCTGGCACTCACCTTGCTGGCGTCAAAAACTGACCCCTTCAGACATGGAATTGAGCTAACAATCGCAGCCAGCAATGATGCCGCATGCCCTGTGAAGGCTATGAAGAACCTTATAAGCATCGACACTCACCGGCCGCAATTCGCCCCACTATTCTGCATCGGCACATCAACACAACTCTCATTTACCCGAGAACACGTAGTAAAAACTCTACAGGAACTGGCCATATTAGCAGGTCTTGGATGCGAGTTATGGAATGGGCACAGCTTCCGCAGAGGGGCTGCAACTTGGGCAGCGGCAGTAGGAACTGCCGATACTGATATCCAGACCCTCGGCAGATGGCGCTCAGATGCTTATAAAGCATATATTGAATACTCGGTAGACGAACGCATCTCCCTCTCCCAACGCTTCCAGATAATACAAGGAACAAATGACTAAGAGTACGAACCTACCTGCCTAGGAATGGGGAGCCCGCGTTGGACACCACGACGGCAGGTACACCTTGGCTGGTGCCAGAACACCTGCCTCGGACTGGGATAGACCGGTACCAACACTCTCCAGCGACAAGGGCAACAGGATTCTCCCCAACGCCTCCCACAGTAGAACAACATTACCGACATGATGGACGGAAGGATTGGCTACGAGGTGTTTTCTTTTCATTTGTTGGGTCTTTTTGTTTTTGGTTTCTTTTCTTACTTTTTCTTTTCTTTTCTTCCACAGTTGTTAGTCAACTCATCATTTCTCACTTTGAAAAATTGGTCTCCGCTACACCTCCGGTGATTGAAATCTCAACAACAAAAATTTTCACCACCTTCGCGTCTGGTCCTCCCCCCGGTGGGGGGACTTGGCCATCATCTTTCATCTTTTTGCAACCACAAAACCTCCCTCCTGCTTTCTCTCTTGAGGTCTACCCTCATGAGACCCCTCATTACTTCTTCCTGGTGTCCTCGTCGCTGGTTTCCTCTCCTTCCCTGCTTTTACTCTAGCCTCACTTAGCATCAGCACGGTCAGGTTCCTCCTTTTTTCCTACAGCAGACGGCTGGGAATACTGTTTGCGGTACGCGACTAGATTGGATTCCTTCTTTTTTCGTCTAGTTGGTTCGGGTCAGTCCCTCTACTAGGTCCGGGTTTTATCCTGCTGGTGGGTACGGGTTAGTCTCATGGTCGGGGGTTGGCGGTTGGTTTTCTCAACCGGCTATGGTCGAATTCGCCTCTCTCCTCCTCTCTATCCTTTACTGTGGTTTCGTCTACTGTGGGTACTGGGGATTAATGGAGACCGCCTAGTTAAGACACGAACACGTTTCCGATAGTTGTTTCGGCATCTGGGTCTACCCCTCCCTATCCCTACCTCCGCTCATTCGGCTGGTATCCTACTGCCACCCTTCTCTGCTAGCATCCTTGTTAGGCGGTAGCCAAGGTCCATCTTATCAGTCAGACTAGGGCCTGAATCTTTGATCGGAGATTGTCTAGGAAGACTCGTAAAGTGGTAAAGAATAAAAGAATAAAGATTCGTAATTGTAAACTTATTACACTGTTAAGGTCTCTTCTCCGTTGCTTGATTCCTCTAACTAACTGGAGACCTTAAACCTATTTATACTAATCTACTGGTACTTAGTATTCCTATACTAACTTGTACTGAGGAGCTTTTAACTTTAGTTTCTACTGAGTGCGAACACCGTTTGATCCTGAAAGTTCGTACACCACTTCAACGTTAATTGAAACGAGATATTTATCTTGAGCCGATAGCGTCCTATCTCCCTATGATCTTTTTCCAATCTCTAGGCTTAAATGGACTAAGTATGTAAATATAGTCCGAATGTCTATCATTCCAATCGTCCCTATTGATCAAGAACTAGCTAAGTTTGTTGTCAGGAACTGGTCCATAGTTAATATATACATGTATGAGTTTCAACACACCAGTATCATAGAAAGACTCAAGCATCTCCAGTCTTCCAATCCAAGTGTGGTTCTCCTTGGACCTCCTGCCTCTAAGAGGGACTCCTATTGGAGCCTTCCGACATACACCTAATCTTGAACGGGTATTGGTTATTCCTGAAGTAGTTTAATCACGCCAGAGGTCTCGTATCTATTTGATAGAAAATCCCTCGGTCGGCTATTCACTAATGCGAGTGGTCTTTATATAGTTTGCGGTCAAGCAGTTACGAATTAGAAATTATTATTTTAATTCCTATATACCTTCGCTGCAACCATCTTATCGAGTCACTTGACCTCTATTGTCAGGTACATGACATTACCACTATTGTTAGGCGGAGACAACCGGTATAGACTTATAGTTGTCTAGGCCAATCGGGATTCTTTCCTGTAGACGGAGATTTGTCTAGGAAGGCTCGGAAGTAACTCGTTTCGTTTATGACTACTAAGAGTGCAAAGAAATAGGATAGAATCGTAAGAACAATATTATATTATTAAGGTCTCTTCTCCGTTGCTTGATGATGTCTAAAGCTTGGGAGGCACTTTGATATTTATATTCCGCATCTGAGTGTTCGCGGGCTACATCTATCTAACATACAAAATATGGACCTCTTCAAATCTAATGCGCAACGTCGAGTTCTGCATGAGGGTGCGAACACCGGGAGACCCTGAAAACCGTCACACCATCTTCGGTAATTACTATTTCCTGCCTGGGAGACATACTTGTCACCAGTAGTAATTATTCGATCCTCAGAGTCTGTAGACCTGTAGCCCTGTTCTCAAGTCAAACTTTGTTGGCTCCAATAGTTCTTTTCGTTACCAAGAGGATCAGTCTTGATACGAGACTGCATCTGTAGATATGCCGAAGTTGATGACTTCTAGTTGTGATAACTCAACAACTAACCGATAGAATTCATTCCAATGACTCTCTTCTCGTAGATGAGAGGTCATTCTATTGAATAGTCTCATAATTCCTCGGTCCGCAACTCCTGATTGTTCTATGTAGAGGGGGTGGACCTTCGTGTTGTGTTGATTGTAAATCCCGCAACTGCGGTACACCTCTTATCATAGTTACAACACTCCTCGAAGCTCGCTGGCTTCTTTGGTAGTGTTTCCAGGAGCTCTAGACTCTTTCTAATCGTCGAAAGGTGGATGTGAATGCATTGGTTCGTTATCCTGAACCTTCTAACATTCATCTCATGACCTTGTACGAAAACGTCCCGTTACTTACGGCCCATGTCAAAGATGTCATATCTTTGAGGCCTTGTAACTCCCTGAGTAGTGGACGGATTGACTTCGTTCCACTTCCCAGGTGTAGCCTCTTTTTTTCTTTTTTTTTTTTTTTTTTTTTTTTTTTATATCATATATTCATTGTTTAAGGTACAAGAACCTGCATGCAGCGCGAGCTATGGCAAAAACAAAACCTGTAAACACGCGCGTCCCTCCTCCGTCTGAGGCAAAAACCAAGAACCCCAAGCCCCTCTGGTATGGAGCCAACCGCACATCTCGTCCCTAATCAAGCCCCCCTTACAACCCAGATGAACTAAGCCCCAAGAGAAACCCAAAACAGGAAGAGCAGGAAGACCAAGGAAAAATCCCCCCGGAAATCCCACCACAAAAGAAACCAAACCCATACCCACCAAACCATGCCCATAGCACGGCCGGCCGCTGAAAAGCTAACCCTAGATCGGGCCCAAGAAAGGACCAGGTGCACCGAATAATGGCGTGACCCCCACCGAGGGGGAAAACTCAACACGGATGGATCCCGACCGACCGGAGACAGTGCAATACCAATCGGAGGGAGAGGAGCCAGGGCTGGGGCTCCCCAGAGAGAGGTAGCAGTAAGGTGCCAGCTGGGGGAGTAGTAGGGTGCTAGCCGAAGAAGTGGTAGTAGGGTACCAGCCGGGAGGCAGTAAGGTGCCAGCTGGGGGAGCAGTAGGATGCTAGCCGAAGAGGTGGTAGTAGGATACCAGCCAAACGAGCCGAGGGAGGAGGAGGGAGGGGTAGACCCAGATGCCGAAACAACTATCAGAAACGTGTTCGTGTCTTAACTAAGCGGTCTCCATAATCTCCGGTGCCCACAGTAGACAAAACCACCATAAAGGGCAGAGAGGAGGAGAGAGGCAAAATCGACCGTAGCCTGTTGAGAAAACCGACGCCTAACCCCCGACCGTGGGACTAACCAGTACCCACCAGCGGGACAAGACCCGGACCTAGCAGAGGGACTGACCCGAACCAATCAGAGGAAAGGAGAAGGAATCCATAGGAATCGCGTACCACAAACCCTATTCCCAGCCGTCTGTTGAAGGGAAAAAGGAGGAACCCGACCGTGCTGATGCTAAGCGAGGCGAAAGCAAAAGCGGGGAAGGAGAGAAACCCAGCGACGAGGACGCCAGGAAGGAGTAAGGAGGGGTCTCATGAGGGTAGACCTCAAGAGAGAAAGCAGGAGAGAGGTTTTGCCGATGCAAAAAGATAAAAGATGATGGCCTAGTCCCCCCGTGGGGGAGGACCAGACGCGAAAAAGTGGTGATAATTCCTGGGTGTTGAGATTTCAATCACCGGAGGTGTAGTAGAGACGGTCGTTGTTCCCAGGTGTAGCCATTTTTTTTTTTTTTTTTTTTTTTTTTTTATATCATATATTCATTGTTTGGTTAAGGTACAAGAACGTGCATGCAGCGCTAGCTATGGCAGAAACAAAACCCAAAATCAATCAACAAACAAACGAAAAACCAAAACCAGATCCCCCTATGGCGTCCAATAACCGACGCATTGCCTACACAGGACTTATAAAGGAAAACTACTAACTACCTAGCATCGTAACGGAAACAAATCAAAAACTCATAATAACAACAAGTAAATGAAATCAAACAGGAGACCTTCCACCACTTAGACCACTTGGCGACCCAGCCAACGACAACCGAGGCGAGGCAGGAAGGGAAGGGGAGGGGGAGAGAGAGGGCAGGCGGGGGGCATAGTGTGCATACATGTCAGGGGGGAAACCAGTCTTGGTAGCAGTGAGATAACGTCCGAGGCCCAAAAGCATCGGAATCGAGGTCCACAGAGAAGAGTCAGGTCCAATATCCGTGATCCCCTGGAGGGGGCGACCGCGGGCTGCAGACTTGGCAGGGCAGAAAAGGAGGGCATGCTCGAACGTCTCGTCCCCCTCCTCACACCAAGGGCAGAGGCGAGAGGGGTCGGCGTCGTGCCAAGAGGGATGGGCGGCTAGGTAGCTCTTGCCAGCACGCATCTGGTGGAGCCGGCCCGAGAGGAAACGCCCCAGGCCCATGAAGGGGTGCGGGCGCAGGGTGGGGCCAAAGAGGTAGTAGGGCGGGGGAGGCGACAGGAGCCGCCACGAGGTGAGGAGTTCCTCACGGCACCGGGCCTTGAGAGAAGCGTAGAGGGCGGGAGCCCCCAGCGGGGCTACCTGCAGCGGAGGCAGGAGGAGAGGGTTCGCCGGAGGAAGGGGATCATGGCGGCCGCCGATGATGGAGTGAATGCGGTGGGCCACCGCATCGACCGGGAGATGACGCCGATTGGGTGGGGAGGGTGGCTTGGTGAACCATCTGAGGGGGCGGTAGTTGGGACGCGTCCATGGGTGCCGGCCCCTGACAGACCCAGGGAGGCGGAGGGAGTCGGGAGCCCTAAAGGGGGACGTAGTCGGGACCGAGTGGTCCAAGCGGGCAGTGGCCGGGTTGATTTCGGGCGGGAGGCAGACCAGGCGGACTGCCGCCAGGCGCTGAAGGTGCTTGATAAGAAGGTCAATGGGCGGGAGCGATGCTTCACAAGGAAGAATGGCCGTATTGGTGGAGGCAAAGCAGTTCGTAACCCATCTCTGCACCCGGTGCCAGAATGCCCTCATCTTGTCGAGCATCCTGGAGTTGGGGGAGAGAAGGTCGCTGCCGTAAAGAAGGATGGGGCGGACCAAGGAGGAGGCGAGACGGTGACACAGGTGTGGTGCGAGACCCTTGCCTGGCCGGGACAGGCGGTCTATTGTAGCGAGGGCAGCTTCAGCCAGGGCGAGTCGCCTGGTGAAATGAGGGGTGGTGGCGCGGTCCAACGAAGGTGTCGCGGGTTCCAGCCAGTAGCCCAACCACCGTAGTACTTGGGCCGGTTTGTAGGGGACTGAGTCCACTGAGACGGGGAGGAGGCACGGGGGCCCTCTCTGTTGGGGCGTCCTCCAGTGCATCAGCTCTGTTTTGGGAAGGGAGAAAGCAACGCCTATGCGCCTTCCCCTCGATGTGAGAGAGCAAGCGACTGCCTGCAGCTTCTGGACGTTACGTCTGTAGGAGGGCGAGGAGACAGTTATAGCGAAGTCGTCAACATAGGAGAGGATTAAGCCGTTGGGGACCGGAAAGTGAAGGGAGGAAACGTAGATCAGGAAAAGAAGGGGGGAGACAGGTGAACCCTGGGGGGTGCCGACCTGGACCGGCGAGAGGACCCTAGGGGAACCCTGGTATAGGAGGCGGCAGTGTCTGCCGTGCAGGAAGGATCGGACCCATGAGACGAGGTAGGGCTGAACGCCCCTTTCCCGAAGTTTGCTGCACATGGCAGCGGAGTCGACGTTGTCAAAACCTCCTTTGATGTCAAGGAAGAGCGTGGAGGAGCAGAGGCCCATGCAGTGCGAAAGACGGACTTCATGTGAGAGGGTGGCAAGGGCGTCAAAAGTACCCATACCCGATAGTGAACCACATTGGTTGGGGTGGACGAGGCCAAGGGCCCGAGCAACTGCGGCTAGCCTTACAGCTACCACACGCTCCAGGATCTTGGATAGAGTTTGGAGGAGGACGATAATGCGAAAGGAGGCCGGGGTGTCATAGGAGGCCTTGCCAGGCTTGTCGAGGACAATACCATTGGCCTGTTTGAGGGAGGACGGGTGAAAACCATAGAGCAGGAGGGGGCCCAGGAGGGACGTGAGGATCTTTGGGTTGGTGCCGTGGACTCTCTTCCAGACTGAGTACGGGATGTGGTCGGGGCCGGGGGCGGACGAACTTGAGCTGGATGCCAGGGCTTTAGATACCTCCTCTTTCGTGAGGACGTCGAGGTCCCGGAACGGCCGTAGGATAGTTGGGGGGGAGGAGGACTCCCTAGGGGGAAAAAAGTGGGTCAGGAGAGCGGTGTTGACAGCGATCGGGGTGTCGGCTTCTGGGAAAGATGGGAATCGGTCTGGGGGGCGACCTATCGCGAAGCGTTTGGCTGTCCATACAGTCTTAGGGGTTGCAGAGGAGAGGAATTCGTCCCAGTGCCTCCGCTTGGCCTGCTTGATGGCCTTGAAGTAGGCGTTGCGGGACCCCCGGGCCTCAGCCAGGGAGTCCACACAAGGGGTCTTGCGGGCACGACGAGTAGCGGCGTGAAACGAGATTCTGAGGGAGGAGAGGAGGGGCGACCACCAAGGTTTGGAATGGGTCGACATACGGTTGAGGGGGGTGTGCAGGAGGAGGGTAGTTCGGAGGCGGTTGACGTTGCTGTCGAACCAAGCTGTGGCAGAGGACAAGGTCGGGAGGGCGGGAGGCGGAGAGACAACAAACAACTTGAGGGCGTCACCAAGGGCGGACCAGTCTGTCTTGGCCCAGGCTGGTGTGGGGGCAGGGGGGCGCAATAAAGGCGTGGAAAGCAAGATGCAAATAGGGATGTGGTCAGAGCCAGTGGACGGGAGCGGGGTGGCCCACTCAGCAAAGAGCTGGGCCGCTTCGCTATTGGCAAAGGAGAGATCAAGGACAGAGGGCCTGTCCTGGGGGGTAAAGGAAAAATAAGTAAACACACCGGGGGTGTTAAGAAGGGAAAAACCATGTAAAGAAGCCAATTGAAAGTAAGGAACTGACGTTCTAAGTTCGGTGGATGAAATGGCCCGTAGTGGGTCAGAGAGAGGGTGGTGGAGGTTAAAGTCCCCCAAAACAAAAACAGGAAAACCTAAATCAGGAAAACACAACTCGGGAGAAACAATGCGTGTGTGGGAAGAGGTGCCCTTGGTGTTGTACACATTGTAAACCCTAAGGCGAGTCTGCGAGGAGGAGCAAAAGCCCAAATCGGAGAACAAGTCAACCGCCATCACGTTGGGAGACTGGTCCACCCATACAGGCAAGAGAGAAACAACTTCAAGAAAAGACAAGAGAGCGTAGCAAGCCACGCGGGGCTTGCCAAAAGTGGAGGGTGGGGAAAAACATTTATAGCCAGGAAAGGAAGGTAAGCGTGCTCTCCACACAGGAGGGTCCTGTATGGCCACAATCGCCGGCAAGGAAGACAAAGCAGAAAAACTCTGAAATAAAGAAAGGAAAACATCCCAGCTACCCAAGCTGTTATGTTGAACGAAGGAAAGATTCAAAAGACCAGGATCCCTGCCAGAGGGTCCGGGGAGAGGTGAGTCGGGAAAAGGCATCTACCCGGACAAGCCGGATGGATTTTCTGCGGTACGGGCTGGGTCGTAGTCCCCATGGGTGGGGGGGACGTTGGCCCTGGAGGAGGAACGAGTTGCTGTCTGTGGGGTTTCGGGCGGGACACGAGGACGAGGGCGGCGGGGGGTTGCAAAAGGCGGGGCAAGAGTCTGTCTCGGGGTAGAGGGGCCAGCATCAGCGTCGGCACCATCAGGGCCGACATCCATGCCATCCTCATCACTTTGGCCTAGTGGTTGTGAGGCGGAGGGGTCTTTGGGGGTTGGGGCGGGTCGTTCCGGGCAGTCCCTGTCAGTGGCCGCATGCGGCTCCTTACAGTTGGGGCAGGAAGCAATTGAGGAGGGGCAGCAGTTGACGACCGCCTTGGTGTTTCCCGCCTTAGGGCAGGTGGGATTCTGGCAGCGGTGCGCCGAACGTGTGTGCGAGAGGGAGCAGATTGGACATACCGGGTGATCCAACTTACATCTAGGGGCCTGATGGCCGAACTTCCAGCAGTTGCGGCATTGGGTGAAGCGGTTGGAGGAGAAGGCGCGTTCAACACGGCGCCTCCGAGAGAAGAGGTGGATTGCGGTTCCCATGGCATTAATGTCCTCGGGAGCGATGGTGACGACGACAGAGGTAGCGGACTTGGACAACCTGGAGTCCAGGTCTCGATTGAGGTATCGGGCCGAGAAGATGGTGACGCCCGCGGCGTTGCGGATGGACTCCTGGAGGAGGGAGAGGAGGTCTTCCTGGTCTTCTGGGAGGTAGGCGAGGGGGAGGGAGTGGATGGCGAGCTGGGTCTCGTTTGGGGCGGGTCTGAAGGACAGGTAGGCATTATCGCCTACCGGGGAGACTTGGTTGAGGCGGTTGGTGAGGGCTTGATAGTATGGGGCGTAGGAGGTGGCGGGAGTGTAGGGGTCAAGGACGGTGAGAGTGACAGAGCCTCTGTCGTTGACTCGGGCAGAAAGGGAGAGAGGTAGGGAACAGTTGGCCTCACGGAGAACAGAGGCAGCGATGTCAGGGAGGGTCGCGGAAATCCTATCAGCTTCGGGGTGGGGAGCAGGAGAGGAGCGAGGAGCGAAGAAGCGACGCTGTGCTGCTGGCAGGACAGGAGTCTCCTTAACAGGAGACGCCGTGGTGCCGGATGCGACTTGCGCAGCAGAGGGTGACTTCGACTTAGGCCCCTTGGACTTCTTCTTGCCCCCGGCAGCAGCAGCCAGGGCGAACGAGCGAGGAGGACGCAGGTAGGTAGGATCCATGTTGCCAGGGGTCCACTCAGAGAGGGGGGGGTACTTGCCGTCACGGAAGGTCCGGGCTTCCCACGAGTTGGGGTACTTGACCGCGTAGGCCTCGGGGTTGCCGTAGTTCTTGCCCGTAGCGGTGTCAAATCTGGGGGTGTCGAGGTCAAACCCATTCACTATCGCCCCGGCCTGGTAGAGGGGGGTGCGGGAGGGGGCCTGCTGGGGGTGTGGGGCGGCAGGAAGTTGTGCCGTGTTGGTTTGGGGGGGCTGAGCTGAGGGAGGGAGTTCTTTCCCTTTCCGGGTGGGAGGTGGGGCTAGAGGCGCCGGGGCTGGCTGACGTGGGGGCGGTGGTTGGGAAAGCCTTTGTGACAGGTCACGCAGGGCTGACTCGATAGGGGCTAGGGACGAGAGCGAGGGGGCCTGAGCGGCGGAAACACCGTCAGTCAACCCTTGAACTCTGGCAGCGAGGAGGTCGATTCGTTCGTTGGTGGTGGCGAGCCCGTTGAGCGTAGCAACCAGTAGGGGGATGAGGATGGCCTCGCCTTCACTGAGTTCGCGAAGGTCCGACGCGATGAGAGGGGGGACAGAGGAGAAAGCATCACCAAGGACTGGCTGCAAAGACTGTAGGAGGGCCGGGATCGCAAAGACCGCGGGGTGGATGGGCTGAGCAGAGCTCGCCCTAGATTGTTCCCAGGTGTAGCCAGAGGTCCCCTCTTATATATCCTGCGAACAGCTTTCGGTCGGACGGACGGCAGCGACGTATACGGTGTTATTCTGACATCTTTAATTCTGTGACCATATAGTCACAGGACGCAACAAAGGTTGATGTGTATGAAGACGCGCGGGCCCCGTAAGGGGGCCGCAGGGGGGTGTTGGAGACTGAGATTCTCGGGTTCGGGTAAAGTTACCCTACCTAGGATACTCCTGGGCTATCGGAATCGGGTACTCCTAACAACTATGCTAGGTCTTATATGCCTAACAATCCTACTGCTCCCCCAGCTGGCACCTTACTGCCCCCTGGCTGGTACCCTACTACCACCTCTTCGGCCGGCACCCTACTGCCACCCGGCTAGTACCTTACTGCTCCCTTAAGCTTGCACCTTACTGCTACCTCTCTCTGGGGGGCCTCAGCCCTGGCCTCCTTCTCTCCGGTTGGTATTGCACTGTCTCCAGTTGGTCAGGATCCTCCCCTCATCAAGCTTTCCCCCTCGGTGGGGGTCGCGCCATTAATCAGTGCACCTGGTCCTCTCTTGGGCCAGACCTAGGGTTAGCTTTTTAGCGGCCGGCTGTGCTATGGGCACTACCCAGTAGGTATGAGTTACGCTTTCTTTTGTGCCTTCGGACTGAGATTTCCGGGGGGATTTTTCCTTCAGCTTCCTACTTTCCTTGTTTTAGGTTTCTCTTAGAACTGAGTTCGCTTGTGTTGTAAGGATAGGCTTGATTCAGGGCGAGATGTGTGGTTGGCTCCATACCAGAGGGGCTTGGGGTTCCTGGTTTTTGCCTCAGACGGAGGAGGGACACACATGTTTACAGGTTTTGTTTTTGCCATAGCTAGCGCTACATGCAGGTTCTTGTACCTTAAGCAACTAATATATGATATAAAAAAAAAAAAAAAAAAAAAAAAAAAAACAGCCGAGGAAGATAGGCTCTCCACACTTTGTTCTAAGTAATTTCCTTACTTCTATCTTTGCTCCACCTCAGTAGCGAATTTGCAGTGTCAGGCCAATCAGAGCCCTTGATTCCTATCTCACGATAGCTGCAAGTCTTTAAGCTTCTATCACGATAGTTGCTTTCCCTCCTCCTACGATCGTTTGAAGAACCCAGGTTCTTCATCTCGCCTATCTACGACTTCCTCACTTTCGGCCTCGCCTCCTTACGGTCGCTATGGCTAAGCGAGCCTCTCCCCCCTCCGCCGCGTCCACCTTGCGTTCGTCGGTGGTTCTGTCTCGTGCCGTCGAGAAGAACTTCGCCCTAGAGGCCGAAGTCTCTCGCCTTCGGCATCACATCTCTGTCCTCTCTCGGCGGCTTCATCGCGCTGAGAAGGAGAACGCTGCCTTGTCGGCCGCCCTGGACTCTCAGGTCTCTTTCACTAGGGGCTTGGTCTCTACGATGGCTGGTGCCGAGGCTCCTACGGTTATTCCTTCGTCGCCTACTCCCTTGGTCGCTTCGGTTGCTACGGTGGTTACGGTGGGGGATGGGCTAGACCCTGAGATTTCTCAGGGCCTGGCAGAGGAGCTCCCTCGGAGAGTTGTTACGCCGGCGGTTATCCCACCACCACCCCCTTCGGGGGATGGTGTGGGTGGGCCTCCCCCTGATTCATCGGGTGTGGTGGCTGAGGCGTCCTCTCTGGTGGGTGAGGTGGTTAGCTCTGTGGTGGCGCCGGTTGCGGTGGTATCACCCCCTTCGGGGGGGAAGGTGCCTGAGTCCTCTGTGGCTGAGCCCGTGGCTGGTCGGGGAAGCGCCTCTAGTGGCGCCCCCCCTGTGGTGGTGGGTGGTGTTGAGGGTGGCCCGTCTACCCCCGACCGTAGACCTGCGCCTGGGGATGGGAAGAGGAGGAGAAACAAGAAGCGCCGGGTCAAAGAAGACCAGACCTCACCTGTGCCACTTGTCCCCGGTTCGGATACGTCATCGCCATCGCCGGTGCGCACTCGGTCGCGCCCGGCTCCTACGGACCCCGGCTTGTCTGCTTTGTCGGTGGCGGAGGCTGAGGTGTATCGTCGTGGGTGTCCTTCCTGTGGGGAGAATAGTCTGCGATTGACTGGCCGTCCGGATGGTGCCCCCTGGTGTTATTGCGCTAGTTGCAAGACGCGCCAGATGCGTGCCGGTCCCGGCCCCCTCGGCTAGGGAGCCCTTGTCCAGTAAGTCGGCTTTCCTTTGGGACTTCGCGCTTGGGCTTTGGGTGTTTCTTTTGTTTGTGGGATATTGGGGGGTGTTTGGCCGTGGCGGTCGGCTGGGGGTGTCCCGAGATCATTGAGTGGGGGCGCCCTGGTGGGTTTCTACTGTGGAGGACGGGTTGCGGGGTCATATTCAGATGACGGTAGTGGAATTTTGTTTTTGTACGGGGAACCTGGGGGACTGGTACTTTGCTCGGCTTCGGCTACGCGAGGAGGTCTTGCGGCTTCGGCTACTTGGCTTGGTTGGGCCCATACCAGAGGGTCTATGGTGTCGCTTTGGGGAGGACTTTCTTTACCGTTGATGGCTCTGTACTTAGTGTTCGTGTTGTGGGCATGGTGCGGGCATGTTGGAGGTTTGGGGTCGGAGGTTTGGATTGTTTGTAGATCGTGGTAGTTACTGGGGATGCGCTAACCGGGGGGTCCTCCAGCCCCGGGCACGTCATATGCTGGAGTCGGCGGTACGTGGTTAAATAAATTAGATTGAATGTTCTAAGTAATTTCCTTACTTCTATCTTCGCTCCGCCTTGGTAGCGAGCTTCAACGTCACGCAACGCATCTCGCCTACTCACGATAACTTCATCGGTTTACATTGTTTTTATTTTCGTTTGTTGGGCGGTTGGGTGATAGAATAGTTGTTCTCGCTTGAGAAGGTGTTCCAAAAGGAGATATCCGTGGTTGATCCCAGTAGGCTCTGGACACAGGCTTGAGTGAGGATGGTGACTTCGTCTGCCTCCTCCTCCTCCTCGGACTCTGTCCCCAACTCGCCGATGTCGTCCTCCATTCGGTTCGGCTCCAATCCCTCCTCTTCGCTTGAGACGGCTCACGTCGCCTTGTCTCTCGCGCCCGTTTCTGAGGCTGTCCGTGGCCTTATCCCCACAACTACACGGTCATACATTGCGCCTGGTGGGGATTACGGTTTTCTGTCCTTCACCCATGAACATGGCTGCCCTAACGCGGTGAACCCGGCGTTGGATGATTTGGTGAGGGGGTCGGTTGCTACAGCCGCCCTTGTCACGATGAAAGAGGTGGAGTCTTTTGTGAAGGGTTGCCTATTTGGGAAGGGTTGTCCAGCCACGTGTGGCTTGGACAACGCCTCTACCACGGGCCTCTTCAATCGGTTCAACTCCGATCACGGTTCGGTGTACACACCGACCGGGTCCACTCCCTCTCCCTCTACCGACTCGCAGGTTATCATCCCGGAGTCGTCCCTCCTTCCGCCGGCCAAGCAAGGCTCGACCACTACCACGGTTGAGGCCAGCTCATGGTCCACCTCCCCTTCCGCCCATCGAGCGGTATTCGATAAGATAGTGGCTCGGGATCGCGCTAAGCGAGCCTCCACTGCCTCGACCCCATCTTTCCTGTCTGGGCTGTCTTCTGGAGAAAAAGCCCTCTACACCACCGGGAAGTTCAAGTTGGATGATCCCGCCGATGAGGACTATGCCCCTCCGGCAAAGGGAACGCTCCGTCGTGCCCGCTCCTCCTCCCCGCGCAAGCGTGCCGCCCCGGCCCCCAGTCCCTTCTTTGAGCCCCGGTTCAT
The DNA here is from genome assembly GCA_006112555.1 of Tuber indicum. Taxonomy (NCBI): domain Eukaryota; kingdom Fungi; phylum Ascomycota; class Pezizomycetes; order Pezizales; family Tuberaceae; genus Tuber; species Tuber indicum. The sequence goes on along the minus strand of VBSK01000056.1, from coordinate 1,646,016 downwards.
GAAGGCGATTGATGTTGAAGAGGGTCGGAAGAAACAGATCGTCCCGGATGAGGAATTTTCCCATCTCCTGGACACCCACCGGAAGCGCCTGGCCCCCCCTGTGCTAGTTTCTTCCACTATTGAGGACTCTCCCCCCTCGTCCCCCCCTTTGCTGATCACCCAGGAAGTGGTACCCTCGGGAGAGGTAATTGTTCGGGACACCCCCATGGCCCTAGAGGAGGGACGGAACTCGGAGGCGACCGGTTTGGGCGACAGCATTCACACCTCCAGTCTTCCAGGTACGCCTGTCCCTGGCTTGTCCCCTCCTGACTACGATTCTTTACCTCCCACGTCGCCTGGGGGAATCTTGGAAGGATCTTTAGGCATCCTCCGCAGCACGAGCACTCCTTTGGAGGTGCCGCTGCCGGAGACCCAGCCGGAGGATGCCGACGCGGCCATGGCTAGGGCTGATCAGATTATGGCCGAGGTGGATGAGATGATGGCGGCCGGTAAGTCCCCCTCCCCCGCTCCCAGGTCTGGTAGTATCGTGGGGTCAATGTTAGAGGGCCTTGAGGATATCCGGTCCGGGAATACCCAGCCCCTCCTGTCGTCTCTTCCCAGTGCAGACGGGTCCGAGGAACCTGATACTGTGGAGGACGTCCGGACTTGCATGAAGGATGAGATTGTGAAAATGGTCCCCATTATGTGGGTGGGACGTCGGTTTGATCGATTAGAAAATGCGGTCAGGACCTTGACGGAGATAGTTGGCCGGCAGGAGGAGGAAATTGCCACCCTGAAAGGTAGGTTGGCCCCACGCTGTCGCTCCCCCTCTGTGGCTCCTGAGTCCTCGGGGACTACCCCTATTCCCCGCTCCTCGTCAGAGGGATCTACTGAAGTCCCTGTTAAGGGCCAGGGTGCTACTCCGGCGGCCCCTGCTACTAAAGCTTCCTTCGTGGATATGGTGAAAAAGTTGGCACACGTGCCCAAACCCGCCGTCCCATTAAAGGACAAGACAGTTCCGGTTCGGCCTACGTCGGCAGCCTCCTCCCACAGCACCAGCAGTGGCAGCTCTTCCAGTGATGGGGGGGTAGTCCTGAAGGTGGGAAAAGTTGCGGAGGAGAAAAAGGTGAGCTGGGTGGATGAGGAGGAGAAGGAGGATGGGAAGAAGAGGGAGAGAAAGAGAGGTAGGCGCCTGAGTGGTGCTGTCAGAAGGAGGAGGAAGATGGCCGCTCAGGACGGCCAGGAGACATCAGCGACCCCGGTCAAGACTCAGGGGAAGACTACTGCTGATGGACAGGCTACACCCTCCGCTGCTGCCGCCCCGGTACCCACGGTGCAAACCCTTTCATCGGGGCCAGGCGCCATCAGGAGGATCCTCAACGTGGTGCCTAACTTGATCCCTCGCGACGGCCCTCCTCGCAGCGCCAGTCAGCAAGGGTCGCCACCAAAGCTGGCTCCACCCCAGTCCTCGCCTACCCCAGATGCCAGGGGAAGGCACATCACAATGCGGTTCGCCACCCGCAAGGAAGTGGCCCTGCCGGAAGGTGTGACGATCGAGGCCATCCGTGCCCGCATCAACGTCACCTTGTCCAACTCGCCGAAAATTAGGGGTACTTGCCCTTACGTTCGTGCTGGACATATTCGGAACGAGATTGGGTGCATCTTCCTCACCCTGGCGGCACACTCTGCTGCTGAACTTGGAGACCGTCTCGACAGGGCCCGGTTGGCGCTGTTAAAGGAGCTTTCACTCCCGGAATTTGTTTTCCAAAAGGATGTGAAAAAGGTGAAGATCATGGTTACGGGAGTTCCTCTTTCCGATACTGGCCGTGGCTCCATCTGGAAGGTTGATGGATGGGTTGGGGAACAGGCCTCGGACGGCTTGCGCACTGACTTGGAGCTAGGCAATCCTGGCATCGTCACTGTGTCCCGGCCCGACATCATGGGGTCCATTCATGCCATGAGGCAAGCCAACGCCGTGTCTTGCGGTATTCGCTTTGTGGTGGAGGAGAATGAGGCGGCTAAGGCTGCTTTGGAGGCTGGGAGGATCTTCCTTCGGGGAGGTACCAGGAATGTTAGGGTGTTCACCGAGCACCGTACGGCGAAGGTTTGTGGTAAGTGTTTGCAGGTAGGCCACTTTCAGGCCACCTGTGCCCTCCCTTCCCGGTGTCGGTTTTGCTACGGAGAGCATCTGTCCCGGGAGCACATGTGTAAGGCGTTGGGATGCCCTGGGGGTGTGGGTGAAGCATGCGGACACACTCGCAGGAGGTGTTGGTTGTACGATAGGACCGACCACATTGCAGGGTATGAGAGGTGTCCTGCTTTGAAAGCTGACTCTAGGACTCCTGTATCCTCCCCACCCACGACGACGGCGGCCACTGCCGCAGCATCATCATCCGAGGTACCCGATGCTAAGGATAAGGGACCTGAGAGAAAAAGGCGGCCACGGCGCCGGAGCAGAGGACGGTCACCGATACCCAGAGTGGTGCTGGTGAGTAGTGATGGGGAAAAGGAGGATGTTCCGCGAGAAAGGTCTGCCAAGGCTAAGGGTAAGGAGTCTGAACGACCCCCCCCTTCCCCCTCCCCCAAGCACGGTATTTTGAAAAAGAAGAAACCCATTCCCAAGAGGGGCGATACTATGTGGTTCGCCCAGGATTCTGAAGGTTTTTCAAGTGACTTTGGCCCCTGTGGCCCGAGCAGATCTGTCGAGGCCCCCTTTTAATGCGTATTACGGCGATGGCATTAAATGTGGGGAGGAGTGGCAGGAATCGGGCGCTGGCATTTGATTTGTTTTCCTTTGTTGATTTGTTTTTTGTTTTGGAACCTCCGGTTGATTCGGGGGGACAACATGTGCCGGTGGAGGTTGATGGTTGGGATTTGTTTTCCTTTGTTATTGGGTCAGGGGTGGAGGTGTTTGTTCGCTCGCATCTGTGCAGGTTGTTTGATGTTGTTGGGCATGGGGACACTTGTGCTCAGGTTGGGTTTTGGGAGAAGGGTGAGAGGAGGGTGCTTGCGGGTGTCTACATCCCACCTACGCACACCAAGGCCGAATATCAATCAGGGCTGAGGGACGTCGGAGAACCGGATATCGCGTTTGGCGATTTTAATACCAGACATCAAGACTGGGACCCACGGGCAGAGGCGGCTAGGCAAGAACATTGTGGACGATGGTTGCGGGAATGGATGGCGCCACGGCTGCTGAACATGACTCCGCCTGACCGGCCAACGTTTCGCGATATATCGATGATAGACCTCTGCTTGTACCGACGACCGTACCTACAGCACAAGTACCTTGATGTGGTCGGTTGCGAACATGCTGCCCAGACCATCCGACTCCACCTGGACCTACCTGACAATCTCGTGAGAAGGAGGCCTGCTTGGAAGAAGGCAGTGTGGGGTAAGGTTGGGAAAGAGCTGGACGCCCTGAAAGAGGCAGATGATGAGCAGTTGTGGAGAGGAGTGAGAAGTGTGGTGGACGCACTCCCACGGACTTCCGTTGGCAGAAGTCGGTGCGAGTGGTGGATGCCTGAGTTAGAAAAGATGAGGTTGGATGTGGCTTGGCTAAAAAGATACTCCAAGCGCACGGCGGAGCGGACGGAGGACTTTATGCGGGCAAGGTGTGTTTACTGGGCTTGCCTATTGAGGGCTCGTTTCGACCACATTAGGACCAGGCTGGTGGAAAGCAAGGACCCCGACATCTTCAGGCTGGCAAGGAAGTTGGAGGCCAAGCGCACGCTGCCCTCGATGGTACGATCAGACGGCTCCTTGGCTACAGCTCATGCCGAGATCATTGACCTGATTGCACATCAGCTTGATCCTGGTGAGCCTGCCCGATGGACTGAAAGTGTGGTTGAGATGGACAGTGCCCAGGAAATGGAAACGGCGCTGGCAAGATCTCCCACAAACACGGGCCCCGGCGAAGACGACATTGGCTATCCCTTCCTAAGGTTTTGGAAGAGGAGGGATGCCACGACACTGCGACGCCTTGTTGACCATGGGCTGCGACGTGACATCCCGGACTGGCACAGGGCTGAGGTAGTGCTTATACCTAAGCTTGACAAGCCGCGGTATGATGTTGTCAAATCCTGGCGCATGATACACCTGCTCCCGACCATGGCTAAGGTGGCGGAGAGGGTGGTGTTACTCCGGCTGGCCGCTTGTCTGGACCTCGGTGAGACGCAGTTTGGCTCCCGCAGGAGGCGGGGTGTCCATGATGCCATGGCGGTCGTTCAGGAATTCCTCCGCCATAATGAGGAGTACAAGCGTCTGATCCTGTCCATGGACGTAGAAGGGGGGTTTGACAATATTGACATCAACCTCCTGTCCGATTTCCTGGTAGCTCGAGGGTGCCCTCCCAACCTGTATCAATGGGTTCGGCGGTGGGCTCGTTGTCGGTCTGTTCGCTTCCGGTTCAATGGGTGTATTTCCCGGGTGTACCATGTTAGCAAGGGTGTCCCCTAGGGGTCACCACTTTCCCCCTGTTTGTTTGGCGCATACGTGGCTGACATTTCCACGCCGCGGATGCGATACTCCCCTGATGTCCGGCATTTGGTGGCCTCATACGTCAATGACGGGGTTATCTTGGTTGCAGCGGACTCCTTTGATGCTTGTAACGTGTTCGCTAGGTGCTAATCACGTTTCGAGAGGTGTACGATAGTTGACAGGTGGCCTGCTCTACCAGAGAGGAGGCGAGAGCTGTGTGAACTAAAGGAGGCTTCGGAGGTGTACTGGAGAAACTAAAGAGTAACCGTTCAACCAAGTATATTGAAATACTGTCTGTCGAAGTCTGTCCTTTCCATCGTGGAACAGGACGGTCTTTAAATACACAAATCTGTTCATGTCTAGCATGAACGAAACTAAACAAAGGTATCAAGCGATACTCTTTGGTAAAACAATATAAGTAACAAGTAAGTATCAAAACGATACTTAAAACAAAACATAAAACAAACTTAGTATCAAAACGATACTTCAAACAAACCAAGTATCAAAGCGATACTTAAAACAAAACATAAAACAAAATCCTTAACCGAGTACCAGTACCGGTTACAATGCTGCCCGGTACAATGCTGGGGAATTGTTGCACGACTGTGACCGTATTGCGCGAGACAGGGGAATGGGGTTTGGTGCGTTAAAAACGTAGTGGATTGGGTTTGGTGATAGGGCGTGGGAAGGAATGGAATTGTTGGGGGAAATGGTGTTGCCATCTGAGGACCTGCGGGTTCTTGGATATAGGTTTAATGTATTTCTTAACGTTTCTTCTCATGTACGTTATTGGTTGGATAGGGGGTTGGGTGTGAGGAGAAGGATTGCGGCACTGGGAAGGAGGTTTGGGAGTGTTGGGGGTTTGGGAGCGTGGGAGACTTACCGTTTAGTGCAAGCAGCCTACCTTCCAACCGTTTATTACGGACTTGAGTTTGTAACCGACTACCCGTCGTATGTAAAGCAGATTCAGGTCCACGTCAATGATTGCCTCCGCTCGGTGTTCCGGACCCCAATGAAGCTAGCTAATAACGTTTTGCTGGTGGAATACGGTGTTACGCCTGTCGCTATTCAGGGTAGGTACCTACAGCTGAGGTGCTACAGCCGTTTCATCAATTATCGGTATTGCGAGGATCAGCCCTGGTTCGGGCAGATCAGGCTGGACTGGAAGGAGGAAGGCATGGTGGCCCACCGACAACATTCGGACAAAGTGCTTTCCTACCATCCCACGGTTACGATCGGGAAGGGGAAGGAAGCCATGGCCCTGAGACACACCGAGGAAGTCAGAGGGCTTAGTAGCGGCTCGGATCTGGTGGTATACACTGATGGATCCAAGATGGCCGAGGGTACTGGTCTCACTTGGGCTGTGTTCGAACGGGGGGCCTCGCTTAGGATAGGGGGGTGTTCGGTGCCACTGTCCTGGAGCATCGTCGAATGCGAGCTGTGTGCCGTGGTCTGTGCCCTACGGGAGGTCAGTGGTATGTGTGAGGGACGAGGAGTACATGTGTTTTTAGACTGCGTCCCCGCCCTGCTTCTGATCGAGAATATGTTGCCCGAGGGGGACTCGGCTGAGATGTGGGAAGTCATGGCACCTTTGATGGAGGTTGTACGCCCGCGCCTCAGTTGGGTTCCGGGGTACATGGGCATTCAGGGCAACGAGCTGGTCGACAGAAACGCCAAGGAGAGTACACGCCTGCCGCTGCAGCCATTCCAGTAGGAAGGGGTCAGCTTTGGTATAGGGCACGCTGCATTGGCCCGGGAGTTGAGGAAGGAGGAATGGGAGGCTTGGCATGTGAATGAAGGCCATGGGTATTATGCTCGTGGGCCTAAGGCCCCCAGACACCTTCGAGGGCTGACAAGGATGGATTCCTATGTGTTGACTAGGATTCGCAGCGGTACCGGCCTGGTTGGACATGACGAGTGTGAGGGACGCGAGGAGAGACATCACTGGACTTCATGCCAACGGTACAGTTGGAAGCGGCCGGCGATGGAGGACTTGTTTAAGGACTCGGCAATCGCGGGATGGAAGGACTGGTGGTTGGAACACGGGTGGCTAGGATTGGGGATCGCCCGTCATGTTAGGGAGGTGGACGGGGAGTTGGTGGTCGCAGGTAACCTGTTTGATGGTACGCTAACGGTGGAGAGGGACGAGAGGCGAGTGTGCATAGGGACGCCTGGTCCCTGTTTGCAGTGCGAAAAGAAACATCCTGGAGGGGAGTGCGTGCTTCCAAGTAAGCATCTTCCCACCAAGTGGTTCTTCCTTCAGAACTCGGTCGCTACACACTGTCCGAGCTGCAACATGGCGATTACCTACCAAGGCACCTCCACACGGCCCTCCTTCTCTGCTCACTTCGATAACAACCCGGGCTGCCTCGCAGCGAGCCTTGACCTTTTTTGGCAGCGGCACTGGCTTGACTGGCACGATCTTGCGCTTTCCTTGCGGACGGCCGTCGTGCTCAAGTGGGCTGGGCTGTTTGAGTTTATTGAGCAGGAACGGTGCCCCTTTTGCGACCAGCAGACGGTTGCTGGGAAGGTTAATAGGATGGGGGAGCACTTTCGGAAGAAGCGTACATGTTGGGACAGATTGTATGTTTCCTTTGTTGAGTATGTTGATGAGATTGTGTTGGAGGCGGAATAGTTGTGTTGGTATGGTGTTGGTGGTTGGGTTGCGGGATGGGGAAGACGCGTTAATCCGGGATGTTGCTAGTCGACATGAGCGCCCGTGAGCCCCTTGAGTAGTGATTTTTGGATTTTTGTTTGAGAGGAGCGGTTGTGGGACGGGATTGCGCCCGTGGTAGTGTATTTTAGTTTGTGATTTTTGGGGCGCTGTTAGGAGTACCCGATTCCGATAAGCCTAGGAGTACCCTAGGTAGGGTAACTTTACCCGAGTTCGAGAATCTTGATCTCCAACACCTCCCTCCGGCCCCCTGACGGGGCCCGCGCGTCATCATACACATCAACCTTAGTTGCGTCCTGTGACTATTTGGTCACAGAATTGAAGGTGTCAGAATAACACCGTATACGTCGCTGCCGTCCGTCCGACCGAAAGCTGTTCGCAGGATATATAAGAGGGGACCTCTGGCTAGACCTGGGAAGTGGAACGAAGTCAATCCGTTAACTACTCAGGGAGTTACAAGGCTTCAAAGATATGACATCTTTGATACGGGCCGTAAGTAACGGGACGTTTTCGCGCAAAGGTCATGAGATGAATGTTAGGAGGTTCGGGATAACGAACCAATGCATTCACATCCACCCTTCGACGATTAGAAAGAGTCAAGAGCTCCTGGAAACACTACCAAAGAAGCCAGCGAGCTTCGAGGAGTGTTGCAACTATGATAAGAGGTGTACCGCAGTTGCGGGATTTACAACCAACACAATACGAAGGTCCACCCCCTCTACATAGAACAACCAGGAGTTGCCGACCGAGGGATTATGAGACTATTCAATAGAATGGCCTCTCCTCTATGAGAAGAGAGTCATCAGAACGAATTCTATCGGTTAGTTGTTGAGTTATCACAACTAGAAGTCACCGACTCCGGCATATCTGCATATGCAGTCTCGTATCAAGATTTATCCTCTTGGTAACGAAGAGAACTATTGGAGCCAACAGAGTTCGACTTGAGAACTCGGCTACAGGTCTATAGACTCTGAGGATCGGATAATTACTATTGGTGACAAGTATGTCTCCCGGGCAAGAAATAGTAATTACTGAAGATGGTGTGACGGTTCTCAGGGTCTCCTGGTGTTCGCACTATCATGGAGAACCCGACGTTGCGCATTAGATTTGAAGAGGTACAAATTTTGTATGCTAGATAGATGTAGTTCGCGAACACTCAGACGCGGAATATAAATATCGAAGTGCCTCCCAAGCTTAAGACATCATCAAGCAACGGAGAAGAGACCTTAACAATATAATATTGTTTTTACGATTCTATTTTACTTTCTTGCACTCTTAGTAGTCATAAACGAAACGAGTTGCTTCCGAGCCTTCCTAGACAAATCTCCGTCTATACAAACGAATCTCGATTGGCCTAGACAACCCTAAGTCTTTACCGGTTGTCTCCGCCTAACAGTATATTGTTAGATCTCCTTGTTACCAAGGCTCTCTACCTACGAGTGAACCACGGTTCACATCACCTCCTCACCGCACGATACGGCGAGACACCAAGTGTCTAGCCCTATATCCATAAAACCATTGCCTCCAACACTCCGGCTTGGTTAGCTCGAATACGAGCACAAAGAGAAAAAGAGATGTCGCAGCCTCCAAAGCAAATCGGCCCAGGGGAACCGATGGATACTTCAGGGGACAATAGTCCCAGTGCCTTCAGTAATCCCACCTCTCTCGATCCAGCTCTTCGAAATCCACGAAGAGGTGGAAGGACCCCTAGCATTGCGCCGACATCGAGAGCAACATCTCCTCATTCCAGATCTACTACACCACGTCCGAATACCCACGCCGTCGATCTCGTAAGACTCGCGGCCCGGTTAGGAATAGTTATTGGGCAGATCCGTCAAGACATTTCCACCAGTATCGACACCTCCAATATTGCATTTGAAACCCTCTCTGCAGATTCTCAGGAGAATGCAAAAGGGTTAATCAAAGTCCAAAAGCAATTATTGGAAGGGCAAGATTTGCATGACAGCGAGATGACACTCGTATTGCAACAATGTGTCCTGGTGGAAGCCAACGTTCGGGACCTCCAGACCCAGTTGGCGAAGGAGATTGCTGCTAAGTTAGCGCAGCAAGATGCTCGACATGAGCATCACGAGGGAGTAACCTCTCAATTGCAACGAGAAGCCCTAGAAAGAGACCTCACCCTGGAACGGGAGTTCCAGGCATTCAAGGATAACCAATTCCAACAAAACATGACTCTTCGAGCCATGATATCTAACCTCGCCGAAAGACAAGAACGCGAGGCTCAGAGCTACAGTGACTTTACCCGAACGATACAACGAGATCAAACTCGTATCATGGATACTCTCGGACTACTGACAGAGCGGGTAACAGAGATCACACAAAATCGATCTACTGGTCGACAAGTAGCGTTGGAATCGGTCCCTGAAAGTTGGGCAGAAGCAAGAGAGGAGACTCAACCTCCAGAGGGGCCTTCCCGAGATAAGGGAAAGCAAAGAGAAGGCGAACCTCCCAATCCGGCACCACCAGCGGGTGATCCAGATGACGATGGGAGTGATGATGATGAAGGAGGAAACGGAGGAAGACGTGGTGGAGGCCCATCCAGATTTAGTCGCGGATTGACACCCGAACAGCGTGGAACAGCCGATGTATTGGCAGAAGCCTTTGCATTGACGACTAAACGACCGGCTGACGCACCCCCATTCTTCGAAGCCAAACCGACTCAATGTGTTCGCTATTGGTTATTACAATGTGTGGACTACTTCGAAAGAAATCCTAGAACCTGGCAAAGTGACCGGGAAAGGGTCATCTTTGCTCTAGGAAGAACCAAAGGGGAATTGGTCAACCCGGTATCAATGTGGTACCGAAGGGCTATGGATGGCCTCCATGGAGTAGAACAAGATGCCGGCCTAGCGACTTGGACACGCTTCGACCATGAGTTTACGGAACGATTCGCTTCAATCGAAGAGGGACGAAAAGCGGTCCGTGATATGGAGAAAGTTGAATATAAAGATAATATTCAAAACTACGTCCAAATCATGACCAACCTTAATACGAAGGCCAAAATTACTGGCCCCGCATGGCGTCTGGCGATGGAAAAGAAGTTACCAGCCAGCATACGTTTACGCCTGTCCCTAAAGACCTTCGATACCGATGCGGAATGGGAAGCAGCACTCAGGAAGGCAGGCCGAGAAGAGGAGGAACTAAAGGAACGGGACCACCTGTTACGGGATAGACCAAAACCCGTGAAAACTTCTTCCGAAGATAAGAAACCTGACAAACCCAGGTTTAAGAAGGAGAAGCCTCAAATCAAAGGCGGTGGTCCCTCCAAAAAGCGAAGAAGGGAACCGGAACCCGATAAACCGGCGAAAAGACCCGGCGGAGTCAATAAACAAACGCATACCAACTTCAAAAAAGCCCATGAAGGAATTCCCCAGTCCGTCATCGACGAACGAAATAAAGACGGCATATGCACTCGTTGTGGAAAGAAAAACCACGACTATAAAACATGCTGGGGACAAATTAAGGTGTCTACTACAAGGGCAGAGCGACCTACTCTCCCCATTAGACATAGGGCTAGGACGGTAGCTACGGTACACCGTCCCCGCAACATTTCCGCCGCCAAAACACCTAGAGGAAACAAACTTTGGGAACTAGGCGAAGATGAGGAAATGACTTAGGTCACCTCATGTGGCACCAACGGCAACGGCGTTTGGGTAGTCGGGGTTCGTTAGGATACGAGACCGGAATCGAAATTGGGAACCCCCCGGGGCTGGGGTGAAGTTAGTGAACGGAACCAAGCACCAGCGGTATTTTCGTCTGGGTAGTCCGCCAGGGTCAGCGGGAACCAAAATAACACCTTGACCAGGCATCCTATCCATACCAGCAAGCAGGCATATTAAGTAGGGCCGTGGGTAAGAGACCTCCAGTCAGAAGGGTTGCCGAATTCATGACGATGAAATTGGCCTGAAAGATTGCGCAAGCCCACGCACCCGAACCTATCAGTCCTGAAGCTGAGTTATGTTGGAAAGAGGGGATGGTTCAGGCGCCCGGACAAGAGCAACGAATAAGCTAGTTAGTCTCTCCCGTACGCTAGTTATTCCGTGAACCTTACCCACAAGCGTTTCCACTCCCAGTTAGTTCTTAGGGTTGGTGAAGGATGGTACGGACGACCATACCACGTGACGGGATCTTAACCCCTGAAACATGGTGGAGTTGCAGGACACGTATCCGGGAAGTTGTACCAGCTGGACAGCGCCGGGGGTACCTCTATGTTGCACACACAAGTGTTTCCGGTGGGAAGATCAAACCAATTCTTAAGGGAAAGGAATTGGAGAGGAACAATAAATTTCGCAAGAAATCAACCTCGTTACCACCAAGGCCCTAAAGCATGAGAGAAAAGAGAGGCATCCAGCCTGAGAACTGGTCGTGCACTATTAAGTGTATCGGTGAAACGCCGAGTAGGGATTTGGAATTTTCTTTATTAATAGGAAACCAGTTTGTCTGAGGAGACCTGTATGGTCGAAACTGCGCGGGCGCGGTAACAAACATCCTAGTTGTTATCATAACCTCAGACATGTCGAAACGAAAAGACGACGGTTCGACCCCTCATCCAAAAAGACGCGCGTTTGACGCGCCAAAACCAACACGATATGACTGTCCCGAGGGATACGCTCATATCCATGTTTTAAACCCAAACAGACAAAGATACAAAATCCGTGTTCTGTTAGACTCAGGATCCAACGTGTTCCTAATCAACAAAGACCTCGTTAAGGAATTAAAAATTCCGTTCACAGAAAGACCGAATCCGGTCGCTATTCAAGGCTTCGATGGAGTACCATCTCCATCGGGAGGAAAATTTTATACGCGTCCATTATGGCTTGAAATTGGACGCAACAAACACTTATCCGAAGTTGCGTGCGAAATCGCAGCAGCGGGAGACTATGGGATGATTATCCCGTTTGGGTGGTGGCATTCAGAACACCCCCTATCGAACATTGGGGATCCCGATAACTGGGAATTTAAAGACCCCAAATGTAAAACTACATGTGTGGAAGAAGAAGATGAAGGAATCGCAGATATGTTCGAATACGACGAATCGGTAGCATGGGATGAGAATGCGATTCAAATTGGAAGAATCGGGACTATCGAAGATCCGAATGAAGTTAACTTCGACTCACTCCCCAAACACTACTGGGGATTCAAGAAGCTCTTCCTACCGCAAACTTCGGCGAGGCTACCACCAAGGAGAACATTTGATCACGAAATCAAGTTAGTTGACGGAGCGAAACCATCTTGGGGACCCATCTATCCACTATCCGAGAAACAACTAAAACTCCTACGCGATTACCTCAAAGAGATGATCCGACAAGGAAAAATCAAGCGAAGTCAGTCGCCATTCGGTGCACCAATCCTTTTTACACCGAAGGCTGATGGCCGACTACGTTTGGTAGTGGATTACCGGAACTTAAATAAGATCACCATCTTAAACAAGTACCCGTTACCACTAATGTCGGAACTACGCGATCGAGTGGCAGGAGCAACCATCTTTTCAAAGATTGATTTAAAAGATGGTTATAACCTGATTCGGATAAAGGAAGGGGACGAATGGAAAACAGCCTTCCGAACAAGATACGGGCACTACGAGTACAACGTAATGCCTTTTGGACTAGCTAATGCTCCGGCAACTTTCCAAGACATGATGAACGAAGTTCTTCGAGAACATCTTGACCAAGGTGTGGTCTGCTACCTCGACGATATTCTCATCTACTCAAGAACCGAGAAAGAACATATCGAGTTGGTAAAAAAGGTTCTGCAAAAATTAGCGGATTTCCAACTCGCGATTTCAATTAAGAAATCCTTCTTCCATGTAAAAGAGGTGGAATTTTTAGGCTACATAGTAGCCGTTGATGGGGTGTCTATGAGCACCCGAAAGGTGGACTCCGTATTGGATTGGAAACCACCCAAGTCGGTTAAGGAAGTCCAGATATTCCAAGGATTTGCAAATTTTTACCGACGCTTTATAGAAAACTTCTCTAAAATCTGTGCTCCAATCACGGAAACATTGAAGGGCGATCCGAAAAAGTTCCGGTGGGGCCCGGAACAAGAGGCAGCTTTTCAAGAACTTAAGAGAAGATTTACTTCTGCCCCTATTCTACACCATTTCTTTCCCGAAAGAGAAACGGTCGTGGAAACAGACGCTAGCGACTTCGCTTTAGGATGCGTCTTATCGCAGTTTGTGGAGAAACGACTCCATCCAGTGGCGTTTCATTCCCGCAAACTAAACTCCGCGGAGCGGAATTACGAGATCCACGATAAGGAACTATTGGCGATCCTAGAAGCATTCAAAGAATGGCGCCAATACTTGGTTGGCACCGAAAAACCGGTAACTGTCTACACCGATCACCAAAACCTCCAATATTTCCTCACCTCAAAGGTCTGGAGCGGTCGCCAGATCCGCTGGGCACAAAAGCTCGCAGACTACAATTTCAAAATTGTCTACCGCCCAGGCACCAGAGGTGGAAAGCCGGATGCACTCAGTCGACGGCCGGAGTACCGTCCTGAGGAGGGAGCTGCACATCGCGAACAAGCGATCTTGAAGCCTGAACATTTCCAAATCAGTTCGGTTACGAGAACTAAGATGGGGGAAATTCGAATCTGCCTACTTGCAGGAAACCCTGAAGGCGATATATGTGCAGATGACATCCAAGAGGAACCCAAATGGAATGATCCCAATTCCGTTATTCGAGTCAAAAGGTTAGACACAAGAGCAAGGCTTCCAACCAAGGGCTCAAGAATGGCAGCAGGCCATGATCTCTACGCTCTGCAAGAAGATATAGTCCCAGCAAGGGGACAGCTAGTAGTCGGAACCGGAATAGCAGTGGGACTACCGGTTGGAACATACGGAAGAATTGCTCCCAGAAGCGGGTTAGCCGTTAAAAGCGGGATTTCAACAGGTGCCGGAGTAATTGATGCGGATTACACCGGAGAACTCAAAGTTCTACTATTCAACCACCGAGATGCGGACTGTCACATCAAAGAAGGGGACCGTATCGCCCAACTAGTGATAGAAAAGATTAGTACCGCTGATATGATGGAAATAGATAACCTGGACGAAACTGAAAGAGGAACGGCGGGATTCGGTAGCACAGATATTGCTACAAGAGCTATGACTATCCAAGAAATTGAACCGGTAGTCAGCCAGCTCTATGCGTCAAAGGATCAGAATAAACACTGGTATGACGTATCCGAAATACCCGAACGAACCCTCATGACTAGTACTATACTAGCCCGCAAAGAATTGAAGAAATTCAATCCCGAATTTCTGGAGCAGATTCTAAAAGCCATTCCCGGCGATAAGGAATGGCTCAAGCGAAGAAAAGAGTTGGAAAATCTCCGAGACAAGGACAAACCTTTCCCGAAGGATTGGACCCTAACCGATGATTTGCTGTACTATAAGCAAAGACTATTCGTACCAAACAACCAGAGCCTTTACACCACAATAGCCGAAGGATGTCACGACGCAAAAATTGCAGGACACTTCGGACAAGAAAAAACTCTCGAAATCATCATGCGAGATTTTTATTGGAAAGGCTTGGCCAATTGGGTAAACGATTATGTACGGTCATGTGACGATTGTCAACACAACAAGTCACCACGACACGCAAAATATGGGCTACTCCAACCACTATCAATACCATATGCAGCTTGGGCATCCATTTCCGTGGACTTTATAACACAGTTACCGCAAAGTCAAGGATGTACCCAAATAATGGTAGTGGTTGATCGGTTCACTAAGATGGCCCATTTCATCGGACTAGAGGGAACAGCGACTGCGAAAGATGTCGCTACCGCCTTCACGAAGGAGATATGGAAGCTACACGGCTTACCATCAGAGATTGTCTCAGATATGGACTCGAAGTTTGCAGGAGAATTTTGGGAATCATTGTGTAAAGCATTAAATATAAAAAGGAGGATGTCAACTGCATACCATCCACAAACGGACGGACAAACTGAAAGAACCAACCAAGTGCTGGAAGGTTACTTACGAAGTTTTGTCAATTACGATCAGGATGATTGGTATCAGCTCCTACCTCTAGCCGAACATGCCTACAACAATTCGGCAACCAATGCACACGGAATGACCCCATTCTATGCAAACTATGGATTCCATCCGCAAACGGAATGGATGAAGGAGCGCGAAGCGCATAATCCAGGAGCAACCCTTTACGCAAACTGGATAAAAACGATTCATGAGCAAGCACGGCAATCACTCGAACAGACACGAGAAGCCATGGCCAAGTATTATGATAGAAAGGCCAAGCAACAACCAGACTTCAAACCCGGCGATAAAGTAATGTTAAACGCAAAGAATATTCGCACCCGCCGGAAGTCCAAAAAGTTAAGCCCAAAACTTTATGGACCCTTCGTGATTCTGGAAAAACGAGGAAGCCGGGCATTCAAACTCAACATATCGGATCGTTGGAATATACACCCAGTATTCCATGTTTCTCTGTTAGAACCCTACAGAGAGTCGGTACGAGCAGACCGACAACAACCTCCCAGGGAACCCGAAGATATCGAAGGCGACCTACAATGGGAGATAGAAAAGATTGTAAGAAGCGAAATACGCTCTTACAGGAAAAGGTCCGTGGCCGCTATCAACAGATGCGCGAGCTATGGTACTTCGTTAAATGGCAGGGCTGTTCCGAAGATGAGAACACTTGGGAACCTGCGACGGGGATGGACAATGCGAGAGAATTGGTGGATGAATTTCATCGCGATAACCCGGAAATGCCACGACGGGCAGAGGAAGGACGATGAAGATAAGGTTTTCTTGCCGTGGCCAAGCAAACGCGGAAAGTTTTTTACCCTGCTTTCATCGGGTCCTTACATGCTTTATGTTTAAGTTTTATTATTTAATATTTAAAATTTTAATGTTTAATTTTTATTTGTACCGAAGGGGCATTCGAGGCGAAGCCCAAGAGGAGGGAGCTCATGTTAGGAGTACCCGATTCCGATAGCCTAGGAGTACCTTAGGTAGGGTAACTTTACCCGAAACCGAGAATCTTAGTCTCCAACACCCCCCTCCGGCCCCCTTACGGGGCCCGCGCGTCATCATACACATCAACCTTAGTTGCGTCCTGTGACTATATGGTCACAGAATTAAAGGTGTCAGAATAACACCGTATACGTCGCTGCCGTCCGTCCGACCGAAAGCTGTTCGCAGGATATATAAGAGGGGACCTCTGGCAAGACCTGAGAAGTGGAACGAAGTCAATCCGTTAACTACTCAGGGAGTTACTAGGCTTCAAAGATGAGACATCTTTGATACGGGCCGTAAGTAACGGGACGTTTTCGCGCAAAGGTCATGAGATGAATGTTACGAGGTTCGGGATAACGAACCAATGCATTCACATCCACCCTTCGACGATTAGAAAGAGTCAAGAGCTCCTGGAAACACTACCAAAGAAGCCAGCGAGCTTCGAGGAGTGTTGCAACTATGATAAGAGGTGTACCGCAGTTGCGGGATTTACAACCAACACAATACGAAGGTCCACCCCCTCTACATAGAACAACCAGGAGTTGCCGACCGAGGGATTATGAGACTATTCAATAGAATGGCCTCTCCTCTATGAGAAGAGAGTCATCAGAACGAATTCTATCGGTTAGTTGTTGAGTTATCACAACTAGAAGTCACCGACTCCGGCATATCTGCATATGCAGTCTCGTATCAAGATTGATCCTCTTGGTAACGAAGAGAACTATTGGAGCCAACAGAGTTCGACTTGAGAACTCGGCTACAGGTCTATAGACTCTGAGGATCGGATAATTACTATTGGTGACAAGTATGTCTCCCGGGCAAGAAATAGTAATTACTGAAGATGGTGTGACGGTTCTCAGGGTCTCCTGGTGTTCGCACTATCATGGAGAACCCGACGTTGCGCATTAGATTTGAAGAGGTACAAATTTTGTATGCTAGATAGATGTAGTTCGCGAACACTCAGACGCGGAATATAAATATCGAAGTGCCTCCCAAGCTTAAGACATCATCAAGCAACGGAGAAGAGACCTTAACAATATAATATTGTTTTTACGATTCTATTATACTTTCTTGCACTCTTAGTAGTCATAAACGAAACGAGTTACTTCCGAGCCTTCCTAGACAAATCTCCGTCTATACGAAAGAATCCCGATTGGCCTAGACAACCGTAAGTCTATACCGGTTGTCTCCGCCTAACAGGCGCTGGGGAGACTGGTCATATGCCGGAGTCGGCGGTACTAGTATAAATATATTAGATTGAATGTTCTAAGTAAATTCCTTACTTATTACTTTACGAATAAAATATCTTTACGCTCTTTATCACGTTGCATATCCGGCACATTTCTCACGATCCTACATGAGACGAAGTTATCCTAGTTAGGATTCAACAGGCGTTATCCGACGAACGGTGATAACGTAGATCAACGGATCTAAGAACTATTATATCGGACAAGATAGAAATCAAGGAGAAAAGTATCGTTGCCCATCACTATTAGTTAACCCTGTGCTAGGAACATTACACTCGTATTCTAGTTAGTTGCAAAAGTCTCATTAAACTTTGTCTTATATATTATTCATAATACTTCTAGAATGACTCAGAATTCTCTTCTATAGTTGTTAAACCTTTAGTATTCACAAAGTTACTGGTTGGATATTCCTTAAATTTAAAACCTCGTTTCGGAACTATTCCCTGTTACTTAATTGTGTTAGTTACACTTTACTTTCTGCTGTTCTGTAAGATAATGTCTTTTTACACTAGTAAATTGACTGAGTAAATATAGTATTACTATAATAATATTATTTCAATAAAATTCTCTACTATTGTAACCAGTACAAGTACTTGGTTAAGAATTTTATTTTATATTTTATTTTAAGTATCGTTTTGATAGTTGATTTGTTTGAAATATTGTTTTAATATTTAGTTTATTTTATATTTTGTTTTAAGTATTATTTTGATACTTGACTTGTTTGAAGTATTGTTTCCATACTTAGTTTGTTTTATATTTTGTTTTAAGTATCATTTTGATACTTAAGTTGTTTTACCAAAGTGTATCACTTGATACCTTTGATTAGTAGTTTTATTCATACCACTATTAAACATGAACTGACTTAAGTATTTAAAGACTATCCTATTTCACGATGGAGAAGTCAGACTTTTACAGATAGAATTTTAATATACTTGGGTGAACAGTTACTTCTTTAGTTTTCTCAATACACCTCCAGAGCCTCTAATAAATCACTGCTCTCATCTTCTTTCTGGAAGAGCAAGTCATCTGTCAACTATCATACTATACCTCAAAACACTATTAGAACCTTGCAAACACGTTATAATTAGTTACAATCTTTATTTGTAATAATACCCTTAAAACCTAATAGGAATTAAGCAAACTCCATTTATAAAGTCCTTAACTTTATAATACAAGTCTAGTATATTATTACAGGTATATACTTCTGTATTCTCTAATACTTACTTAATTTTAAAAAATCTGAGCTTTATAATAAATACTTAATTTTCAACTAATGACTTTCCTCCTTAACTTTTTTGAGTTTTTCAGAATTTTCAAGTTTTCGTATTATACTTATTATACAAAGTGACTCTAAAATAAATTTATTTTATTGATAAAATCTAATTCTTTCTGCTTCTTACCTTATGTAATTCTATTATCTTGTAGAAAACTTAAATAAAAAGAAAAAGTCATTTTTACAAACATTTTTAATTAGTGATTAGAGTTATTAGATCGTAAATATTGCCTAACTTTAAGAATCTTTATATACTAATTACAATGAAAACTAGTAACAGGAATATATTACTAATTTAAGAGATTTGAACAACTTATATTTAATATATATAACTATTTTAACAAGTCTAATAAGTATGAAAATTCGTTCTGTTTGAGGTAGAAAACATCTGATTTCAGAAGATCGATACTCAGATATTATCACTTACCAATATAGTAAAATATATTACTATTATTATACTTAACAATAAAGATAATAAATAATGGAAAAATACTAATTTTTTGAAGATTTTATAAGAAATTCTTAATAAGTACATTGGTAAATTTCTTAGAGCTAACTAATAAAATTATAGTTAATATTATGGAAATATTATCCAAAATATATGAGAACAAAGACCACCTAATAAGTATATTACAAGTTAGTATACAAGAAGTCAGATAACTATATTATAACTTGAGATATTATTTATTTCTTACAAGCTAATTATATTAAGAAATACAGTCTTCTAAAAGAAGAAGGTGATTGAAACTTTACTGTAGTCTCAAGTGGAAAGTAGATCTTACTTCTCTAATCAGTAATCTTTGAAATTAGAATATAGTTTTAAAAAGAATAGTTAACACTAGAGTAGTAAATCAAAGGATTGAAAATTAAGAAGACTATTAAAATCCGATACTAGTAAGTTTACCTGCAATGAGAGAGCTATCAAGAATACTCTATAATAGCTTAATGAAAATATCCTCTTATGACTATTATCACATTAACTAACAATAATAAGTTAACAGTAATCTATTATTTAAATAACTATTTGATCTTGAATTAGTATTCTTGGTCTCAATCTTAGTATCAGTATCAATACTAGCATTAGTACCAACTGGTATTAATAATCCTACTATTTTCTATTCATATATGTTTTCTATAATTGTTACTAATAAGACTGAAAATTAATTTACATCTCCAGTTATAAGTAACTGTACTAAAGCATATTTCTGCATTATCTCTAAACTTGGTTGTAATTAGAGTAGTACTATAGTAAAAAATATTAAAGAAGCTAATAGTGAATAGATTGTAATATAAGTGTAGGAGATAAAAGAGAATTTAGTTTACTAATAAGTTAATTGATATCTTATCTTGTACTAATATTCAAGTTATAATTCTAAATAATAAAGGTTGCAGTAAAACTTTAATACTTAACTTAAATAGAAAAATATAGGAATAAAAGTTAGAAGTTATTTTATAAAATAACACCTAGCCACTGGAGTCAGGTAGAGCAAAAACTTACCAGTAAGAGGTACTAAAATAGGACTAAGAAGAAGTAAGAAATATTGTATCTATTGTACTAACTGCAGTGATATCAAAGTAATAATAATAGGCTAAATATATTTTAAAGACTTTTTAGATTATTTAAGCTTGTATACTCACTTTAGTAAAAAGCTGTAACTACCCCTTTATTTATACTTTATTGCTATACAAGCATTGCCTTATACCAAGGAAATCTAAAGAAAGTACAAGAATATATTAGTATAATATACAGTTATCTCTAATAATATGTACTATATATTACTATCAATATTCTATCAAATCAACTTAAAATGAACAGTTTCAGCTGTACATACATGGTGCTTATCATACTACATGGACAATCTCAACTATATACCCTAATATATATTCTATCACAACCCACAAAATTCAAAATGAATAAATTTACAAGGAAATATAATTATCAGTGATGTATCTGAGTCATCTTCTATTCAAGATAATACCACTAATATATGCTATGAGCCTATGAGCCTATGAGAAGTAAGAGGAGTTAGTGTGACTGTATTATACAATCAACACAACCTTATTACTGGATAAAAAAAGGATAATGTATTTTCCAACAAGAGGTAAGTACTTTCTAGAAGGAGCATTATCTAAGTATATAATATATTGTCCTATAGGAACATATTGCTTACTACTAGTAAAATTCTATTCTACTAATTAAGCTTATTCCCTTATTGAAATAGGCTGTCTAGGAATTTAGAAGAAGACTACTTGAAAAAGGAAGAATGCAGAACATATTGAAAAAGACCAGAAAAGTTCTATTCAGACTAGCTAGATAGAAGGTGGATAAAGTCTTATTCAAAGTCGTAGAATAGAGAGTACTTTTAAAAAGATAGATAAATAGTCTTCAGGAAGTTCTTGATATGGTTCTTTAATAAAGGGATGCAAAGTATTTTCTAAGAAATTGGTTATAGTTCTTCAAGGTAGTTGAGTTAAAGTTCTTCTAAGTAGATAAGCAAAGCACTCTCTAAGGATATCAAAAGAGCCTTATCCAAGAAGATTGTAGTATCTCGTCTTATTAAGAGTAATTGGCAAGGTACTATTCTGAGGAGTAGAGGATGGCAAGGTTTTATCTGAAGAGATAGATAAGTTACTCTCTAAATAGGTAAGTGAAGTCTCCTTCAAGGAGGTATGTAGAGGCTCTTCCAAAAAGTTAGGAAAAGTCTCATACAAGGTAATAGGTAAAAACTTACTAACAGAAGTAAGTAAAGATTCATTCAAGATGGCAGACAAGTTTTCTTTTAAGGAGGATGGTAAAGGCTGTTATGAGAGAGCAGGTAAAAGCTCTTTTAAGTAGACAGATAAAGCAAATTCTAAGAGAGTAGATAAAGGCTCTTCTAAGATAGTAAGTGAGGAAAATTACTTTAGTAAAGTATAATTTACTATGATAGAACAGATTCTAGTCAAGCAGTATACTCTTCTGAAAGAGAAAACTATCTCAGAATAGCATACATCTTTAGCAAAGCAGAATCTTTAAGAATATTACCTGTTACTACTAGGATTGACAGCCTATATTTATTCATACAAACTGATATTCAAGTTCCAGATTACCTACAAAATTACTGTCATAGTCAGGTTAACAGCTATGATAATATATACTATAATCTAATTATCTTTTAACTTACTTAGTAATTTACATACCAAGTACATATTCTGAGAAAATACCTTCAATAATCCTAGTTTCTTTCAGAATACTTACTTGTAAATTAGTATAAATCTAGTAATATCACTACTTCAACTTAAGTTCTATTGACTATCTTTCTTTTCAAAGTACTGATGAAGTTCTAATGTTTTTATTTTTTCTGAACTTCTTAAACCTAATACTTTTCACACATTCTACATGCAGGCTCTTACTTCAAAAGTTTCTCTCAAGTCTGTCAATGCAGAGTTTAAAACTATTTAAGAATCTCTAAATAAATACTCTTAAATACTCAGCTTAGTACTTGTTCTTCTTGAAATTCAACTTAGAAAGACTCTTTAGAAGATTGTTAGTGATTCATTTAAGTCTTAATTGAAGGAGATCCTAGTGGCAATTATAGGTCTTGTTGGTAAAAAAATACATCCTAAGAGGCTTTTGAAGTTAAAATTATTATAAAAAAAAGATAGGTTTTGAGTTTGTTCATATTGTAGACTCGGAAAAATGTTCTTCAATCAATTTCAGAACTACTAAGTAAGATTTTTCTACAAGTTACTATAGGAAAATTTCTATTACAAGTTAGTAGTTTCCCTAAACCTCTGTTTGAGAAAACATAAAACTAGAGTTTCTTTCCCAAAATGAGACTAGATAATTTTTGTTGTTTAATTTGCACTAAAGCAAAGAAAATTTTAAACTTACTATTATTATATTCTAATTATCATATTTTCTTAGGGGCAGTTTGGCGTTACTGTTTTGCATAGTTACCAACCATGGTTTGGCCGAAAACTGGCTTATGTAATCAATTTTATGGACCACCATTGGTCAGTTTACAAGCTTTTTGGTCAAACCATGGTTGGTAACCACGCAAAACAGTAACGCCAAACGGCCCCTTAGTAACTAAAAGTAGGTACTTGCTATTTGTAATTCGACTAGAGCTTGTCTTTATACAGAATATGATTGTGGTTTTATCTTCCTCACTATTACCTAGTCTGTTATATTAATATAATAATATTATTATAGTGGAACTCTATTCATTTCATTGCTAGATCTCATTATTTTCTTCTTCTCAGAGTAACACCACTACTCTGAGCAGCCCTCCCAGTCGTCCAGTCCATCCTAGATGGGGTCAGGACGATGGAAGACGACAATGTCTCGTCTTTGGACGGACTGAATGGGTGTTAGGCGGAGACAATCAGTATAGACTTAAGGCTGTCTAGGTCAATCGAAATTTTTCGTATAGATGGAAATTTGTCTAGGAAGGCTCGGAAGGAACTCATTTCGTTTATGACTACTAGGAGCGCAAGAAAGTAGGATAGAATCGTAAGAACAATATTATATTGTTAAGGTCTCTTCTCCGTTGCTTGATGATGTCTAAAGCTTGGGAGGTACTTCAATATTTATATTCCGCGTCTGAGTATTCACGGACTACATCTATCTAACATACAAAACTTGTACCTCTTCACTTCTAATACGCAACATCGAGTTCCCCACAAAGGCGCGAACACCGTGAGACCCTGAAAACCATCACGCCATCTTCGGTAATTACTATTTTCTGTTTGGAAGACATACTGGTCATCAGTAGTAATTATCCGATCCTCAGAGTCCTTAGACCTATAGCCGAGTTCTCAAGTCGAACTGTGTTGGCTCCAATAGTCCTTTTCGTCATCATGAGGATCAGTCTTGATACGAAGTTGCCTTTTTGTTAGGCGGAGACAACCGGTAAAGACTTAGGATTGTCTAGGCCAATCGAGATTCATTTGTATAGACGGAGATTTGTCTAGGAAGGCTCAGAAGCAACTCGTTTCGTTTATGACTACTAAGAGTGCAAGAAAGTAAAATAGAATCGTAAAAACAATATTATATTGTTAAGGTCTCTTCTCCGTTGCTTGATGATGTCTTAAGCTTGGGAGGCACTTCGATATTTATATTCCGCGTCTGAGTGTTCGCGGACTACATCTATCTAACATACAAAATATGTACCTCTTTAATTTTAACTCGCAACGTCGAGTTCTCCCTAAAGGTGCGAACACCGGGAGACCCTGAAAACCACCACACCATCTTCGGTAATTACTATTTTCTTTTGCCTGGACGATATACTTGTTACCAGTAGTAATTATCCGATCCTCAGTGTCTATAGACCTGTAGCCGAGTTCTCAAGTCAAACTATGTTGGCTCCAATAGTTCTTTCCGTTATCAAGAGGAGCAGTCTTGATACGAAGTTGCCTCTGCATATTTGCCAGAGTCGATGACTTCTAGTTGTGATAACTCAACAACTAACCAATAGAATTCATTCCGATGACTCTCTCCTTGTAGAGGAGAGGTCATTTTATTGAATGGTCTCATAATTCTTCGGTCAGCAACTTCTGGTTGTTCTATGTAGAGGGGGTGGACCTTCGTGTTGTGTTGGTCGTAAATCCCGCAGCTGCAGTACACCCCATATCATAGTTGCAACACTCCTCGGAGCTCGCTGGCTTCTTTGGTAGCGTTTCCAGCAGCTCTAGACTCTTTCTAATTGTCAGAGGGTGGGTGTGAATGCATTGGCTCGTTATCCCGAACCTCCTAACATTCATATCACGACCTTGTGCGAAAACCTCCCGTTACGTACGGCCCGTTCCAAAGATGTCATATCTTCGAAGACTAGTAACTCCCTGAGTTGTTGACGGATTGACTTCGTTCCACTTCTCAGGTCTAGCCATTTTTCTTCCTTTTTTTTCTTTTTTCATATCATGTATTCATTGTTTGGTTAAGGTACAAGAACGTGCGTGCAGCGCTAGCTATGGCAGAAACAAAACCCAAAATCAAACAACTAACAAAAGAAAAAACACAACCAGTTCCCCCGATGGCGTCCAATAACCGATGCAATGCCTACATAGGACTCATATAGGAAAACTACTAACTAACTTAGCATCATAACGGAAACAAATCAAAACTCATAATAACAACAAGCAACGAAATCAAACAGGAAACCTTCCACCACTTAGACCATCCGGCGACCCAGCCAACGGCAACCGAGGCGAGGCAGGAAGGGAAGGGGAGGGGGAAAGAGAGGGCTGGTGGGGGGCATATTGTGCATACATGTCGGGGGGAAAACCAGTCTTGGTAGCAGTATGGTAGCGACCGAGGCCCAGAAGGATCGGGATCGAGGTCCACAGGGAAGAGTCAGGTCCAATATCCGTTATCCCCTGGAGGTGGCGACGGCGGGCGGCAGACTTGACGGGGCAGGAAAGGAGGGCATGCTGGAACGTCTCGTTCTCCTCCTCACACCAGGGGCAGAGGCGGGATGGGTCGGTGTCGTGCCATGAGGGCTGGGCAGCCAAGTAGCTTTTGCCGGCGCGCATCTGATGGAGCCGGCCTGAAAGGAAACGCCCCAGGCCCATGAAGGAGTACGGGCGCAGGGTGGAGCTGTAAAGGTAATTGGGCGGGGGGGGTGAGAGGAGGCGCCATGAGGTAAGGAGCTCCTCATGGCATCGGGCCTTGAGCGAAGCGTAGAGGGCCAGGCCCCCAAGCGGGACTACCTGCAGGGGAGGAAGGAGGAGAGGGTTTGCTGGAGGAAGGGGGTCACTGCGGTTGCCGATGATGAAGTGAATACGATGGGCGACTGCGTCGACCGGGAGGTGACGTCTGTTGGCCGGGGAGGGCGGTTTGGTGAACCACCTGAGGGGGCGGTAGTTGGGGCCCGCCCAAGGGTGCCGGCCTTTGACAGACCCAGGGAGGCGAAGGGAGTCGGGTGCCCTGAAGGCGGAGGTAGTCGGGATAGAGTGGTCTAAGCGAGCGGTCACCGGGTTGATCTCAGGCGGCAGGCATACAAGGCGGACTACAGCCAGACGCTGAAGGTGCTTGATCAGGAGGTCAATCGGGGGGAGGGAGGCCTCACAGGGGAGAACGGCCGTGTTGGTAGAAGCGAAGCAGTTAGTAACCCACCTCTGTTCCCGGTGCCAGAACGCCCTCATCTTGTCGAGCATTCTGGAGCTGGGGGAGAGCAGGTCACTGCCATAGAGGAGGATCGGGCGAACCAGGGAGGAGGCAAGGCAGTGGCAAAGATGAGGTGCGAGGCCCTTGCCCGGCCGCGACAGGCGGTCTATCGTGGAGAGGGCAGCCTCAGCTAGTACAAGGCGTCTGGAGAAATGGGAGGAGGTCGCCCTGTTCAACGCGGGGGTCGCGGGCTCCAGCCAGTAGCCCAGCCACCGAAGCACCTGGGCCGGCTTGTAGGGGACAGAGTCCACCGAGACGGGGAGGGGGGAGGGGGGTCCTTTTTCTCAGGTCTAGCCAGAGGTCCCCTCTTATATATCCTGCGAACAGCTTTCAGTCAGACGGATGGCAGCGACATATACGGTGTTATTCTGACACCTTCAATTCTGTGACTATGTAGTCACAGGACGCAACTAAGGTTGATGTGTATGATGACGCGCGGGCCCCATAAGGGGGCCGGAGGGGGGTGTTGGAGACTAAGATTCTCGAACTCAGGTAAAGTTACCCTACCTAGGGTACTCCTAGGCTATCGGAATCGGGTACTCCTAACACTTTTACATATATGCCGGAGTCAATGACTTCTAGTTGTGATAACTCGACAACTAACAAATGGAATTCATTCCAATGACTCTCTTTGTAGAGGAGAGGTCATTCTATTGAATAGTCTTATAATCCCTCAGTCGGCAACTCCTGGTTGTTATATGTAGAGGGGGTGGACCTTCGTGTTGTGTTGGTCATAATTCCCACGATGGCGGTACACCCCTTATTATAGTTGCAACACTCCTTGAAGATCGTTGGCTTCTTTGGTATTGTCTTCCAGCAGCTCTAGACTCTTTTTGATTATCAAAGGGTGGATGTGAATGCGTTGGTTCTTTGCTTCGAACCTTCTAGCATTCGAATCACGTACTTGTGTGAAAACGTCCTGTTACCTACAGCCTATGCCAAAGACATCATGTCTTTGAAGCTTAGTAACTCCCTGAGTAGTTGACGGATTGACTTCGTTCCACTTCTCAGGTCTTGCCAGAGGTCCCCTCTTATCTATCCTGCGAACGGCCTTCGGTAGGACGGATGGCAGCCACATATATGGTGTTATTCTGACACCTTCAATTCTGTGACCATATAGTCACAGGACGCAACTAACATTGATATGTATGATGACATGCGGGCCCCGTAAGGGAGCTGGAGGGGGGTGTTGGAGACTAAGATTCTCGAACTCGGGTAAAGTTACCCTACCTATGGTACTCCTAGGCTATCAGAATCGGGTACTCCTAACAACGGGGCAACAGCAGTTGGACTGCGCTAGTCCTGGGTTTCCTTTTATGGATACAATATCACCACATTTTAAATTTTAAATTTTATTTATTTGTTTACCTTATTTTTGTTTTAACTTATTGTAGCACTAGTGTGTGTCTTACTGGGTGGCATTGGGTGCATTGACCAATTTTAGCCGACTTGTCGTCGACTCTCGTCGACGGCCGTCGGACGGCGCTCGTCCTCGTCCTCGTCGTCCCGTCCGGCTGGGAATACTGCCAGCCACAACCTGGAGTACTCTTCCGGAGTGCCTGCCAGCTTAACATGAATTTACAGCTCAATATGAGCTGTGTGGCTCAATACAACTTATTGTAGCTTATCAGAACCTTTTTGTATAGATTTTTTCCACGTGACTCCATACAAAAAAGTACTCGTACAAGACAACCAATACCCCACACATAAATGACACTTTCTCCACTGCTTTATAATATTTAAAATTTTTACAACATTCCCGATATCATCTACAGGTTTGCCGATGCGCAGCCAAATTTTGGAATATTCTCCTTGACATTGTGCTGTTGGAGGGGGTGATGAACTTGGATATTTTCGGTGTGGACAGGGCATCGGAGGAAAACTTTTGAGCTAGTACTGGCATGTTATGCTGAAAATGTTTTCCAAGGAGCACTCACCCTTACGCTAGCTAGTATGCAACCTGCAAGGGACACGATGTGAGTCGTAGCGAAGATTTGAACCAAAATTAAATGTATGTTTCTCTCCGAGTGAATGCGGAAATAAAATTTCACTTGGCATAGTGTACAGTACTGTGCTGCGGTGCTTCTCGTACCAGGTGGGGGTTCCAGGACTGTTTACCCTGAATCCAAGATGTTATCATAAGTTTGTGGCACAGGTTCCCTTATCTGATGATCTAGACATACTGGTGACACCCGATTCCTTGGGAATGAAGTTCAGCGACCAATCTTGGACTATGACCCGTCAACGCGCTTCCCCCAAAAAATACGCCCCGGAGGACTCCCAACTAAAAGGTGGTAGGCAGACTACGCAAAGCTCACTCAATTCCGTTCGATACCGGTAGCACTATTACACAGTTATTGGCCCAGTCCTAGCATATCACCAACTTCCAAACCCGCATAATTCTCATTACCACAAATATCGGGTGATTTCTCATGCGTACGCCACGCATCCGGCTTCAACTTCAAAATCACCCCGGCAAAACACCCAAGCCGAGCTAACTGCTAACCACACTGGAAATATAAATAAAAGGGGGTAAGAGAGGTCGAGAAAACAAATGAAAACAAGTGAGCCGATAATATCTACCCGTTCCATTGTCTTTTATCTACCTTGGAATAAAGTATATATATGCACAAAACCCCCGCCGCCGTCACCCCATCATCGCCACTCCTCCATCTCTCCATTTTCCCAGGCCGGACAAACAGAAAACGCAGACGCGCAAATCTCACAATCGCAAGAATAAGGTGCGAACCGAGAAACCAACAAAAAAAAAAAAAAACTGTACAATTCCCACACGAGCTCCCCGCAAAAAACCCTAATGAGCATGAACAAGAAATGAGAGGAAAAGAAGAAAACGGACAAACCCCACCCAGACACAAGGAAACTCAACAAGAGAAAAGGATGAGAAAAAAACCTAAAGGAAAATAAAGGTCCCCACCCGTGACTAAATGTGACTAAAAGTGTTTTTTTTAAAAAGAGAAATAATCATCCTAGAGCAAGAAAGCCGAAAGCGAATCGAATTGGACCGGAAAAGAGGTGAGAAAGCGGAAGATAAAAATAAAAATGGAATAAATAGAATAGAATGGATAACAAAACACGTGGTAAGACTAAATAGGTTGCTGTTGTGAGACAGATTGCGGTTGCGGTTGCGGTTGGTTGGCTTGCGGCTGTTGTGGCTGCGGCAGCTGAGTGGGGATTTGGCCATTGCTCACTCTGGGGCTTCCAGCACCGACAGCGGGAGGGTCCACGGCCGGATTCACCGGACCATTGACACCGATCATAGGACCAGTATTGACCACCGCCACTCGTGCTGGATTCGGCCTCACGGGACTCCGTGCCTGGGCTTGGATATTCTGGGATAGCTGAGCGTGGTAAGATGCGAGTGTTGGCTGGGTAGCCTCGCGCGCACGTTCTTGTGGGAGGTTAGGATTTTGGTATTGCACTATTGCCGCCATCTCTTGGATTAACATTTGAGCTGGTTTTAGTTGGGTAGAGGTGGCCGTAGTAGGGGTGGGTGGCATGCGGGGAGAGGAACCTGATGCTTGAGAGTCAATTGGGGGGGGGATGATACGTTTTTGCTGAGGGGCTTGTTGATTCACGTTGACTTGCTGATTTTGGCCGAGGGCTGCTTGTTGGGTTTGCTGAAGTATCGTTTGCATGCTTTGCGCGCTGGGCTGTGAGGCTTGGGTCCCAAGAGCATTAGAAGTTGGATAGCCCTGTGATGCCGCGGCCGCTGCAACAGTATGCTGTTGCTGCATCCGGCGGAGGTGGGCAAGCTGTTCCGGGGTGTAACGTTGTGTCTGCCCCTGAGACAGTTGCGCCGGAAGAGATCTCAATGGAACACCGTTAGTACCGTTTTGTATCGGTGCTGCCCGAGAGACCTGAAGGACCCCATTAGGTCCTTGTGGGGTCGCGACACCAACTCGCTGTTGGACAGGAATTGGTACACCATTTGCAAGCGCGTGATGTTGGCCTGGATGTGGGACGCGAGCTTGAGGAGGAATACCCTGATGTTGCGTTAGTAACAAATTCATAAGTCTTAGGAGAGGGATAACCATACAGTACGAGTCTGTTGCATTTGCATATGTTGGCTGTATATATTCTTCTGCTCCAGGTGTTTCTGCTCCCTTTCGAACTTCATCGCACTGAAGTACTGTGGTGTCCTCAGCGGATTCGCAGTGCTGGCTTGGCTTTCCGAAGCTCTCTTCATGGCAGCGACAACTTGGTCTAAATAACTTGTCAGCTACAAATATGGAAAAAAGGAAGATTTTTCCCAAGGAACGAGGAGGGATATCATCGTACTCTTGTTGGTTTGCTGCTTGTTAACGCTGGTTTCCCGCTTTTTCGCCAACTTTCGCATTGACTCGATAAGTGTAAAGTTCCGTGTATTTCTCCGTTTCTCCACCCTGATTGGTGCTGTCCCCCTCCTCGGCTTCACACCTCCGGAACCGTTCCCGCCTGCTGAGCCGGGCACATTACCATACAGTCCGTTTACTCTTGCTGCGACATCCAGACGTTGCTGGATTGGCTTAAAGTGTGGACTCTTAGAAAATTCGGGTAGAATGGGCTCAAGGGCAATCCAGCGTTCAAAACATTCCCAAGGGCTTCTCCTTTCCGAGCCAGAATGCCAGTCGCCAGGAAGTGTGAGACACTGGCTAACAAGCCCCCAGTTATAGTGGTATTCTCGGACAAGAGTTTTGAGCATTTCATCTTCAGATGCCAACCACAAGCTTGGGTGCCGATTTTCAAAGAAAGGGGGTGGCGGAAAGTCACTGGGCAAGCGCGGAACATGAGTATTGTGCACCCTTTGTAGTATCGGTTTGTATTCTGGCTTGAACAATGCAACGTTCGTCTGCTCGGGTGGAAGAAATGATGGCTTTCGTAACTTGTCCCTCTTGCCGCGCCCAATTAGCCTACCGCCACCTAGTTTTTCATCTTCGTCGGAATCGTCTGCGTAGGGGTCCTGGTTTTCCTCATATTCGTATCTGCTCTTCTTGGATGGGGGACCTTGTTCTTCTTGGATGACTAGCTTCCCACTTGCATACTTTGAAATGGCAACAACTGGTAATTTCGTCCACTCCTCCTCCACCTCTTCTTGTCGC
The DNA here is from genome assembly GCA_006112555.1 of Tuber indicum. Lineage (NCBI taxonomy): Eukaryota > Fungi > Ascomycota > Pezizomycetes > Pezizales > Tuberaceae > Tuber > Tuber indicum. Next base: position 1,615,117 of record VBSK01000056.1, on the reverse strand, counting down.
CCAGCAGAAGGCTCGGGAGGACCGTATAACGGCAGCTGACTCAAAATATCATCTGCTGCCTTTGAAGCTGGCATAGCGAACACCGTCTCCTCAGGCGAAAGCGTGAAAAGGGTCGCAGGTGGTTCATATATATGGGCAAAATTACCCTGATCCGTATCATGATGTCTGTCATCCATCGGAAAGTCGTCATCGCTTTCCGGAGATCCAAAACCATCTACTAAATCGGGTGTGGGTTGGTTCATATCACTATCCTGCATTTCAATACGCGCAGCCCTTCTCCGCTCCTCCCGTTTTCCCTTAGGCACAACACCGAGCAGTTTCCTATCAATCTGTAGCTGACATCTCTCCTCCCCTGCCTGGTGCCACCTGACCGCTTCTTTTGCATAATGCCTTGCCATAGCAATCTTCCATTTCCTCTCCCCTTTAAAATCATCTCGAAGCCACTTCGCCTCTTCAAGAAGGTAATCCCAATGGCATTTCCTCCTTCGCGGCTCTACAACCCGGGGAATCTGTCGCAAACTCCAAAGCCCCTGATCTTGAAGCTCAAGGATTCGATTTTCGATCCTTACCGCCTGAGTCTCGAAGTAATGCACCTGGTGGTCACCTGTAGTCAGAGTCTTGCTTGATCGTTGGAGTAGATCGGATATCAGGGTTCCTGAGGCCTTGGCAGTATACACAACGTCGAACATATCGGCATTCTTTACTCTTCTCTTTTCCTCCGATGGTGGCTCTGCGATACCGTATCGAGTAATTGCTTCAATTCTACTGCCGGGCTGGAAGACTGCACTCCGTCGTGCTGCTGCAGAAGCTGCCTGTTGGTCCCTACGCCGAGCAACAACAATCGGTCCTTGAGCAATTTGATCCTCGTGTAGTCGCTTAGCCTCTTCCTCAAGGGCGGCCAAGGCATGATGTGTTGAAGAGATGACTACCTTGCTCAGCTTGGCCTGCTTTTTGCGCGTCTCTGGCCTTCGTAAGGGTTGTTTTACTGGTGATGTGCTTGGAATCAGGGAACTATCAGACTCGGCTCTGCCCACCGCCATTCCATCGGTAGAGGGTGCCTCTTCCCCACTTCCGGGCCCGAACATGGAACTCGCAGGGCTACCGGGTGATGTTGTGGCGCCAACAAATGTACTCACGTCCGGAGTCGGTACTTTACTCGGCGGTTCCGCTTCATCGTGCCGCTCGTTTGCGGTGTGATCGATCTCCATTTTAGAATCATCAATCTCTTGCAGAGTGGATGCCTCTAAACTGTGCTGCTCGGAAGAAATGGTGCCTACGGAGATATCGCCGGCATGTGTCCCCGGTGTAGTCCTATGAGCCGCAGGTTGATCAACGCCAGACATGACAGTATCATGGCTCGTTGCGCCCATATCTCCAACTCTATCCGGAATATCAATCTCCATGGTTTCGGAAACGTCCTTAACTTCCTTCACATCCTCCGCAAGTTCTCTCATCGGCCCAGCAGCCCTGGGTTCGGGCTCGCGACTGCCCACAAGTTGCACCCGATCCTCGAGGTCTTCATCATGTGTCTCGCCTACCCCGGCCAATTTTTGTGAAGAAATTGGTCCCTCGTTAGCCAATGAATCAGGCTCGGCAACATCATCCCGAGCGAGCGAATTCTCCAATCTCAACTGTGCCGAAGGGTCCGGTGATGCAGATTTCTTGGTTCTAGCTGATAGATCATCGGCCTTCGAAATGGTAATCGCTGCTCCCACTTCGACTGCAGCAAGACCAGGTTCCCCTCCATTCGTGAACTCCAGGGGTGGGATGGTGGATAATTGAGACTTCGTCTCTTCCTCATCCGCGACGAATCCCTTAGCAGTCATGACAGAAGGCAATCGCTTTTCACACTGTGCGCCACAAGGCACAATCTTCTCCACAAATGCCCCGGCCAACTCTTCCTCCTCTGCCTCCTTGGCAGGCATAGTCATAACGCCGTAGGGACCGGACTCAGCAACAACCTCTTTGACTTGACCATTGCTCTCCTCCGAACGAGGGTCTGGGCCTAACATGTGGTTAGCATCCGGGCTGGTTGCAGAAGATAAGATATTGCCGGGAGTACTTCGGTTATCATCGTCGATTGAGGATGCAGGCGAGTAAACATCCGAATGCGAAGCATGCCCTGACAGTGGCTTGGAGGGAGGAACGGGTGAGGTGTGATTTTCTCTGTTGGTAATGATAACCAGAGGTGGTTGTGGGGGGGTCTGTTGAATTTGTGGGGACGTCACGGGCAACCGGGGCTCTTCTCGAAGCTCAAGAACCGTGCCTTTTGAAGGAGCGGGACTCGGGGGTTCGGATGGCGATGAAACCTGTGATGACTCAAAGGAATCCGGTACTTCGCGTGCAGAATCGCCAAAACTCTTAACCGCAGCTGACTCTGTAGACCTAGCCTCCTCCACACGAGCATCCCGCTCCTCGGTCTTCTCATCTTGTACTGCCGCGGTTTGCGTAGCGCTGCCCCTCGTTGCGTTCACAAGTTCCGAGGGTATCGGTGGCGGGCGAACTCCAAGCGACCGTTCATGATGATCCGGAGCCTTTGTAACCGCTTCCTGGACTACTGGAACTCCACCAATATTAATGACTGGCGCCGCTTTCCCTGGCTTTACCCGTTCGGAGGGTTCAATGACATGAGATAGTGACCCCAAATCCTCTTCAGTTGCTTCCGAATCCACCGAGCCATCCTCTGTTGGTGCTTCGCTCGATCGTTTCCCATTTGTAATGCCAGATTTTGCGGGCGATTGGTCCTCCATCCCACCCCGAGCATCAAAACTATGTCGCGCCCCCTTCTCAGCTAAGAGTTCGGCTTCTCGGGAAACTGTCGGATGCTCAAGCACTTGTGGAGGCTTCTCGAAGACAGATGTAGAAAAGGGTGTCGCGTGACGCGAGATTGTTTTTGCGGTATGATGGGGCGTTAATTGAGTAGCGAGCGCCCTTTGGAATCCACCAGGCTCGGGCAGGTATGAAGAATGTGGTGGAAGTGTGGATTCTTGGAAAAAACGACCTCTAGGAAACGATTAACATCGACAACATCCATAAAGCTCACAGAATAAATTACCTCTCGATGTCATTCTCCTCAAGAAACCTCTTCTCGCCGTCCTCCATATTTGCCCCCTCATATCGCTCAATTGTCCCCCATGTCTTGACGATATCAGCATTTGGGAAAGGCTTTGTTCTGTCGATGTGGCGACATGCTGCGTAGACCTCCTGTAGCTTTCGTTTCCGCGAGACGATGAGATTTCTAGAACCGACATTAGAAACAACTGATCGCTAGAAGTAATACTATCAATTGAATTGAGGTGGTGGATTGATTATCAATTCCGACCGTAAAAGTGAAGTGGATTTTTTTTTTTTTACCCTTCCTTCTTCCCTCCGGTTTTTCGTTGTTTTCATTTTATTTTTTGATAATCACGATACGCGACGTGACATGGCAACGAGCTTATCGTCGGTCGGAAAAGGGATATTGAGCGGGAAAAAGGAGGGACTTCACGAACAAAATAATAAAGAATAACTCACTTTCGCTCCTCTAGCCTCACGCTCACGGCGTTATTCCGCAGACTCTGTATGGAAATCTTCTCCACCATGATACAAGCCGGCTCAAGCTGGCATAAACGTATGTACAGCAAAACTCGGAGCTCGCTTAGAACGACTAGCCCCTAAAAAGTCAGCGAAAACATCCACAGACATCGGGATTTCGAGGGCGATGGGGTAAACAGGGACGGGGAAGGCGATTACCGTGGAATATTTCTTGATTAAGGGGGTTGTTGAACGGTTAGTAGTAGTATCCTCTATTACTTTGAGATGAGGTGACGTTGAGCGGGGGAGAGGTGGGTTAGGGTTAGGTTCAGGGGGGTTGCAACGGGTCAGCGGTAGAGAGGTTCTGGTGGGAGGAGAAAAAAGGTTGGGTACGGGAATAGAGTGTCGAGTGGGAGTCAGTATTTGGTTGGTTGGCTATCTCTGATGAATGCTGAGAAGCTACTACGCAAAGAGGCAAGGTGGTTGGCTTGGCGAGCTGTTGTAACCCCGATAGGGTTAAGATGGGGGAGGAGTAACAGGAGTTAAGGGAGAGGGGGGGAAAATGGCTTAGGTGAGAAACAGGTTGAAGGCTTGGAAGCCGGGAGGGGGAATGAGAACAATCCGATTCTTTGAAATCTTGTCCTTTTTTAGCAAGGGGTTGTTGAAAGGGAAAGGGGAAATGAAAAACTGGTTGCTGGGGGAAAGGATTCGAAGCGAAGGTCCGAAGGATATGAAGGGATGTTAGTCAGCCCTCCACCCACCAACTACCGGTGCGCTACCGTTGTGCACTACAACCCGTCCCAACCGCATCGAGTTACTAACCTGGCCACTCTCTGACCCACTGTTTGACTCGGTCAGTGGATCCAAACACAGCCGAGATGATCAAACCAATTGCGGATGCAGTCCCCAACCGGGCCGTGACGAATACTCGAGTACCAGGCCGTGACGAATACCAGGCCGTGACAGACAGGGGTATTTGGCAGGCAAAAAAAGTAAAACGGCCAAAGTAGGGTAACAAAAAATGGCTGCTGCTGATTCCTATTCGTCACGGTCTAGTATGATATTTTTCACGGCCCTTTCGGGACTGCACCGCTCTCTGGCATCTTTTGCAGCTTTTCCTCTGGGTCCATGTGATTGGCCTTCCTTTCCCTATCATCCGCCCCCTTACCACACAAAACCAAAAAGCGCGGGTCCAGCGCTAACCCCGATCCGGAGTCACAGCTGCTCACGCAAGGGCCACTGGACCAGGCAGGAGCTCACTGACTTGCAACAAAATCCCGTGTGACCGAGAATATCACCGAAACCCCTACGAGTACTGTACTCGTACAAGACTGGACGAGTGCTGCAACCCTGACACGTTAGCCTTACCGTAAAAACTCATCATGAAACTACCATCGTGAATCTCAGCAATCAGAGACAAAACACCTACTTGAGTAGAGAAAGAATACGGTGTATCCCAGACGCGGCACAACTTGGGCTAAAGAAGCTTGGTAGATCACATTAACTGGTGCAAGTATCTGCAATCCTGTTAACCTACGCTGCTAACCCTATTGAGGCTGAGGAGGGTGGTTCCCGTTGTTCACACCCAATCCCATGGTGGATTTAGCGAGTTAATTCTGCACCAGTATTTTATTCAATATCTTGGCGTCAAGTATAATAAATAATGTGATATGATACCCTCCCCTCTTCGTAGACTACGAGTATGATACGTACTAGCTCCTTCGATCACGTGATAGAGCCTTGGCGAAAAAAATCTCGCCCACTAAGTCTTGAAAAATTATCAGAGGAATAACTCTCCAACAGCGCCAACATTCGCTCAACAACCAACACCCCTTCATTCGGAACAATGGCCAAAAGGAAGAGGTCCACTCCTTCTACCGCCGCTGTTGCTTCTGCTGCTGCCCTTAGCAATCCTACCACCGTTGTGGCCGGAAATTCTATTGTCCCTCCAACCCCTCCAGCACTCCAGCATGCCTCTGAATCCCCCCACCCACCTCTCAACTTCCAGGTAATCACCGGATCCTACGACAAGGTCCTTCACGGCTTCATCGTGACAATCCCCTCCTCCTCCCCGACATCCTCCACTCCTTCTACATCTTTAGTCCCGAAAGAAAATGACGCCATTTCACTACCCGCAACCTTTACCGATTCCTTCCTCTTCACCGCCCACACAGCGCCAATCCGTACCCTAACAATCTCACCGCCCTCCGCAAACGTCTTGCAGAAGCGTATCCTCGCTACCTCATCAGCTGACGAGCACATAAACCTCTACACCCTATCGTCCACTCTTCCACCGATAAACTTTCAAAAACTAAAAAAGGCAGCTTCAACCCTGACGGCCAGCAATCCCAAGAACAAAAACCTGGGAGTATTGTCTCATCATCTCAACACTCCAACAGCTATAATATTCACTCCTAACCGATCAAAGATTATAACTGCGGGGTTGGATGCTCAGATTCATATCCTCCGAACTCGCGATTGGGCACCCTTATCCATGCTTAAATGTCCGAAACCCAAGCCCAAACCGATCAACTACGCAACCGATTACGGAGACGGATATGGCCCAAGGATTGACACGTTCAATTCCGAGGCAACGTATGGCGGCGGCGCCGGAGGTGTAAATGATATTGCCCTTCACCCCTCTCAAAAGATCCTCCTCTCGGTTGGCAAGAGTACGCGGCAAGTCCGGATGTGGAACTTGATGACAGGTCGTAAAGCCGGAGTACTAGCCCTAAGCAGAGAAGTCGTTCCCCCGATATTTGGCAGTGAAGGGACGAAGGTAGTATGGAGCAAAACTGGAGAAGAGTATGCAATCGCTTTCGAACGCGGAGTAGTAGCCTTCGGGATGGACTCCAAGCCGAAAAGTCGAATTCGGACAGCGCCGATATCCAAGGTCCATCAGATTCGGTACATCAACTTACCCACCACCATCACGCAGAACAAGAAAGATACGGAGGAGGAAGAGGTATTGACAATTTCCACTGAGGACGGGAGGGTGTTATTCTATTCCACTACCGATGCGGAATCTCTAGATTCCCCAAATTTGATCGGTTTCCTCGGTGGAAGGTCTATTGGCATGCCTGGCAGAGTGAAAGACTTTATCACGATCGCCGTCCGGAATAATTTCTACCTCATCACCGGCGGAACCGACGGGGTAGTGCGAATCTGGGATCTCGGCAAGGACTCGGAAAAGGATATCCAAGAGATGAAGAAGGTCCGGATCGATGGTGGAGAAGGGAAGCAAATTGGTTGCTTGGTCGGAATTTATGAGACGGAGCGACGGATCACTTGTCTGGGTGTCATGGAGATGGGCGGCGAGGGCATTGAGGAGGAGGAAGATGTTGAGATGAGTGATAGCAGTAGTAGCAGCAGTGGTGGTGAGGACGATGATGATGATGAGTAGATCAATAACCTAGATCCGGACACCCTGGTGCATTTTTGTTCATAGGCTATCACTCGGTGCCATAGTAGCTGGTATGATGGTATGATGTACGATAATATGATAATAATATTATTATGAGGATGGGACATAAGTTAGGAGAGGGTTGACCGATGCACCTTGTGAGTACAGAGGGCGGTTTAATTAAATCGCGGGAAATCACACATCATAATAATAATATTATTATCATAATAATTATTATCATGCATGCGACTCTATTCACTCGGGGTGTGTGACCATGAATGGCCAATTTACCTCCTCCCCAACTTTGCCCATTGCTTCCATTCACTCAGGACTCCCACACTACCATAGCCTGGACCCTCCCGACCCTTCCGACCGTAACCCAGTCGGATCGTGACCACCGCATCGTCTTTGCCCATGCAGCCCCACAACAACCTTTTCGTACACTGTCCCCGTCTCAATCATGACAGATCCCATCCCCCTCACCAGCCGATCACCCAATATCACCCGGTCGCTATCCGGGTTCGGACCGTATGGTTACATACCCTAGGATACGATACAGCACAGCAACTCACCGCAAACTCATCAGATGCCATCGCTCAGGCCAGTGTAGGAAAACAGTATATACCTCAATGGGGACAAGAGCGGAGAGGGTCCACAATAACATATGGAGGAGGAAAGGAAAGGCCAAATTTAGGTTTTATATGCACGACCAACCGCCGGAATTGCCGATAAGAACACGCTACTCCCCATATGCCGCCGACGAAGCCTCAGCTTTAGCTCCCTTGTTCGGGCGTCTCGCAATCTCTGCGGGGAGAGTGATCTAAGACCTACCCGTTACAGGAAAATTTGGTCCCGACGCGTGAAATCCTACGGCGGAAGGTGCCATTCCCCAGCATCGAATTTCTTGCCAGTAGCGCAAGATGCCGCCCCTCGGCGCTATACCCTACAGCGGTGAATAATGGTGCTGCATCTACTGTACGCGGTAGCCAATAAACTTATACGGTATCGCTCGAGCACTAATGTTCGGACGTGTCGAAATTCTTTCCGGTCCGGGAGACTGTGCAGGCTCGCGATGCCCAATCCAAGCGTTAGACAGAATTGCCCTGGTGGGGGAAAGCTTGCGGAGCACCGTTCGGTAACTATGGAAGGTGTTCGCGGCATGTAGCGATGCGGGCAGGGAGGGATGTTGGGAATCCGAGTCACACGCACTAGGGACCGGGAAGGGAAAACTGGAGGTTACCGAACAGTAATCTGTACTCCCACAAGTACGGTAGGGCCCTGTCCGGGAGGTGGTCATCCGAGTGCACCCCAGAGGCCGGGTTGGGCACTGCTCTCAAAAACCGTGCGTCTCGCCGTAATTTGGCAACACTTAGCATCCTGTCACCTGGTCTTGGCAGGTGCAAATTAGTTAATTATAGGTAGGGGGGGGTGCGGGATTGAAATTATAATTATTATCCAAAGTTATCAGATTTATAACCGCCAAGACCAGTTGACAAAATCCCAAGTGTTGAACCAGAAGTCCAAACCATCGCGCGCCAAACGCCTTCCAAAAGACCGTTTATATGGTTTTCGTGGGATGGGCGTCAAAGGACTTCCCACTGTATTAATTTTCCAGGGTGAGTGGGAACTGGAAAGTGTGTAAATACAGCCTCCTGGCCCCTCCTTCAAGCGGAAAGCGGGGGGACGGTAGCACATAAGCGTCTTCACTAAACCATGTCCCCAGTGGGAACAAATCACCATACCTTATTAACAGCTAGTTTTGAAGTGGCTTTTCGCAAGTGTCGAGAATACTTCATATTTTTTTATTCTATGCTCTTTCTGAGGAGGTACGCAATTGGGGTTCCGGGATATATGGCCTGGGTGGCCTTGTAAATCGGGTTCTACGGAGTGATGTGGGGTGCATAATATGATAGGCTGCCGGATACTTGGCGAGACGGGATTGTTATCCAAGATACTCGTAGATCGTTTCCAAATTTTACGCATTGTGCGGGTCTGCGTGGAGTCCTCTGCACGAGTACTTGACACGAGTGCTGGGGGGGTGTCTCGGAACTTTAGTTCCACAAACTGGTCGTACGAGTACTGTACTGTCCGGAGCCACCCATCTCATCCCGAGTGATATCCCATGAATGCTCCCTACCCCTATCGACAGCAGAAGTTGACATTATTATTATGATATCATACCATCATCAAATTTACATAAGGAAACCGCCTAACACCAACTACGCAACCTATCATACAAAAATCTACAACAATTTACAACACAGTGATACTAATAATCTTCACATCATCCTCCGGCTTCTCCTTGAATGTGCGTACGTTCTCGATCTTATGCACAACATCCAGTCCCTGCGTGGCTCGCCCGAATATAGTATGGCGGTTGTCCAACCAGGGTGTTTTCTCCGTGGTAATGAAGAATTGTGACCCATTTGTGTCTATGGAGCGTTAGTGAGAAAAGATATTCTGGGAAAGGAAGGAAGGAAGGGACATACTTGGGCCAGCATTAGCCATTGACAGCGTATACGGTTTATCGTGCTTGAGCGTGGAAAACTCATCCTCGAACTCCCCACCCCAGATCGATTCTCCGCCGGTACCGTCGCCAAGCGGGTCCCCGCCCTGTATCATAAACTTCTTGATGACACGATGGAATATGGTCCCGTTGTAGTATTGGCTTCTGGCGTGTGTGACAAAGTTCTCCACGGTTTTTGGCGCAGCCTCCGGGAATAGTCGTACATGGATGTCGCCCAGGGAGGTGTGTATTATTGCCGCCTGGCCACTTTCCTGCTTTACCGTTGTAGCGGTGGGGCCAGCGCTCGCCTGGTTTGCCTGGGCCGGCTTCTCATTCAAGATATCGCGCTCAGACTTTGAAGCGCTGGAGTCGTTGGTAAATATATAGAAGCGGGGTTTTTGGTAGGCTGTGCAGACGATCATAGGATCTCGTTCGGTGGATTCGTTGAGGAGCGGGTTCGCGGATGCCGCCATCTCTACGGTCATTAGGGATTTTTTCTTCGGGGCGCCTTGATAGATTGCTAGGTGCATTGGGCGAATCCCTTCTTCGGCTGAGAGGAGACGGGGTAAGGTATTTGTAGTCATGTTTAGGATTTTGATACCGGCAAGGGATCCGTAGATTATAAAGTAGCCAGATTCGTCAAATATTATGTCTTGTTTTGTGAGGGAGGACAGCGAGGTCAGGTCTGTTTCTACAGCTATGCGGCGGCCAAATTCAAGATCCGGGAGCTTTCTATCTGAGGAAGCTGCTTGTTGGATCGTGGTCAGGGTGCTAATGGACTCGTCATATGATCTGTAGAGCTTTGCCGAGGAGAAATCGAAGACGCGGACTTGACGGTCGGGATATGAAAACGTAGCAAACTGTTCACAAGTTGGGGAGATCGTTAACGAGGAAGGTACTGATTTTGCCCGCTTGAATTCCAGGAGGTTGGTATCAGATTTGTACACGAAAACTGAGGATGGCTTTTCGAATTCACGTTCAGAATGTGGGCTCCAGTATTCTATCATCCCACCTTCATCACATGACACCACTGTATCGTACTTGTCATTGAAAGACATTAGATGAACGATAGCTCTATGGAGCTTTGGTAATGTTGCGAGAACCTTCATACTCTCCGGTCGACCGTCGTAGATATTAATCGCTGTGGTCTCGGTGTCTGAGATTGCTAGCAATGGCAAGGAAGATCCACGTTTATGGACCCAACAAATGGCTCGTGGAGTATTTGGCAGTGTAAGGGTTGTCAAAAGATCTAAACTCTCACTGTCAGCACTAACCCTTTAATTCCATCAAAAGCTAGAACAGACCGAAAGTGTCCACGTCAAAAACGGCAACCCTATTGTCAGCTCCGGCCGTAGCAAAGCACCGCCCATCACTACTAACATTGACGCTCACAATGTCCGCGGTGTGTGCGCGGAACATCTTCACGAACTCAATCCCTACGGCCACCTTCTTCCAGAACTTTACGACACCATCCGCACTTGTTGTAATCAGGAAATCCGTAAACGGTGTCATTGTCACGAAGCTAAGGTTATCCCGGTGCATTAACGACTTGGAGTATCGCGGCGAGGATGGCATTGCCGACAGGTAGAGTTTCTCGTGGGGAAGGGCTCGTCGCTTCTTTTTTTTTGACCCACCGGTTGGGGGCAAGGTAGGCCCTATGTCGTCGTCGGACGAAGTGTCTGGGACGAGGTTAGTTGTCAATACTTATGTTTGGGGGTCTAAACGGAAATATACCCTCAGCATCCTTTGGAGTCGCGACGGGTATGGGTCGCGGCGGAGGCGCATCGCTGATAGTTCTCTTTCGCTTACTCAAGCTGGAGGAACCCTCCCCAGCAGAATCTCTGTCGGACATTGTTCGTTGCTATTGAGGCTGCGGTGCTAGTGTTATTTGTGTTTGGGGGATTCGACAACGGGAGAAAGTCAAGGTTGTTTTTGTGGCTCGGTTAAATTTTGCTTGCTTCCAAAACCGCGCTGAAGACCTTTTAAGCCTCAATCTCAATGCGGTAGTGTTAAGCCAAGGCCCACACAAATCAACAGAACCCACCGATAGCTCTCCACCTCCGAGGTCCTTAACAACTACAATGGCAAGTTCTTTGAAACTGCGGCCCATCCTCCGAACAAGCATAGCTAATTGTACATCTAGGCGCAAATAAAACCCACAAAGCGCATTTCGCGGCGTGATAAAGCTTCAACCTCCCGTCCGCTCCCCTCAGCCCGCCCCACCCCTACGATCCCGCTCCAAGTCAAAAAGAAAACTAGGCAGAGCATAAAACACTCACTATTTGTCAACAAAATCGAAAAGTCCTCCGCTCCATCTGCCCGGTCTCGCCGACGAAAGGCAAAAGCTGCGCAGAACTCCCTCATCACTGGGCTCGAGTCTCTCGCTGATGCACTTCCATCTGGGACACTCGATGAGTCGATAAACTTTACATCAGCCAGTAGTAAAGCTACGGGTAGAGGCGAAGAAGGGGGGATTGGGAGGAAGAGTATGAAGTCCCGACCTGGCGCGATGAAAAGGAAGGAGGGGGTTGTGAAGAGTGAGTGCGAGCGGTTTGGGAAGAATCTTGCCATCATGCAGACCGGAGCAATCGCTGGGGCTGCAGGAGGAGGGGGAACATGGGCTGCCTTGAGGGGGTTTATCGAAGGGACCATGGAGAAGAAGGAGGAGTTTGCTAAGGCAGACTGAGATGGGAATTTGAGAAATGGAGCCATTTGGGGTTATACTGCGAAATTGTTCTTTTTGGTGCTAAAAGTTTGAGAGCAGTAATTGTATATTATTTGTTTTGTATTTTACGAATAATGAAAACACCCCAGAAGCCTACGGGGGATTCTGCCACTGTGGGAAGCCTCCTGCAGTGTGCAGTGACTGGAGCCCCAAAAATCATGTAAACATTCCAGCTAAACTCCGTGAGTGTGCTAGATAACCCATGTAGAGCAATATTCAGTTTGGGAGCTCCTCGAGATATCATTCAACAGCACCTAGGCATTCAGAACCGTGTAGGGGATAGCTCTCTCCGCCTATTAAGTGCAAATTCTGGTCATCCCCAAGTGCCATGAATGGGATGGCGGGTTAACTAAAGAGCCAAGCCATCCGATCCCAACACAACTGCTAAAAAAACTTGAGTATCGTGCTTCTTGCCCTTGTTTGACAATGCCCTTGCAACTCTGGCACGAGGGACTAAAGGGCAAAAATAACGACCGAAGACGGACTCGAACCGTCAACCTCAACCTTAGGAGGGCTGCGCGCTACCATTGCGCCATCCGGCCTGTCTCTGATTTTCCAGCTAGGCGTATGATATGTTTTGGAAAGGTTTCCACCAGTTCCCCCCCAGGTCCTGCTATGTATCCCTCCAAGAAATGTTCCCACGAGTCCTTAAGGAATTTGTAAGTTAGCTTGTGAGTGCTACATCAACGGAGGGCTTGCGAGGGAAGCCTGATTTTTAAGAAAGGGAATGCACTGACATTTGACTGGTCTGTCTTCCGGGGCCTGGGGATTACCGATAAACTCTAGGGTTGTGCGAGGGTCAATCGTGGTGCGCAGGCTTCCCGGTCTCAAACATGTCGGTATGTGCCCATTTCTGGGGGTGAAATTTAACTTTGTTTGAATCACTAAAGTGTATTCGAAAAGGGAAGAGAGGACGAAATCTCAGATGTTATAATAATTATTATAGTTCCCTTACAACCTGGAATATGTAAGCCCGCGAGTAAGAAATACAGTGGGTTAAGCGCGTAATGCAGGAATAGCGAAGACTATTGGGGTGCCTGTAGTCTATTCCTTTTTGATAACTCACATTGAACTTGAAGTGATGGAGGAGCAAAATAACGAAAATATAAAAATAAAAACCTTACCAGTATGAGCACTAAGGTAACCTGATGGGATTTACACCTTTTTTGCCTTTTCTACAAATTTTTCTTTATTCCAATTTTTTTCTGGAAGGGATTGGAGACGAAGGTGTGTCGGCAGAATACTCACACTAGCTAGGGCTGTACTTAGTTTAGCTGTTATATCCCAAACTATAGTGTATATTGGGAATTGGGAGATAATCCATCAAGGTACGATAAGGCAGCCACCTCTTAACAGGGTGTTATAAATTTCTCGAACGTTTGGTGGAATCTAGGATAGGGGGGCACAACCTCTTTGCAGAGGCGAGTGATTATTGATGAACCACCCGCGGGTAATATTTCGGCTCACTTGAGGAACGGAATTGGAATCCTTGCGATTGTGCCAGGATTTGACAGATACGGGGGCAGTAGAGTTGATATTATGATAGGAAAGGGAGGGCTGTATGATAACTCATTAACCTTTTGTGCGATATAGTTCCGGCCATCTACTAGCATGCTCGACCCTCGGTGGATGCAACTGGGGGAACCTTGGCATGAAATTCAGTGTTAAAAGCTGCAAATAAGCTCAATTCCCTTTAATATCATTTTTTTGATTTTTTAATTATTATAAACAGGGAGTATTGCATGCTTTCTTTTATTCACCTTTTCATCTACACCCCCCCCATCCTGTAGCCTTTAAGTATACAAAATAAATATATAACTAAACTGGAACCCTGATTTGAACTTAGACTGGATTTTTTTTGTAGGAAATTTTATACCAAGGCGTTCCCTGTTGCATCTGCCCAGGTGTTGTGTAGAAGTACGGTACAGAGGGCTGGGACTATATAATAACTTCAGCACCGCAACCTATAAACGAAAACATTGCCTGGTTGGGAAGGGGGGTACAGACGCCACGAGAACCAACATTACTAAAATTAATTACCATTTTACCCTCAGTTCTCTAGCGGCCCCCTCTGCAGAGGAAAACCACAAAGCCCATCACCACCCCCAACACCTGCAACGCCCAATGGACCCTCGGCTTCCCAGCACCGCTCTCTTCTCCATCATCAGCAACACTCTCTTCTCCACCATCAACAACACTCTCTTCCCCACCACTAGAACGACTCTCTTCCTCACCACCAGCACGACTCTCTCCATCATCAGCAACACTCTCTTCTCCACCACCAGCACGACTCTCTTCTCCATCACCAGCGCCGCTCTCTTCTCCACCACTAGCACGACTCTCTTCTCCATCATCAGCACGACTCTCTTCTCCATCACCAGCGCCGCTCTCTTCTCCACCACCAGCACCACTCTTTTCTCCATCACTGCTATCCTGTCCCTCATGTTCTACACTCGCTATTTGCTCTCGGACATTCTGCGCAAACGCCCCTAGTACATTCCCCGGTGGCCAGTATTCGCAAACGACATACCAACTATCATGCCCACGAACGAGTAAATTCTCGCACTTGACGGCAGCACACCCAACAGACCTCGTTGCGTTCCAAACCACCTGCGTGAAGTGGCCCGTACCTTTCAAAAACTGCGCTCGGGAGAAATCATACAGCTCGCGTTCGTTGCACCAAGCGTCTACTGCAGCTGTGACGTTGAGGAAGCCAGCTGCTAGGTTTTCGCCGTACGCGGCGCCCTGGCGATTGTTAATATTGTGGTTAGGGTGGAAGGAGGGAGGATGTGAATGGGGTGGGGCTCACTGAGTGCTTCCAGACACATTTTTCCACGTAGCTTCTCGCAAAGTCTTTTAAAGAATTGTTCCAAGCGAGTGGAACGGAGCCGTGTTCTGCTCGCCAGCGATTGTGCGCTCTTAGTGCGTCATACTCGAAACGGGAGGTGTTGGTGTAGGATTCTGTGTCTACTTGTACCTGTGCAAGGGCTGTTGTTGCGGCGAATACCGCTGGAAGGAACACTGATACTAGCATCTTGTTACTATAAAATCCTGACTAGAGAGTGAAGGGGGGGGAAGGAAGATAATGTTGGTTTATCTCAAAAGCTTGTAACCTTAAGCTTGAACTGTTGGAATGCCCAGGTTATTATATACTCGCGGCAAGGCTACCCAAATCTAGTCCAAGACTACACGTATCATGGCCGACCATTGGAGGGGGAGTCTTGGCCGACGCGCTTTTATTTGCCAGCGGAGGCTAATAATGCAAGCACAGTCGAAACTCGGATAATTGGGCCAACGGTCTTGTCATTTGAGTTGTCTCCTCTAGTAAGGATTGGCTCATTTTATTTTTCCACCATTTTTCTGTACTCGAGTATTTTTCCGGGATTTTTCTCGAGTAGGGAATTTTCGACGACGAAGCAATTAGACTACCGGCAGTCTATTCGAGTTTCCTCCACAATAAGGTTGTCATTATTAGTCAAGCCCCCGTGATTCGGCAACGACATATCATACTCGAGTAACTTACTCGAGTGTAGTATCGTATCGTACGAAATCCTTTCCCATCCCAACCACTACCGGCATGAGATCACACCGGAAGGTCTCTCTGCCGCTCGGCCCCGGGGTCGAATAACAATTTTCCGAGTGCTAATTTTCAAGGTGGGTCTGAATGATTTGTATTTAGGGCATTGTACATTATAGTACACTTAAATTCCTTCAACTCGAAAAACTTGCATAAACAATGTTTAACCGGCTGAGTGCCTCCAGTAATGGGGCTGGCATCATAACTGTTTGTCCGAGTGTGTAATATAGTTCCTTCGTCGCAGTTCCGACGGGGCGGGTGGAGTTCGGTACCCGGTAGGGTACATAATGTCGGCAATGGGAGTGTTGTTGACCATTGTGCATGGACGATCACTCGGTGTTGGCTCGTGGCTCCTGTGTCGGGTAGATGACTTTGATGTGATGGCGATCACATGTTGTACCTTTTGGGACATCGGGATCGGGGGATTGATAAGAGCCATGTTGATGTATATAGATATGACCGGTTGCTATAAGGACAGCTATTGGGTGCGCTCAGAAGGTGGACAAGTCAATCGGTACTTTCTTTTCCTTCTTCGATAAAACGCCGTCTCAGACATTCTTCATATTAGCATCAACTCGCCTTCATTTCCCGACCCATTATTTGCGATCCGACATCCTGCATGCCGTTTAAACAGGCCGCTGGTGGCTTGGAAAGATATTCCGGGAGGTGACCGAAGGGAATACGCAAGTCGTGCGAGATCGTTTACATTTTCTGGATATCATGCGTGGGCAGGTTTACTGCATCGATGGTAGTGCGGCCCCTGACTTGAAATCCAGTGGTGATCTCGATAAGGGTTTCGCGAAGCTTCACTGTGTATTCATTTTCAGCTTTGTTGGAATCGCAGCTGATTTCGTGGGGATGGAAGATTGCGGCTTCGGCGAAGGGGATTGCGCAGGGTTTTATGCCGTTCACTCGGGTAGCTATGTCCTGGTAAGGAGCTGTGGTCGAGTTCTTGCTACGTCGGAGAGAAATCGATCTTGAAATGCTGGATGAGGAATGGCCGGACTACGCTCTCGTAGGCGGATGGGGGATGGTCATGAGGTATTTCTAGAGCTACGGTATCGCTTGGACAGAAGACGAATTCTGGTGGGGGGGTGTTTCCCGGGCAAAGCGCCACCAGCATTAAACCGATGCTTATGGAAGTCGATCACTCGTGCCAAGGTTGTGGCTGGGGAGCCACAACCTTGGTATGAGCAATCCTAACAGACCAGATATATACAGTACGGCCCAACACTCTCATACTCTGCGGGAAATTGGAGTGAAAAGTGGTGAACCTGCTGCCTGAGGGGGAAGATGTCTTCTATGACAAGCCGGACAAACTCTGTGGAACACCGCCCTCATACGCTGCCTGATTGAACATTCCCCCTCACCAAGGCCAACCCCATGAAATACCGTAGAATTTGGTGAAAGTCGGACAGGCGCTAATGCAATGCAGGTGACTAGTGTGTGGCTGGTAAGCAGGGTAGGCATACGTGTCACTGACGACCACAACGAATGAGATTTCATGATCTCATATCAATCCCGTGTTCGTGGAATGAAATCTCCTTGAATCAGGAAATCATTTGATATAATTACACTATGTCTGATGGTCATACGTAAGGCCATTGTAGTCTTCCCCTTCTCGATCCATTTCTATTTCGGCTTGGTAGGTTCCAGGAACCAGAGGGTGGTAAATTGCACCTACCCTTCCGCTACCACCCATTCCTGCTTCTTCTGGTCCTACAAACCTCCAATCCCCCACCTCCAAGCCCGCGATTCCTTTGACATTTAGCTCATGATCAGCACTACCATCAATTGGCAGCGTCATCCCTAGATTTCTAAAGCTTTTAACAATAACAGACCGCTTCTCTGAACAAAACTAGTAATGGTTAACTTGACTGGCAACGTGAAAGAACTTGAAGAGGGGAAGAATAATGAGAAGAAATAGAAAGATGATTAATACATACTCTTTCCCATGCAGCTCCTACTGCTTTCGTCATTAGAACCCTTCTTCGTCCAACAGCTGAATCAGTTGCATCATCTAAAGCTTGAATTGCCTCTTCCCCCATAGAATCTAGCACTATATCAAGCTCGTTCTTTAACATATCTTTAAATGGTTTATTTACTGAAACATCCAATACTTGAATTAATCCAGTACAGCCGCCTGGAATCATGGAAGGTGTAATGTCCTTTGCTTTCAAAAGGGAAAGAACCTCAGGGCTATGATGAAAGCTAGCTGCATCAAGCGCGATTAAGGATGGGGAAGGTTTTTGAAGGAGAGAAGGACCTCCAACCCACATGGCAGGTCCGGGAGGATGAGGCGCTGGTAGTAAGAGCTCCTTGATCCATTGTATTGTCGTTTGAGTATTACAATATCCCTTGGGATTAAACCAAACAACAACTCTGGAGTCATATTGCTTTCTTTCTTCTCCGTAAAATCGCTCCTGCTTCTCCTTATTCTCTGTTCCTTTAAAAACAATGATTGGTTTAACCCTTCCTCCCCCATCACCAAAAACAGTTAGGACTAGGGTAGCTTGACGCTTGTCCCAGCCACTTCTAAGTGACTTAGCCCAAATTGTTTTATCACCTTTCTTTGCGTATGTTTTACCACTTAAATATTCAAAGGGTAAGGGAGTTTGATCCATATTCCCAATATGGCTTAAACTTATTCGTCCAACCTCATAAGAATAATCACCAGACCGTAGTTGGCAATTTCTTCTGTTAAACTTAAACCAAGACTCGAGAAGGTTCTTGAAGTTAGCCGGAACCTCTTGGGCTTTATTGGTTGTAGCCCGAAGGCTAATACCCCATCTCCCCAGAAATGCACTAAACCAGCCAGACGAGAACTGAAATTGATTGTAATCTAACTCTGGGTATACTTCTTTAAATGTAAGTCTAGTGGAAAGCCGAAACCATATTCTTCTGACAATTTTACCCTCCTCTCATCTTTGACAAAATTTCTCGTAGAGTTTTTGTTCCATTTCTGGGTACATGCAAATACCCCGAGGCTGATCACTCCTTCCTCCCTTATCCATACCCAGAATCTTATTCTCTTGTCTTCTCCAATCCGAAATGGTACTTTTAGGTACTTTGTATCGTTCGGCAACCTCAGCAAGTGTAACATGTCTTAACCTACCGTCTTCCGCTCCGGGTTGATTCACTCCATGTCCAGTTACTGGGACAAGAGCGTAGTGCCAATACTGCAGAATTGCAAGCTTTCGCTCGCGTGTCCGAGTTGTAATGGGTCTTTTAATTTCTGGCGCAAATTTCTGTTGACGTTCTACCAGTGGTTTGGACTTAGGCCCTGGCTTGGATTTTGACTTATTATGCAGTGCATTTTCGACTACCTCTTTCAGTGCATAGCGATGGGGTTTACTCCTATTTGGTGGCATGGTTGTTCGTATTGAAAAATCTTGAGGTGAAATTTGTATCGAGGACTTACGGTATGGATGTCAGTAACTCGTGAAATTCATATATAAAACTCAGACTCGCTTAAGATTTAAAGTTGGCTAAGCCACAGCAACACCACACACTAGTGGCAGCATAATGCGGCGCTAGTCACTAGTGCTGTCCGACTTTCATCAGATTCTACGGTTTCATACCATATAGATTCATAAAGTCTAACTCGACTACACAAACGAAGGCCCAGGAAAGTTGGTGTAATAATATTATAGCGTAAAGTTAGTACACAATCCCTAGGGATGCCCATCAGCAAAGCCCAACGAAGGATGATGCTTATGAAGTTCAAGCGTTTTTTCTGCAAAAAGTTAAGCTAGAAACAAGGCTAGCGGTGTCCGGAACCTAGGAGTCATGAAGTTGGGGGAGGGTCTGATTGTTTCAGTACCAGGTTGGCCAATGCGTCTTTCGTGAAAGCAGTATCATACCTATCTATGTTCAACATCGCAAAGAGCGCCCATACCTCTACCACCCAGACCGATTTGGGGTAACCTTGCCCCCAGGAGTGGCCAAAAAGAGGGAGCTCTGGCCTATTCTGTCTGGCATGTCAGGGCCAACGTGCTTCTCCAAGGAGTATCATAGCATTACTCGCTCCCTCTTGTCCCTAGCGAGCGGCATGGGAGACCGTAGTTCGGCCGTTGACATTTTCTCGACTTAGCAGCAGCTTCACTAATCCATCATGCCCATTTCTTTTTCAATATCAATATTGTGCTCCTCTCTGTCGGGATTTCCCGGTTATAAATGATCCCCTCTGTTATGGCTTTCTTGCTTTCCGCTCCTTATTTCCCTCCTCTGGCAAACGATCGATGCCTTATAAGCCAAGTATCGACTAGATTAGAAAAGAAGCTAGGCCCCGTGGCCACCGCATTTCTGGATGAATATGCTACTACTACTGATCAGGGGATTTGTGAAGAAATGGATGTAATTTGACCTTGCTAGTTATAATATTTTCCGGATGTGAGTTTGAGGTGATTTTCCAGAGGAGCCATGTTGTGTTAGTCAGGAAACGGCGGGAGAGTGAAGCGGTGAGAGCTTGAATCAAGCGTAGAGAGGCGTATGAAGGGATGAACGAAACAACAGGCAGAGATGCTGGCTAAGCACAAGCCAGGATATATGCATATCTCCGTGAACAGCTAAATAGCTCTGGAAATCGATCGAACGGAGCTCCACGAAAACAGAAGGAGCGAAACCTAAGAAAAGGAAACAGACAAGTGTGGTAATCAGTTTAGATGTTTGATTATTCCAACATCAATTAATAATAATAATAGTGATGGTAAGAATAAGGGCAGTAATAATAGTAGTAATAATAATAATAAGTGCCCTCTGTCTTTCGTAGCTTCTGAAATTCTTTGCACAGATGATGTCAAGTTGTGAATTTCGAGGGTTGGCTTTCTCGGCGTAGGTTAGCCATCGCCTAGGGATTCTGTGTCACTCTCCCGCGCAAAAGTACCGTACCGAGCGCTGCTTACGGGGGACCGGGCAGCGGTCAAAACGGCCTTAATATTCGGTTAATTCCGCTGGTCTATAGATATCGGACTTGATCTGCCTGAAGACGAAATCGACGAATGAATGCGGCTCTTTTCCTTTGTTTCATTATGTTTACTGCTTTCAGTTTCCCGCTTTGCATTAATACACTTTCCTCTCCTATCATTTTTCTTCTTCTTTGAGAAACCGAGCGAAAGTGACAGAATGGCCCATGTTTCACACCTGACACTATCGGGCGCTTCACGTTCATACGTGATTCAGATGACGAAAGCGTTTATGGGCAGTCGACATACCGATACGAGTAGTCTACCGTGTGTTGCCTATCGTTTACGGACTTTGGTACTCGGTACCGAGAAGTACCCTACCTGTAAATTTACTGTACTGTACTATGCTCGTAGTGTCAAAAAGTTTTTAAAAAGAACTGGTAACTTTATTGCATACCACCCAGATCCGAACAAAAGGGCTTTAGAAAACGCTTTGATATTACAAGTATGGTGCTCGTACAGTGCCGGTGCAGAGTTGCGCAGGTACTTTGCAGTGCAGCACCGTCTTAATATCCATGTTGTGCTTCCCTGGATGGACGTTTCGTCACCGACGATCACCCAGCTCCACATCTCAACCGGTTTGAGAACGTCCCAGTCTATTCCTTGGCAACCCCCCCCTGTCTGCTCGTAGCCTTGGCCACCTTTTGTCTCAATCCAACACCCACTCAGTGTCAGATGCTTTGGCGAGACTTTGGCATAGTCTACGCATGAACCCACAAGAGCAAATGAATAAAATGGGATTCCATCCACGATACCGCATCCGCAAAATGGCGTTGGATAGGTCAAGTTATAAATCTAACAATAGAAGAGAGTTTGTAGTTGATACCCAGTAACTGACGTGTAATCGCACTTTCGTCCATCTTATCGGTACAGCTGAAGGAGGATCGCCGGACGGTATCCATGGCTCTCTGGGCGCTACTGTAGTTGCACAATCAACTCAAACCCAAGCCAAAAACGCCTTTTCAACTGCTGCGCCTCAAAACCCTAATCTACGGAAGTCTCCAACCAGCCTTTATCTCAATCACGCTACTGGAGAGCTGTAACATGATCATGGTTGTCCCCCCCCCGCACTCAGTTGAATGACCAACACTGCCTCCCCAACCCCCCGCACTGCACTGGTTATCCTCCCCTCAACTCTATTCCAACCCCTCCCTCCCTCGCCAACCTCTCACCCCAAACGACCGACTGACCGAAAGGAACCGGAATCAAAATGTCATTTCTGGACCTCCCAAACGAACTCCTCCTCCAAATAGCTAACGACTTCACACACGTAGACCTAGCACACCTCCTCCTGGTCAACCGCCGAACCGCATACCTCTTCCAGCACTTGCTCGACCGCCTAGCCCTCGATCCAAAAGACAACCTAACCGCCCTAAACTGGGCCTGCTCCCGCGGACACCTCCCCCTCGCGAGACTCCTAATAAATTACGGCTTTGATGTCAATGAGCGATGTCAAACCCTAGGGCGCACACCATTGCACTTCGCCGTCCTAGCAAACAGTGAGGAGATAGTTGAAATATTGCTAGCCGCAGGAGCGGACCCCAACGTCAAGAACAACGCCGGTAGCGCGCCACTGCATTGGTCCGCACTCTGCGGATCGTACGAGATGAGCGCTCTCTTACTAGCGAAAGGTGCAGGCGCGGGGACCAAGAACTCGGCATGGATGACGCCGCTGCACTGTGCTTTGGAAAATGCGGTTGAAGCGCTGGCTCAACTGGTCGCGGAACAAGGCATCGAACCCTCCCTCGATGTGGATATCACGACAGTCCCGTTTCCAAACGAGGAGTACCTGCGCCGGAGAAAGGTTGTCAAGCTTGTTCTTGAGAACAAGCCCTGGCTGGACGCGCAGGACAAGGCTGGATTGACGGCGCTGCATTACGCAGCGAAGGGTGGGAGGACGAGGGTTGTTAAGTGGTTGCTGGAGAGGGGCGCAGATGCGTATGTCCGTGATGGGAATAGGTGTACTGCACTTGATATTGCCAAGTTTATCGGGCACACGAGGGTGGCGGGGATTTTGAGAGATCATTATGAGAAAGAGAGGGAGCCATTGTGGAGTGTGTTTGTTGGGAACGTGTTGGGGGTTATCGGGATTGGGAGGTAGTGGCTGGTAGGGTCTGGAGCGGGTTTCTCTTTTGCTTTCCTACTACTTTACGGGTGCGGGGATTGTGAATTACTGCTTATAGGAGTTCTGTAGTTGTTCTTGTGGGAGTAGTACGCTGTTACGATTCCAAAAATTTCTTGCTCTTCTTGGATAATCCCTCCAGCTTTTTTTCTTTTGCTTTTTTGGCGTACGGTTCCCGCCTCTTTTTCTTGATACTCGATTGGCCCTTGTCAGGGAGGGGGGGGTGATAGAGCTGGCATATCACATATATAGCATTGGGGGAGTTTCGCTCAGCCTCCCCAGCCGATGACACATGGTAGCTCGTTGTACTGTCTCTGCATTTATCTTATTGGGGGGTTCGGAATTTATTCATTCGGTCGATCTCCTGTGGTACTTTCAGGGTCTTGATGATAGAGGAATGTATTAGCGAACCCATCCTGAAAGGGGTGGGCTCTTGAGAATACGTTGCGTAGAGCAGGTAAGGATGAGAAGGAAAGTCCAAATGACCCACTCTACAGCCCCAACACCGCTCCTCAACCTCCATGTATCATACGAATACTATCCTACCACAACCCCCCCAAAAAAAACAAATATCCAAATTCTACTGTTGGACACATGTGAGCTGTCACCCACTAGCGTATACTAATGTTGAAAGTTCCTCATTATATCCGTCCCCTACTTTCCTTTCATTCCCCACTTACTCTTTACCTTAAATACACCTCTCACCGCGTTCGGCTCTACGCAGTGTGTATGGCACAGTACCCGCTGTACCCGGATCCTCTCCACCATTCAATCCACCTCACTCCACGAAACCCCCATTCCAATCATTACCTTTCCTCCCACACGTTTTCGACATCCGCATGAAAAACATTTCACGAGTGATCATACATGACCACCGCCTTTACGGTTCATCTATTCTAGAGCGGGGATTGCCTTTCTGCAACTGGCCGTACTGTAACTACGGCAGATGCTTGACTGAACTATCACATGAAAATATAGCCTGGATTGGTCTGGAGATGTATTCCTCAGCGGAGTCGGTCATTCCTGTTTTGCCGTGGAAGTATTATAAATAAATAAGTGTGCCATACGGGATTCAGACTTAGCATGGTGTGATCCGCACTTCACAGCCGACGTTGCTCGTTTTCCAAACGGGTTGGCTGCAGTTTCCTCGGTGGGGGAAGAAGCAATCAATGAGAAGTATTTTGTCTCGTGGAAGATGCCGGGAGCCCTTGAAGTTCAATTCCCTGATAGCGTTTTCATTTTTTTCATACCTTATATTTTTACAAAAAAAAACAAACAAATTGGTTCCTCCTATGTTGGGTTAGCCTCCTCGATGCTTTCGACCTAGGAAGAGTGGCTGTGTGTGAGAGTTATTTGTTGGGTGGGACTTAGGTAGCTATCACGGGAATCTCGAGTTGGCAGTGGAATCTTAAAAGTGTGCTCGCGGAGATGTTTGGCGGGTTTGGGTGGGGATGTCTAGCGGATAGGGGTGTATAATCTATCTTCTACGGGTGATGAAGGTAATAGATTGAGTGTGGTATTATGGGTGATATTCTCGTATGGAAGATCCCTGGCGGGCCAGGCATGGCTGCCAGTGTGTGAGTGATATTTCATGATATTGTCGATAACCCGGTATAGTTTTTCTTGTGAAATGGTTTCATAACTAGATTTACAAACCGTCGCATATACTAAGTTACTCCGTGTTGTTTGTCAAATTATTTATATAAAAGACGGTCCTTCCCATGCATCGAATTTCTCAAGATAAATGTATAGTTTCAACCTTTCGGGACCCCATGATTAAATAGAACTTTCTTCGAAAAACACAGACACATAAGCAATCATTCCCTGCCTTCCCCCGTCCCAGCGTAGATCCCTCCAAACATCGGCTTCCCGACCCCCCCCTCGCTCGAAAATGTCAAGTGCCTCACAACCAGGTTCGGCACGATTCCCACATCCCCCCAGCGCACCTTCTTCCCTGCAATCACCTCCGGGTCCTCCCAAGTATGACACGCGGCCGAAATGGCCGCGGAGCAACTCCCAACAGCGGTAATCTCCGAAGCCAACGGCCTATACCCCATCCCGACCGCGGTCAGCAGGGCGAGAATCCCCAGCGTGAGGGCGAAAACGATGGCAATGCAGGAGTACCCGACTGTACTTATCGTTGCCGGAGTCGGCCTCCCGAGCGGGTCCCTTATCTCGACTCTCGCGAGGAATATCGATTGCGATGCCAGCCAGTGAAGGAGGCCGCTCAGGGCCATTAGAGGAATGGCGTAGTTGTAGGGCATTTGGAGCCAGTAGGTGGAGCGCTGGCCTGGCCGCGGGGATGTGACGCGGAGGGTGCGGTGGTGGTGGCCGAAGAGGGACCATTCGTGGCCTGAGAGCATGCAGGTGAAGAGGAAGTTGTATGTTAGGTAGAGGAATGATAGTATCGTTTGTGGAACGTTGGCTAGGAGGATTGCCATGGTTATGTTTTTGAAGCTTGCGCCGACTAGGGAGACACTGTTTACTTTTCCAAAGCCTCTGGTCCACCTTTTTTTGTCTTTTCTTTAATACTTTTCTCGAGGGGAGTAGAAGAGGGGGGCGGGGAATTGCATACATTGATTTAATGTCGTTCCTCCAATATCGCCCATCCTTGCCCATCCCAGATGAAAGTGAAACCCCTGCTGCCATAATGGCTACCGAGCATAGAGCATTACAAGTTATCCACCTCGTCTTACTAACGCTACTCCACCACCTCTGTACCTCCATTTGCCTCCACTGCCTTGGTCTGGTCCTCCATCCACGCCCCCACTCCCTCTCCACGAACTGTCGATCGGCAAAGCACATCGCTGTTGTTGTTGGATCCGGGGTTCTCAAGAAGGAGTCCACAGCGTCGCCCAACGTGACCAGAGTGGGCTCTCGAGATCTGACAACAGTTATGATCATACAGCAAGCCTTAACAATATTGCAGCAGATTACGACTGTCATGATCCTCAGTGAGAACTGCACCTTGCACTTTTCCTCTGTCTTCTCACTCTTGCATCCGCTTATTTCTACCTCCCCCCCTCTTCGGAGTTGCACCAGCCATGGAAGACGGTTCGTCACATTGGAGACTAGGTCACTGGGGTTGCACGTGGAACCATCTTGAAAATAAGTTTCGCCAGAAGCCACCCCATGGTAATCGCACATCCACCTTCCTGGCGAGATCCCATTGACACCGACCTGGAAAGTATCCAGGAGGGTCGTATTGTGCATTGCATTGGCACCCTGTTTCGTTATCAGGAATAGATTTCTGTGGCCTGAGATAAACTCGGTATTGTAGAGTTTTGTACAGATACGAGGTGTCCAATCGTCGTAGCTCTGGGCGCTGGTATTGTATCTCTCGAGCACAGTCCTAAGCTGGTGGAATTTTTGACTCATGTCTTCCGTCCAATTTGTGATGTTGTAATTCTCCCGGTACAAGCCGGTCATGTTAGAGGAGGCTCCCGATTCAAAGTGATTGTTGGTCACGATGGTTACGAAAAACTCATTTGCCGCTAGCGAAGTATATATCGCAGAATTATACCTGTAATCTTCCAATCAGTCTCCCACCCAGGACTCGGACGGGCATGGTAATATAAACATACAGCAGATGCAATGGAATACTCGTAATCCCAATAGCAATCCACAGAAACACCCTCTCCAGCTTAATCCCGAACAAATTCCTCACGCTCGGAACTCCAATGTCCATCCATCGCTTTTTCGCATGGGCGGCGTCAACCTCGCGGCGCGTGGGTGCTGCGAGGCACTGCTGGGTATAATTACTCCCGGACAGCAGTAGCGTGGAAAGGACATTTATCCCCAGATGCAGCCACATCCCGATCGTCTTGCTCTTGCCGCAACTCCCCGAATACAGTGTCCCAACGCCTCCTTCCACCTCGTACTCCGGATTCGTGGCGGCGTAGATGGTTAAACAGATGTTTATGAACAGAACAGCCACGACGGACGTGGCGCAGGCTAGGACGCCCGTGTGCCAACCGGTGTACCAGACCGGTTTCCACACGGATGAGGTGAAGTTCCGCCGTTCTTGACCGGTTTCGGATCTTGGAGTTAGTAATTCCGCCCAAGAGGATTTGCTTCCTCCTCCTCCTCTGTTGTAGTTATTGCCACCAAGTGGGAACGCCCTCCAACTCGCTAGCTTCTTTCTGAAATTTGAAATCCTCTCCATAAGCAAGTAGCCACCTGTATATCGTCCTGCAGGGGGAAAGAAAAAAAAAAAGCCGTTCTGAGGCCCAAGAGAGGTTGCGGGGTGGGTGCAGTAGTTAAAGTTATTTGAAATCCCATTTTGGGATATGATGAGAACTTTCGGCGGCGTCAACACTGAAACACAATAGACTGGTCTAGAATCCTAAGTCGGTGTATCGCATGAGCTTATCCAGCTCAATCAGAGTCCGGTAGCAGTTTGTTTTTCGCCCACTATCCTATCAAACCATTGCGGTTAAAAGCACCCAAGCTTGGTGGTACTGTACAAAACTGCAGTGCCTAGTGCTAGGCAACACTCGTCTTTCTCTACGGAACCTCTGGCCTAGGGGTTTGGTTGTGATACGATATTCTGTGCTGCTGACCTCCCCTTGAGACAAGTATCAGACTTTCGGAGTACTGTGCTGTAGTAGAATGGGTCCAGTCATCGCGTGAATTATCCTCCATCATGCATTTTGGAATTTCCTTCTCCTTGGACTTTTAGGGAGGGCGTGGGTGTTCACTACTTGTTGACGGGTAAAGGATTGATTAGCATAATACGATACCGATAGGTATCTAGTGTGGTTTGGGGCCGCAAAGGGAGGAGGAAGCTTCACGATAGTTTGCCGTATCTGTGCTGAGCCTTTTCCAAACGGATTGAGTTGAACGGGAGTATGGCATGCTGATGGGTTGTTCATCTACGCTCGAGGCCTTGATATCAAGCAGAGAGCTATTGTGTACTGTACAGTACAGTACAGTACACATAATATATCATACCAGGCATAATGGACCTGGAAACAAAGGGAAAAAATTTGCGCGGCAAATCATCCGTGCGCACAGGCATCCGAGCGCCCCGACTAAATTCCGGCCCAAACATTCAGATCCATTATGCCGGTAACTGTACCAGTACAGTACGAGTACCGGTACTTGTTGAGTGCTTGTGCAAGAGGAGTCCAGACTTCTTGGCGATCGCTGCCTTTTAAGCCTAAGAAACAGTTACTGAAATAGTAGCACGGGGCTTTGACGCTCTGATCGGGGTATAGTACGAATATCATACAGCTACTGTATTAAGTTACCGCAAGAACTGGAATAGCCGGACTATGCTACGAGGTTGGAGTTGCTGGTATCATGATACTTTCCTTTTTTCCTAAGCTGGGGCTGAGGGGTTCAATTTTCGCTGCGTTTTCCAAGAGAGGAAATTTTGGACTTCTTCCCGTGAAGTTTATTTATGATACCGTGGGGGCTCGGGTGGTTGGTACTCGCGCTAGGACGTTGGAGTTGCTTTTATTGGTAAGGTCGGTTATTTTTTGTTTTTTTTGGGGGGGGGGCTGAAGAGGTCAGTTTTCACAGTGTTTTCAACCCCTTATCCAAGAGAGGGAATTTTGGACGTCTTTGCGCGAGTATGATGACGAATTATTCGAGTGCTTACGGTATTCCGGTTCTTGGGGTAGAGTAAAACCATTGCCGGCGAGAAAGGTAATGGATCTTGGCTGCATTCTGAGATATCATAATATTATCATAGACTCCCATGTCAAAGGTATTGTCCCATACCCCGTTTCCCGCAAAAGTCGGTATATTCATTAGCTGGAGGAAATAATAAAATAAAATAGTTTAAGATTATTTAAAATTACGAAGAGTAGGCATTTACAAGGAAAATCTTTTTATATTTTTTCTTTATTTTATTTACCCATCCTACAAGGCCGGCACCTACCGTATCCCCATACAATGGCCTGCATGGAATGCCGAGCTTCCATACAAATTTGGCTAACTTTGGTGGGGATTTTCTTTCGGTCATGCTATGTGTAGATAAATCCAGGTACCATACAGCTCATGCAAAATATGAAATTTTTGTCTATATTATCTATTAGGTGATAATACCATTCTTGTGAAAGCCAATTTATATAAATTTTCTGCTTGTCTTTACAGCATTTTATTATATAGGAATGGGCTAGTTAATACCCATGTTGAGGCACTTTCTGGTGAGGTTTCAGAAAGTGGGACAATACTTTTGAGTGGTGATTGTACCATGTTTTATTAAATTGGTAAAGGTGTTAGTATCGGCATTCTGGTGCAGAGATGGTGGGCACAATACGGAGTCCTTCGTGAACCACGGCCAGACCCAGTTTTCCCGTCCCTGCTTTTCGCCTTTCTCTTGAGGAAGTTCTGAACGGGGTTCAACACCACGAAACGCGTACAAAAATTCTCACCATCATACATGGTCACTGAGCTTGGAGCTTCATAATTGTGCTGGGATGTCCTCCTCATGGAATGAAAAAAAAAAAACCGGCGTCATTCTATCCTAAGTCTGTTGTCGTAGGTCACAAGGCATGTCGAACACCTGAGAGCGCCGGGCTCAGTTGGTGATACTGGCATTGGCAGCTTTCTTAGGTTTGTAGTGCGAGTCGAAATAAAAAAGAATCAAGTAAGCACCGTTGCCAAATACGTGAGCATGCGCCATTACCGATCAAGGACTCAAGTACCGTAGTATAGTGAGAGATGCAACTTGATGAACTACTCTCGGGGGACTGAGGTTTGATGCGTTCATGAAAGTCTTCCAGGGAGATGTATTCACTCGGAGGATCACCTGTAGGGTATTATTGGGATTTTCTTTTTTTGCCCAGGGCTTTTATTTGCTATGGGATTCTCTCCGCATCAATCTCTTGTACTGTGCATCAAGAAGTGCTTGTCATGTATCATACCTAGAGCTATGCCACAGATTTAACGAAAAAAACTCAAAATTTGCAAAACACGGTAAGTTTCGACGAATATGGGTATAATTATTCCCGTAAGATGGCGCAAACTATTTACGGAAGCCAGAAATAATCGGGCTGTAGTGATAGCTTTGGCTGCGAAGTCCACACCAATCGCTTGGTACCAGGTAATTCGCGGCTACAATAGCAGATTCTTCATTGAAGCACTTTACCGTATACTATGGTACGAGCACGAATCATCCCTTCCCAAATCCAAAATCCCCAACACAAATTCCCTTCGGAGACCCAAGCACAGAACATGAACCAGAAGAGCAGTTCGGCACGATAATGCGAGAGCGAGTGAGGCCGAATACAAATATATATACTCTTCTGGAGTAAAGACACGTTTTCTTTTCTTTTTGCCATTGTGGGGGAGAATGCCTTCCTAAATTTAGGAAGAAAGAGAGAGCCTGGAATATCGAGCTCAATAAATTACAATATCATTCGGGGGTAATGGTAGTACAGTATACTGGATCTTTCCCGATCTCATCTTGGTATTACATAATATGGAATAAAAATCCGACCAAAGCTTTTAAGAAGTAGTAGGTAATACGAGCACTAGCGCGTTAAGTGCCTTGTCCTACGTCACTCTCGGTAAGATAAGGTACGGTGCAGTTTGGGATTATCGGGGGAGGGAACCGCCTGGCGCCAAAAAAACGCCAAAACAAGGAGCGGCTAAGTTGAAACCTACAATTGGGCCAGAATCAGAGAGCTGAAAGATATAGTTCTGGTTATATAGAGTCAGGATATGGCGTTTTATTGCCACATCTGTCATACGCAAACCTAGAGCAAAGATCTTGTTTGAACCAACTATCGTAGTGCCTGGAAGCTCTCGCCAGATCCTGAGCTGCGGAACCGTACTGAATTTCCCGGAAGCATCTCACGGGATATATGTGCCTTTGGAGAGAATATTACATGTCAAATAGTATACTACGACTTGCGTCACAATAGATCATATGATGGCCTAAAATGCGCCTTTTTCCTGCGCTCGAGTACTCGCATACTCTAAAAAACTACATGTAATCTTGTTAGAGCCATCAGGCGCTAGCAAGTAGATGATATTTATACCCTTGTTGTGTTTCGAAGTTGCATTAACATGCCATGTCCGGACTCTTTTTAGCCAGGACTAGGCCTCTCAAGGCTCTGATATGAATGGTTAGGCCATCCAGCTAAAAAATGTATGTGTTTTTGACGGCTAGTGTTGTACAAGCTGACTCATGAAGCAATTAGGTACCTCGGAACCGGTTAATATCTATCTTGGTGCCAAGCCTTCCGGTTATGATACTTTGTGGATTGGCAAGCGGTAGACATAGTAAAACTCTAGTTTTCTCTTATGGCCTAACTAACAATTCCATACTTGTGCGCAGTTATCTTCCTGAGAGATGGTGCGCTGCGGATTGGCGCTTTCAACCTCTTGGATTCTGCACAAAGTATCCCAACCTTTCAATCCTACCAGGGTGGGGGCTTGTTCAGAAAGGCACACTAGTCCTCCGGGCTGCTAACATCAAATGGCCCTTACGGATTCTGGGTTATGATATAAAAGACGCGTGCGAAAATACTCACATTCAATTATATAAGATTTTTGGGAAAATTACCCCTGCAACTACTGTACAATGCCAGGCCAAGCCACCAAATCAAATATTAAGTGGCATCCAACCCCCCCGATCCCCAATCCCATCCCACACTAATGGCTACCCACTTGCACACACCTGCTGCTTGCCCCGGACGTGTTTTTGGAATGCTGATCCCGTGGTCACTAGACTTAGCCGCCCGCCTCCCAGATCCGCACAGGTCACGGCGCACTCTTTCCCAGCCCCTACCTACAAAGTTCTAGTCTCCATCTCTCCATCTGCCCTCAGGCATTGAGCGTCTAGACCTCAAACGTGTTGGTAGTTGGGGCATGATGCTGTCTTTATAGTCATTGGGATTATAAAGTATGAGTGGGACACTAGCAAGGCTTCTCACTCACACATTTCTCCTTAGATACGCAGGTTGTAGCTTAGAAAATATGTCACTATCTGCTCATAGCCGCGCCTCCAGGCCTGGACTCGCCTGTCTGCCAGGGCTAATTTAACCGAGCGGGCGGTTCGGAGTAGACCCGTTGCGGAAGATTCTAAGAGTGAAGATACTATTAGACTTACTCCGTAGTGCCTGAAACAAATTTTTCATGGGGCCTCGCCACTAAATAGCGGCTCGCTGCCTTATGGTATATGTAGAGGTTGTGGACGGAGTGTCTTTCCCCCTTTACCTGCTACTTAGCTCATGACAATCATAGATCGTCACTCGGTGATTGTAGCTGGGCCAGTGTTCAAAATGTGGGAGGATGGATAATGATAGGAACGAAGTCGTTGTGAAGAAATGTGCATCGAAGCGAGGAGATTTTCTTGTATGAAGAAGGTACAATGAATGGAGTGGAGAGTTGAACATGAGAAAAACGGTATGAACGGTATATTATGAAAAACGAGGAAGGCAAGGGGATAAAGAATTTTCAACCCTAGCATGGGTGAGAGTATACATACATCCATGCCCATTCCACGCCGTAGCGAGCAATAGTCCACGTGGAAACCCGAGATCAATTGCGGTCGGTTGGCTTGACTACTGGATAGGGTACTTCAAAGAAACCATGACAGAATATATTATATCTCTTTTCGTTTCTTTCCGATAAAGTACCTTAAGCTTCCAAAAACCTGGATAGAACTTAAGGGATTATGACTTGAGATCTATTCTTTGGGGTCGGTGAGGAGCGAGCTCATGTCCTTGACCCCGGGTTGAGGTATTACCCACAAAACCTGGTGCTCGTGAAGGCATCGGTTATACTTGTACCAAAATTTCTATTTTATTTGTATCCCGTTCAGGAGACTTTGAAGAACAGCTAGTACCGGTCCAATGGGAGTCCAGAATGGACGCACTACGGGTATTTTTATGCTCTTTTTTATATTTTTACCACTCGAATGGTTCTTGTGAAGAATTGGTCTTTGTGGTACCAAAGCGCTACGAGAATGGTACGAGACACATATGAGTATGAGGCTTCTAGTGCAATGCTGTAATTGAGAATAGAAAGGGGTGGGGCGCCTCAGAGAGCCTGCACACGAGCTGTGGGTGGAAAA
This sequence comes from Tuber indicum, assembly GCA_006112555.1. NCBI lineage: Eukaryota > Fungi > Ascomycota > Pezizomycetes > Pezizales > Tuberaceae > Tuber > Tuber indicum. The sequence continues at coordinate 1,582,274 of VBSK01000056.1, read as the reverse complement.
GGACCACTCAATACTCTTGCTGGAGGTGACTGTATCGAACATTCTTACGCTCATGATCAAGCTTAAATGACCAGTGGGGAGGATACATGAACTGAGGGGGGGCTGTCTGTCTTCCCGAGCCAACAAGTAGAGCGGAAACAAGGGACAGATATGCTATGGGTATGAGCTACAGGAAACGAATAGTTAAAATTAATCCCGAAGGATTCTTTCATGGAGCGCTTACATTGGTCATGTTTTGCCCTTGTGGTGAGTTATGTGTAGTATATTCTGAATTTATGCAATCTAAAACCCACAGCTAACGTTGCTTATTTTCCAAAGTAATACCCTGTTTAGTACGCCGGGGGACTGAAGTTTCTCCAAATTTTATAGCATTCTTTTTGCACTTTTCCCGGTTATCGCTCAATCTACAGGCCTCCTAGCGGATTTTTGTTTCTATTAGAGGTCGGAATAGGAGCTGCTATATGGGGTTTTTTATGACCTTTGGTCAAAGGTGTTCGGGTTCTAGCCAGAAACCAAGATTTTTGAGAAAAATGGCACATTATTTATATGGTAGCCTGCCACACAGGGCTTAAGGCAGCTTGTGTTGCCTAGTAGCACGGAAGCCAGCACGGTGAGTTCTTCTATCTCGAGTAGGTCACCGGGAGCCCTGGTGGGGCTGGTCAATTCCCTAATAATGAATTCATTTCCTATGATACCTTTCTATTTTACAACAAAGCCGTAGTACTCCTTACAAGTTTATTCCGCCCCCCTCGTTAGAGGTTGTGAATGGGTGATGGGAGATTGTCGTGGATTATGGAAGGTACGGGAGTCTGACGGATAGTTTGGGAGAGTGATACGTTGTTATGAAACTTAGTGACTTGAATGGGGATCTCCGGATATGTCGTTCTTTGGATATCCCTGGAATACGATGGGGAATGAGGACATGAGTATAGACGAGGAGGTAGATGTGGTGATTTATGGGGGGATTAGGATACTTTGAATATGATATATTTATACACTAATGATATCTTTACCGATAGTTTTGTTTTGTTAGGATGACGAAGAAGTGTGGGAGAAGCAGGGAACAAAGTTGTTGACCAGACCTTCCATACTGGTATTTTTCCTACACAGCGTCCGAGTTCCAGGAAAATGCTCTTTTTCTACCACTGCGTTATCTGTCTCCCACTGTAATCGACCTTGATACCGTCGATATTGCATTTTCTGCCAAGTACCCCCTCCGCATTCCTTCAACTCCGGCCGACTAGTATCATAGCCCGCGAAAATAAGACGCCAAGTAAGGGTCCACATGGATGATGCGAGGGCCTCTAGCGGGAGGCGTGGCCCTAGGGAGGTGCGCTTGGGGGTGTCTGGCGGGTTCCGGTGGTGACAACTTGCCGCTAGGGGTGATTTATCCACTGAAGGTGACAAAGACGATAAATAAAGTGCGGTATGATAATATGAGCGGTGTTCTCGCTCGATAGATCCTTGTCAGGGCCCCCCAGAGCTGACCAATGGCGAGAGAGTGATGCCGGAATTTCATCACCGCCTTCGTTACCCTGTAACTTATCATTCTTCTGTTCTGGCAACATGAACCTACGAGAACTCATACACCCCGTCCATCGCGTTTATAGAAACAATATACAATGCAGTCTTCCCCTTGTACAAAAATTATCTCTCGTTAAATATATATAGTTCCAAAGTCCCAAACTCCATTTTTTCCTGCGGTAAGATGAGAAGGGGAGTTTTTTTTTTCAAAAACATAATCGTAAACGATCACTCCCCCTCTAGCCCGGTCCCTGAATAAACAGCTCCAAACATCGGCTTTCCAACCTTCCCACTTGAAAACGTTAGATGCCTCACCACCATATTCGGCACATTCCCCACATTCCCCACATCCCCCCAGCGCATTTTCTTCCCTATTATCATTTCTGAGTCCTCCAGAGCATGACACGCGGCCGAGATCGCTACGGAGCAACTCCCAACAGTGGTAGTCTCGGCAGGAAACTGCTTATATCCCATCCCGACGGCAGTAAGTAGGGCAAGAGTCCCCAGTGTGAGGACGGAAATAATGGCAATGCATGAATACCCCACGACACTCATCCTTGCAAAAATCTCCCTCCCAAGCGGGTCCCACATCTCGAACCTCACGAGGAATATCGATTGTGAGGTCAGCCAGTGGAGGAGACTACTTAGCGTCATAAGAGGGATACCGTAGTTGTAGGGTACTTGAAGCCAGTATGTGGAGCGCTGGCCTGGGCGCGGGGATGTCACGCGGAGGGAGCGGTGGTGGTGGCTGAAGAGGGACCACTCGTGGCCCAAGAGCATGCAGGTGAAGAGGGAGTTGTAGGCGAGGTAGAGGAATGATAGGATTGTTTGTGGGAAGTTAGCCAGGAGGATTGCCCGGGATATGTTTCTAAACAGTAAACCGATAATAGAGACAGTGTTTACTTTGCCAAACCCTCTGGTCCACCTTTTGGTCTTTTCATTAATATTTTAATAGAAGGGATTTTCGGAGAGGGGGGCTTACATTGATTTAAAGTCATTACTCAGGTACGCCCCGTCGGATTTGACCCCCGAGGCGAGTAACCCCCCCGAGACAATGATAATTGTGGAGCAGAAGATATTACAGGTTACCCACCTCGTCTTACTAACGCTAGTCCACCACCTCTGCACCCCCTTTGGCTTCCACTGCCTCGGCCCAGTCCTCCGTCCATGTCGCCACACCCTGTCGACGAACCGCCGATCAGCAAAGCACATCCCCATTGTCGTCGGGTCCGGAATTCTCAAAAAGGAGTCCACAGCATCACCCAACGTAACCAACGTGGGCTCTCGAGATCTCGCGACTGCCATTACCATACAGCAAGCCTTAACGAGATTGCAGCAGATAACGGCGATCATGATCCCTAGTGAAAATTGCACTTTGCACTTCTCCTGTGTCTTCTCGCTCTTGCATCCACCTATCTCTACTTCGTCCCCTGTTGTGAGCTTCACCCGCCATGGAACCCCTCTTGCCACATCGGAAACCAGATCTTTGGGGTTGCAATCTTTTGGCATATATTTACCATGGCTGGATTTCTGGTAATCGCACATCCAATGACTCAGCGGGATCCAATGGCTATTGGCACCGAGTATGCTCAGGAGGGTGTTATAATGTGTTGTGTTGGAACTGTGTTTGGCGATCAAGAATAGGTTTCTGCGGTTAGACAGGAAATCGTTGTTGTATAGTTTTGCGCACTCAGAAGGTGTTAGGTCTTCGTATATCCGAGTGCTGGTATTGTATTCCTCGAGCAAACTGCCGAGCTGTCCCAGCTGTGGGGAACCATAAAGACTTGCCAGATATCCCTCCCCATCTGGATCAGTGAGGTTGTAACGCTCCTGGTAGTAGCCGGATAACACTTCGGTCATATTCGAATAAGCTCCTGGTTCAAAGTGGTTGTTGGTAACAACAGTTACGAGGAAATCATTTACCCCTAATGTAGTAAATATTGCGGAATTGTATCTGCAGTTTTCAAATCAGCCTCCCTCATAGGACTCGGACGGGCATACTAATATGAACGTACAGCAAATGAAGCGGAATACTCGTAATTCCAATAGCAATCCACAAAAACGTCCTCTCTAGCTTAACCATAAACAGATTCCTTATACTCGGAACCCCAATGTCCATCCATCGTCTCCTCGCATGCGCAGTGTCAATCTCGCTTCGAGTCGGCGCTGTGAGACACTGCTGGGTATAATTACTCCCGGACAACAGCAGTGTGGAAAGGACATTTATCCCTAGGTGCAGCCACATTCCAATCGCCTTGCTCTTGTCACAACTACCCGAATACAATGTCCCGATGCCTCCTTCCACCTTGTACTCAGGATTCGTTGCAGCGTAGGTTGTTAAACTGACGTTTATAAGCAGAACAATCACAACGGAGGTAGCACAGGCTAAGACTCCAGAGCGCCAACCTGTGTACCAAACTGGCTTCCATGCCGTCGAGAAGGATTTCCACCTATCTCGTATGAATTCGGGTCGTATAGTCAATAATTTTACTGAAGAAGACTTGCTTCCTCTTCCGGTCCCATCCGTATTACCACCTGGTGACGCAACCATCCGTTTCCTTAACCTATTTCTGAAGTTCAACACTCTCTCCCCAGCAGCCCAATGGAAAAGTTCTCACTCGTTTCTTTGCCCTAAAAGAAAGTCGTCCTGAGGCTTAGGAGAGATTGTGGAGGGAGGCTCTATTTAAGGTTATTTGAAACTCCCGTGACGGACAAGCATTAGCACTTTTAGCGACCCTAGCGCCAAAATAAAGTTGGGTATTTGGGCCGCTATGTACGAGTATTGTGTGCCTTGCTGGGCTTCTGATCGTAGGAAGGGGTAAGATTATCCTTGATGAGCAGGGTTTAGATCAATATTGTAGTGAGGTGAGATTTCTGCACGCCCGCACATCTGGGTTTTCCCTCCCCTATTGCGAATACCAGAAGGGTCACAAGGCTGATAGAATCCTCATCAAAATAAGGACAGAGAGACAGAATACAGTACTTGTACCCCTTTTAGTGGAATGCCTGTAAGCAGAGAAGTTGAGAAATTACAGGGAGTGTTGAGTAACGTCTTCGGCTTATGCTTGCGCATCTCTATAGAAACAAAAACCAAACTCCTTATTCCTGCGTTTTTGCCTATTTTCCGTCGATTTGTGTAGTGCGGTACAAACTCCAACCGTGCCAAGGTTCCTGCTGATTAGCACGCTGTTCCGGGTCGCAGCAACTCAAAGAGAGGTTCCCGAAGGCTCAACGCAAGATTTTAATTTAGAGCCAACATTGAGATCTCAAAAATAAATAAATCCAAATGTTTTTAAAAATTGAGCACATACTGAAGGGATGCCTAGGTTTTATGGAAGCAGCTTTTAAATATATTTTTTTTCTTTGTTGAAGGGTCTTTCGCTATTCATATTGAGGCGCATATTGTTTGTACCCTGATGATTTCAGAGTTAGCCGCCTCATGAACTTTGTAGGCCATTGTTGCAATATTTGGGTTCTTGAATTGAACTTCTCAGGCTTTTCGGGTTACTCCTTTAACATTCGCATAATTTTCTACGCATATCTAGAGTTCATGGGGGTGGTTTGATAGGGGTCGGAATTTCGATAAATTTAGAATATGGCGTGGAGCCAAATCTTGCGTTGGCCGTCGGGCACCTCTAGGAGAGGTGCTGTGATTTGGAACTGCGCTTTGTTCCACAGTCAGCAGGAACCTTGGCACAGGTAGACTTTAGCGACCACGAAATACTCGTACTTTATTTCGCAACAAACCCCCTCAGCGGCTGTGTGTGCTGGTGTGGAACTGAAGCCGAACGACCAGGGATCTCCGCGGCAATTAAACGATAACGAACCTGGTTCGCAAATTTCACGGGCCGGGCCGACTAACCGGATAGAACTGCGAGACCATAATGGTATAACTTATTGGACCGGAAGTGAATAGCTAAAACGCAACAAAAAAGTAGAAGTTTGAAATCCTCAATTAACACCTGACACTAGGCAGACGAAATACTACAGTGGAGGAGGTATCCCGGATAGAACGTTATTCTAGATTTGACCTTTTTTGGGCTGAATTCGGATCTTCGGTTTTGGGTAACTTTCTGCAGTTGGGGATTGAGCAAAATTCACATACAAAGTAATTCACTTCCACGTCTGACCCGCTTCCCGGTCCGGTACGTTAATGGATTGGATTTGGGTGGTATCTCCCACAGCTAATAGTACTAGTACATTATCATACCCCCATAAGAACTTGAATACTTGAACCTAGAGCCAGGACGTTAGAGTTGCCTGTACTGGCAAGGTGCCTTACTTTTTTTTACTTTTTTTCGTCTCAAGTTCGGGCTGAGGGAGTTAGTTTTTTGCGGTGTTTTCACCCCCCTATCCAAGAGAGGGAATTCTGGAGCTCTTAGCGCGAGGTTCAATCATTTAACTGGCGGTATCCTTAAGTATTGAGCATCACCCAAAACCCCCGATTCCCAACCCTTTCCCGCTCCGATAACTTCCAGCTTCCTACTCGTACACCCCTCCCTCCGCTTACTCCAGAAATTTCCAGAATGCGGCGGATCCCATGGCCGCCAGACTCAGCCGCGCGAACCGGATCGGCACGGGTCACAGGCACGAGCCGCAGACTCCCTCTCTTCATATACTCTCGGTAATTAAGCATCAGGGCAGCAAACGCGTTGACACTTGGTACCTGATGCTACTAGATCCATGATCCTGCGGGCTATATCGAGTTCGGGTGGGGCACGAGCAAGGCTCTGCACTAATGTGTTTCTCCTTAGATATACTCTAGTAGGTCGTATGGTGAAACCTGTTTAAAAAAGTGTGGACTACGATGGGTTTACCCATGCGATACTTGTATAGTTCTTGGGCATAAGATTGTCTGTCGGGTAAAGTATCGTACCACCGAAAACACACGAAATTTGTCCCCAACTAAATCCTTACTGATTCAAGATTAAAGAACCCAGGTACCGCTGATTACCAAAATGTATCTGTGCGTAGCTAGTAGCTCAGGAGTTTGGTCCATCTCTCTTTAGCTATAATTAATCGTGACTTGGCCATTCCACAAGCAAGAGAGGCTCAAAATATCCAAATATTTGTGCCGAATGTCAATATTGTATTGGCACCCATAGAAAAGGGTATGGTATGATACTTGTTTTTCACAGCTTGAATCATGCAAGATACATCTGACCCACCAGGGATTTGGGCACTGTGAAGTCCATATCAGGGCCCAATACCTGGAACTGATATATAATCAATTGAGGTCAGCATGGCGTTGTATTGATCCAAAAATGACCATTTTTAGTCTGAAAAAGGAGGGTGACGATTACTTTGTTGGGGCACTGGTAATCGAAAGGGTAAAGGGTTCTCAATACAAAAAATGATTTTTGGCGGCCCAAAGTTTAGCTTGAGTCTATTTCCAACTTATTTCAATTAGTTTATATTTTATACTACAGAACTTAATCCAAAATCCATTTATTAATTATTTAGCAAGTTGAGCATCCATCTGCATTATCTTAAGATGGTAGAAAGAAAAAAGGGCCTATTGTGGACCAAAATTGAGCATTGGACCGCTATTTTTTTTTTATGTTTGGAACCCTTTACCCTAGATAAATGCAAGTACTTTATGGGCGTACCCACTGTGGTACATTCTTTGGGAGATTTGCACTGTAATAGTTGAGCTTGTATGGATACCAATTGAAACTGCACTCTTGGGACCATTTTTTGTGGAAGCTGGGAAAATGCGTTGCGGCGAAGGGTGCTTCGCCGGGGGAGGTTTGACCGCTTTTATGTTAATACTCCCTGCAGACATCAAGAAATCGAGCAACTTTAATGTTCAATGGTACAACAACTGCCTGGTAATCAGCTATTATTGTTTTATCCCACAGCTGGGCAAGAAGCTGAGGTAATTGATGATTATGAAAAAGGGATTTCATAAATTGGGAGGTTGTTGCATATAAACTGTACTACAGAGGTTGTTGAGAGATGAGGGATATTTCTGAGCTGATTTAGATATAAGTTACCTCTCTAGATGTGTGGATAAGCAAAGAAAACTTTTTTGAGATTGAGGTCGAGAGTCAAGTTTTAATTGGTAGAGTCTCCGGAACTATCGAATCATACATTACCCTATCTACTCACACCCTTGCATCTAAGTTTAAACTTGCCGGTCGGCTAAGGATGGGTTAAGCGGGCAGGGGATGCGTTTGGGAGGGATGCAAGAAATCGAGATTTTGCCTGGGATTTTGCGGGGACGCCGTGGACAGATAGCAGCCCGGCGGGACTCGATGTGTTTTGTTATCCTGGCACAATGGTATTTCCGAGCCAGAAAGCAGCTCCTAGTCTTATTGTGTAGGCGTGTTGGATGTGGCTTAGATAATGCTCGTCATTCTCAGATTGTTTTATTTGCTCGGATAAAGGTTTCGGGGATGCCCTTTGGATTTCGCACAATGGGGGGAAGTGATGTATGACATTTGTCTGAAGAAAATTTGTATCGACCGGGAGCAGTAGGAGACAGTCAAAAGGACCAGGGAGAGAGAGTTGAGCGAAGAGGATAAGTTAAGTTAGGTGCTCGATCACGAGTTCACACATACACCGGGTCCATCCCGTTTATAGAAATAATATACAATGGAGTCCTTCCCAAGTATCAAATATCTTTGGTTAAATATATATTGGTTTAAAGTTCCAAAATCCATTTTTTCCTGAGGTAAGATGAGAAAAAGAGTCTTTCCAAAAACGTAATCATAAACGATCACTCCCACTTTGGCCCCGTCCCTGCATAAACAGCTCCAAACATCGGTTTCCCAACCTTCCCACTTGAAAACGTTAAATGCCTCACACCCATATTTGGCATATTCCCGACGTCCCCCCACCGCATCTTCTTCTCTATTATCATTTCTGGGTCCTCCAAAGCATGACAAGCGGCCGAGATCGCGGCGGAGCAACTTCCAACAGTGGTAGTCTCGGCAGCAAACTGCCTAAACCCCATCCCGACTGCCATCAGCAGGGCCAGAATCTCCAGAATGAGAGCAAAGGTTATGGCAATGCATGAATACCCCACGACATTCATCTTTGCTGAAATCTCCCCGCCAAACGGGTCCCACATCTCGAGTCTCACGAGGAATATCGATTGAGAGGTCAGCCAGTGGAGAAGGCCGCTCAGGGCCATGAGAAGGATGGCATAGGTATAGGGTACTTGAAGCCAGTATGTGGAGCGTTGGCCTGGTCGTGGGGATGTGACGCGGAGGGAACGGTGATGGTGACCAAAAAGAGACCACTCATTGCCCAAGAGCATGCAGGTGAAGAGGGAATTGTAAGTCAGGTAGAGGAGTGATAGGATTGTTTGGGGAAGGTTAGCCACGAGGGTTGCCTGGGTGATGTTTCTGAATTGTAAACCGATAATGGAGACGCTGTTTACTTTGCCGAAGCCTCTTGTCCACCTATTCGCCTTTTAGTTAGAATTTTGCTGGAAGGGATTGTTCGGGGGGGGTGTGGCTTACATTGATTTAAAGTCGTTTCTTAGGAGTGCCCCATCTTTGATCATCCCCGGTCCGAGGAATGACCCCGCGACACTAATATTTATAAGGAAAATAAAACCGCAAGCTATCCACCTCGGCTTACTGACACTAATCCACCACCTCTGCACTCCCTTTTGCTTCCATTGCCTCGGCCCAGTCCTCCACTCATGCCGCCACACCTTGTCGGCAAAGCACATCCCCAGTGTTGTCGGGTCCGGGATTCTTAAAAAGGAGTCCACGGCATCACCCAACGTAACCAACGTGGGCTCTCTAGACCTTGCGACTGCAATGACCATACAGCAAGCCTTAACGAGATTGCAGCAGATAACGACGATCATGATCCCTAGAGAGAATTGCACCTTGCACTTCTCCTCTGGCTTCTCGCTCTTGCATCCACCTATCTCTACTTCGTCCCATGCGTTGAGCTTCACCCGCCACGGAACCCCCCTCGCAACGTTGGAGACCAGATCTTTAGGGTTGCAGGTTTGCGGCGCATAGTTATCCTGACCTAATTGGTAATGGCACATCCAACCGCCTAGCGGGATCCAACGACTATTGGTACCGAGAATGCCCAGGAGGGTGTTATTATGCGTTGTATTGGAGCTCTGTTTAGCGATCAAGAATAGGTTTTTGTGGTCAGATAGGAAGTCGTTGTTGTATAGTTTCGTGCACTCAGAAGGCGTCAGATCTTCGTAGCTCTGGGTGCTGGTATTGTATTCCTCGAGCAAACTGCCAAGCTGGGCATCATACACACTTGTCATATATTCCTCAACCTCTGGGACAGTGATCTGGATCATCTGGTAACGCTCTTTGAAGTAGTCATGTAACACTTCGGTCATATTTGAGTGGGCTCCTGGTTCAAAGTGGTCGTTGGTAACAACAGTTACCAGGAAATCATTAATCCCTAATGTAGTAAATACTGCGGAATTGTATCTGTAGTTTTCAAATCAGTTTCCCTCATAGGACACGGACCGGCATGGTAATATCAACGTACAGCAAATGAAGTGGGATGCTAGTAATTCCAATAGCAATCCACAACAACGCCCTATCCAGCTTAATCATGAACAAATTTCTTATACTCGGAACCCCAATATCCATCCATCGTCTCCTCGCATGCGCGGTGTCAATCTCGCTTCGGGTTGGTGCTGCAAGACACTGCTGGGTATAATTACTCCCGGACAACAGCAGTGTGGAAAGGACATTTATCCCTAGGTGTAGCCACATCCCGATCGCCTTGCTCTTATCACAACTACCCGAATACAATGTCCCAACGCCTCCTTCCACTCTGTACTCCGGATTCGTTGATGCGTAGATTGTTAAACAGATGTTTATAAGCAGAACAATCACAACGGAGGTAGCACAGGCTAAGACTCCAGAGTGCCAACCTGTGCACCAAACTGGCTTCCATGCCGTCGAGAAGGGGTTCCACCTATCTCGTATGAATTGGGGCCCTAAAGTCAATAATTTTACTGAAGAAGACTTGCTTCCTCCTCCGGTCCCATCAGTATTGCCACCTGGTGACACAACCATCTGTTTCCTTAACTTATTTCTGAAGTTCAACACTTCCCCTTGCAACCTAACAGGGGAATTCTCACTTGTTCCTTTGTTTTATGAAATAAAAGAAAGTCTTCCTGAGACTTAGGAGAAGTTGTGGGGGAGTCTCTATTTAAGGTCATTTGAAACTCTCGTAGCGGACAAGGATTGGCACTTTTAGTGATCCTAGCGCTAAAATATAGTTGGCTATTTGTACCGGTGGAAAACGTATGCCTTGTTCGATTTCTGGTCATCGGAAGGTACAAGATTATCCCTGATGAGCAGGTTTTAGATTAATATTGCAGTGATGGGAGATTTCTCCACGCCCGCACATCTGTGGTTTTTCCCATCCTGTCACCAATGCTAGAATAATCACACGGCTGATAGGATGCCCGTCAAAACAAGGACGGCGTGACAGAATACCCAGCTTAGTGGAATTCCTGTCAGCAGAAAAGTTAAGAAATTCCAGGGAGTGTTGAGTAACGTCCTCGGCTTATGCTTGAGCATCCCGATAGAAAAAAATGAAAACTCTCTATTCCGGCCAATTATCCTTTTCTCTCCACTAGGTAGATAGATCATACTATCCATCGATTTGTGCAACACAAACTCTAGGTTTTGGCTGCCACAAAATACATACCTATTTTAGAAATTTTTGCCTTAAACCGCTTGGCGGCTGTGTGGCCCAGTGGAACTGAAACAGAACGAATAGGGATTACCATGGCAGTTCAACGATACAGAATCTGGTTCGCAAATTTTATGGGTCGGGCCGACCAACCGGATAGAACTGCGAGACCCTGATGGCTCGGGTTTGGGTGATATCTCCGAAAGCTAATACATTATCATATCCTTAAATATTAAACAGCACTTAAAACCCCTGATTCCAAACCTCGTTCCTTCCCAATAACTTCCCACTCGCACTATCCTCCCTCCGCTTCCTCCGGGCAAATTTCCAGAATGCGGCGGATCTCATGTCCTCCAGACTTAACCGCGCGCCTCGGATCCGCTGGGCCACAGGCGCACTAGCCGTAGTCTCCCTCTAATTCTTTCTATATAGTCTCGGCAATTAAGCGTGCAGGCTGCAAACGTGTTGGTTCTTGGTACGGGATGCTATCCTCATGATCCTGCAGGTTATATCGGGTTCGGGTGGGACACGAGCAAGGCGCTGCACTAATGTGTTTCTCCTTGGATAGGGTAAGTCGCATGGTGCATCCTCTTTAAAATATGGACCATGGTGGGTTTGCCCGTGGATACTTGTGTTTCGGAAGTATAAAGGGTCCTCAATAAGAAAAATAAATTTTGGCGGCACAGCTTATTTCAATCATTTTTATACAGTATAATACTGAAATTAGCCTGGATCCATTAATTAATTTTTTAACAAGTTGGACACCCATCTACATGATCTAGAACTCATCAGAGACAAAAGCCAACTGTTGACTAGAGTTGAGCATTGAACCACTAAAATTTATTTTTTTAGTTTGGAACTCTTTACACCGGACAGATACAAGTATTCTATGGGTCCACCGAGGACTTCACTAATTACACACTCAGCTCTATAACTTAGGAAATATCACTCATCCCTCTATCCGCTCACATCCTTGCTCCTAGGTTGAAACTTGCCGGTTGGCTAGGGCTGCTCTCAGTGGGCAGAGGCGCGTTTGGGAGGGCGAAGCAAGAAAGCGGGGTTTTACCTAGGATTTGATGAGAACACCGTGGCTGGGTAGAAGCCTGGCGGGAAGGTTTTATCATAGAGTGAATATAATATTATTATGCTTACTCTGCGGGCTGGATATAGCACTTCTATAAGTTTTCATCACTAGCTGGCAGCTCGCAGTCTTATGGTAAAGGCATGTTGGAAGTAGATAATGCTCGTCATGATCAGGTTATTTTATTTTCTCGGATAATGGTTTCGGGGATGCTCTTTGGATTGCGTACCTATGAGAGGAAATGATGTATGACATTTGTCTGATGAACATTTGTATCGACCGGAAGCAGTAGGGGACAGCCAAAGGGACTGGACTGAGCTGAGAGAAGGCGGTAGATTTGATAGCAAACGTGTGCAGCGGGTCGATGTGTTGTGAGGAGGAGGAGAAACACTTGTGTGTTCGTGAGAGTGAATGTGTTCGAATGGTGGTCCATGACCGATTTGCTCCTCCTTAAATACATGAAAAGGAGGTTCCCACACATCGGGGTTAACCCAGATAACAGGGAACGACAGACAACTAGGGTCATGACCATTCCGACTAACCACCATCATACCTTCCAACTATCTGCTGAGATTACATATCCATCAAGATTAGGTTAGGTGCTCTAGTACGAGACCTCACATACACCCGGTCCATCCTGTTTATGGAAATAATATACAATACCCTCCGTCCCATGTATCAAATATCTCTAGTTAAATGTATACTGTTTTGAAGTTCTAAACTCCATTTTTTCTGGTGGCAAGATGAGCAGAAGAATCTCTCCAAAAACGGCCTCATAAACGATCACTACCCGTCTGCTCCCGCTCGCAACATTCATCCTTTTAAACGTATCTCTCCTGGAGGGGTCTTACATCTCGAGCCTAACGAGGAATATAAATTGTTGTTGGAGTGCCTATAGGGCATGCGGTTAGGTTGTTATGGTTATGTGGTGTTCGAGTGAAGTTAGGTTTTTGGGTTGATGTTCGTTGCCGTTGTGCATCGGGTATTTGGTTTTCTTGGTGTTTCTTTCACATCATATGCCATTCGGCATATGGTAGCGAGCATAGGGCATGTGGCATAGGCTTTAGGATGTGTGGAGGATCATGGATTGTGGTGATGGTTCCAGATTGCTGAGGATGGCCGGAGATGTTTGTCTAGAGTGTTCGTTGAGTTTCTTTGAGGTTGCGGTGTTTGGGAGATATGTCTCCTGGTATGTTCTTAGCTAGTGGGAGAGCGAGCGTTTTCAGTCATCATTCTTCCTCCCATATTCTTTAGTTTTTCTGCTGCGTTTTTGAGTTGCGCTTTCAGGTTATGAGCCTTTGCGTGAGAGGCATTATTCGTTTGATCATAGCAGTTGAGCTATTGCGTTGACCCCTATCGAAAATAACACATCCGACCCCCCCCCCCCCCCTACTACAATCTACCTTCGTGCCAGTCTATCACATTCCTGATAAGATGGCGTCCACTACGATTACCTTCGAAAAGCTTACGGAGTCTAACTATCAGAAATGGGTCGTGCAGATGAAGTCAACGCTGCAACGGGATGGTGTTTGGAGGATTGTTGAGGGGCAGGAAGTTAAGCCTAGTTCCCCGGTCCCTAGTGATGATGATAACACAAAACGTGCAATTGAGCGTGAGATTCGAGGTTATTGGACACGGTATGACCGAGCGACCGGAACAATCCGCCTTGGTATATCGGAGGACCTACTACTCGAATACATGTCGATCGATGATCCTAAAGAGTTGTGGGATACGATTAGAGACAAGTACAAGTACTTGGTTAAAGAAAGAGGACGGAATATTCGTGGCCAGCTAGCCCGGGTATCGTTGAGAGATTCCGGAACGGTAAAGGACTATTTTCTACAAATAGAAGCCCTATGTGCAGATTTGGCCATCGTGCAAGGTACACCAGTCTCTGAGGAAGAGAAGATTACTGCTGCTATGCAGGGGGTCCCAGAAGAATGGAATCCGGTAAAGACTGTAATTTGAGGAAATGTTGACTACACATATGCAGACATGAAGCATCAGTTAAAGGAATATGAAGCCGATTTGCGGAACTCTCTTGGAGTTAGTACCAATGCCGCCCTCTACGTACACGGACAGCCAATTCGCCGGAACCACTACCTAGACCAACGTAGGGTACCAGTAGCTTTCGGTTTGTCGTCGGTAAAGACTACGGAAAAGAATGTAGGTGTTAGGGATAGTACAATGGAAGTAGGTAGAAGGAAGAGTGATAAGGAGACGGTACAGTATTACAACTGTAATAAAAGAGGTCACAAAAAGTCAGAGTGTTGGTCAAGAGGTGGAGGAGCCTATAGGGGTCTCAGGATTATGCCGGAACAATCGGATATGCGGAGTTCTCGAGCCTCACGTCACGAAACTGGAAACTCTGCTGTTACCGATGTACCCAATTCTATTACCTTCGATAGTCAATTGAGCGAGACAGCATGGGTTTCCAAGGAGAAGGTTGGTGACTTCCAGCCTGGACCAAGTACATCTATTGATGGCTGCTTTATTGATACTGGATGTTCACGGCATATGACCTGGAGCCGGAACCTGTTTATGGAGTACACAAAGTTAGAACCGGGGGAGTGCCAAGTTGAGGTAGCGGATAATCGATCAGTCTTTGCAGAAGGAGTTGGAAAGATAGTTCTACAGTTGATAGTATTTGGAGCTGTTGTCCGAGCGACTGTTCGAAATGTGCTCCATGTTCCCTCCCTCGCAACAACCTTGATTTCGCATGCTCAGCTTGGAAAGGTTGGAATATATGTAGAGCATGTGAAGGATTATGGTTTCTATCTTCGAGAAGGTGGACCAGCTGGCAAGATAGTTGGGCTGGCACCAGAGGTGAACCATCTTCACCCCCTCCAGCAAGCTGATAATGTAGTTGGTAAGGAGGTACAGAAGCATTCGGAATGCGATTATAAGTCCTCCACAGCGTACCGAGCAGCTCCATCAAATTCCATTCACTTATAGCACCAGAGACTCGCTCATCTGGGTCTTGCGGCTACAAGATTACTTCCAAAGTATAGTACGGGAATGCCAGACCAGCTTACAGGCAGCTGTGATTGCTTGGACTGCTTGTATGGAAAGCAGACACGGAAGCCCTTTGCACCCCTAACTGCCGCCTCGCGAGCCACTAGGCCAATGGAATTGGTACATTCTGATTTGTCTGGTCGACTTCCAACCCCCTCACTTTCCGGTAGTGAATATTACATCATATTCATAGATGACTTTACCCGGTTTACGGTAGTCTATTTTCTGAAAAAGAAGTCCGAGGCTTTTCGGGCATTCTTGGACTATGAGACTGCAGTAGTAAAACATTGGACTATAAGAGCAGCAGATCCTATGGATCCTAGTCCTTCCGACCTACCGCTTTTTATCTCCAAGCTCCGGACAGATGGTGGAGGTGAGTATACATGCCATGAGTTTACCAGCTATCTCCGGAAGTGCGGAATTCAGGCTCAGACTACTACCCCCTATACACCCCAATCGAATGGCATAAGCGAAAGGGCAAATCGCACGATTGGAGGTAGAATGAGGAGTATGATGAGTTGGGCTGGTCTTCCAGGAGAGTTTTGGGCTGAGGCAGTCTCAACAGCAATATACCTTAAGAACCGGACTCCTACTCGAGGATACGAGGGATTGAAGCGCGGATTTTCTACTCCATTTGAGGGATGGTTTGGAAAAGTGCCTGCTTTAGGGCATTTGCGGGTATGGGGCTGTGTGGCGATGGCCCACATACCGGTGGAGAAGGTAAAGAAGTTGGATGAAAGAAGTGAGAAGTGTATCTTTATGGGCTATTGCTTGACGGAGAAGCAATATAAAGTATACAATCCTGTTACCAGGAAGATGTATACCTCCCGGGATGTGGTATTTAGAGAGCAGGAGAAGTTTGGACCACATCCGGGAATGGATTCTCTGCCACCAGGTTCCCAAGATAGAAGGGACCCAAGCGTAGAAAGGGAGTCCACCGGTGAGGCAATAGTGGCCGGTAGTCCGGGGTCTATCACTCATCACAACAGTACTCTTGCCGATACTCCAGTGCATAGTCCGGAGTTTGAAGTGCCTAGAACTTCACTTCCGGTGGTCGCAACCAGAGGTCGGGGGAGTCGGGAGCTCAATGCTTTGCGACAGAGTTCGGGATACGTGGCTCCAGATCCAGATGAGCCAAGGCGGATGCGAGCTCGGCAGAACCCTCCGGCACGTGGATTCCTCACTCGGGTGATCCTGGAGCCTAAGTCGTATGGCCAGGTTCTCCAGTCAGAAGAGAAGGATGCTTGGCTGAGTTCAATGCAGTTAGAGATAGATGCGGTCAACCACAATGAGATAGGAGAGCTGGTAGAAATTCCAAAGGAGAGAAAGGCTATAGGAAGCAAATGGGTCTACAGGGTTAAGACTACTGCTTCGGGGGAGCTAGATAAGCTGAAGAGTCGTTTAGTTGCATTGGGTAATCGTCAAATCCATGGTATCGACTACACGGATACATACGCTCCTGTCGCACGGCACGAGACAGTTAACCTTGTCTTAACTCTCATTGCAGGTTTCGATTGGGAGGCTGAGTGCTTGGACGTATGTAGCGCCTTTCTAGGGAGTCCGTTGGAGGATGGATTGACAGTTTATCTGCGGATGCCTGATGGAGTTACATTTGATTTTAGGAGGAGGATTATAAGGCTTGAGAAAGATGGTGAGTCTGAGGTAGCGAAGGAACATAGGCGGAGATGGGGATTGTTGTTGAAGAGGAGTATTTATGGGTTGAAGCAGTCCCCACGCCAGTGGTATAAGACTGTTACTTCATACCTTAATGCTTTGGGCTTTAAGGCTACATCTTTTGATGCCGGTCTTTTATACCAGCATGATGGTGATTCGGTCATGCTCATACTGTTGTTTGTTGATGACCTGCTACTGGCGAGTAGTAGTATATCACGTTTGGCTATGGTCAAGTCTAAGTTTTGTGGGCACTTTAAGGTGACAGAAACAGGGGACTTGACAAGCTATATTGGGCTAAAGATTCAGCGGTATCGGACCAAGAGACTGATATCAGTTAGCCAGCGGTCGTATTTGGAGTCTATTCTTCAGCGATTTGGGTTTCTTGAGAGCCATGCAGTTTTTACTCCAATGGAGGCCGGGAGTGTCCTACGACCAATTGATCTCACAGCCGGTGAGAGTTCTTGTGATAGGCAGCTTTACCAGGAGGCTATTGGATCCTTGATGTATGCCACCACTACCACCCGACCAGACCTTGCCTATACAGTGGGTGTATTAGCACGCTTTTCTCATACCCCCTCTCAACATCACTGGACTGCGGTAAAGCGGGTATTCCGCTACGTGAAGGGTTCCCTGGATCTAGTTCTGGTTTTTGGGGGAGACCTTACACAGCTAGAGGGGTATTCCGGTGCTCAATTTCGCGGAGGTGTCTTGGTTGGATTTGCGGATTCGGATTGGGGAGGTGATCCCGCTACATTGAAGTCTACAAGTGGATTTGCTGCGAGGCTAGGTACGAAGGGTATATACTCTTGGAGATCAATTCGCCAGCCAACATGTGCCCAGTCTACGGCAGAGGCTGAGTATATTGCTTGTGCACATGCTGCAACACAATTGGAATGGACAAGAGGTTTGCTTCATGAGATTGGAATGGGGCACTTGAGTGGATCCCCGGCAATGTCACCCTCGAAACCAGTATGCGATATTCACTCTGGTTATTTCGATACGACACCTCCGAAGTACACAACCACTTTGTTCTGTGATAATCGCGCTTGTATCACGAATGTTGGGGATGGAAGTATCAAGACTAGTCATAAGGCTATTGGTATCAAGTACCATGGGATACGGGATCGTGTTGCAAGAGGAGAGATTGGTTTGGAGTACTGTGAGACAGGAAGGATGATAGCAGATGGATTTACGAAAGCTTTGGCAAGAGTTGGACATGTCAGGTTTTTGGAGATGATCGGGATGGAACGGGAGGCTACGATATTGGAGGAATAGTTGATGTGTGTTTTTCCTTTAGTTGTTTTGGCATGCCCGTCGGCAGGGGGAGTGTTGGAGTGCCTATAGGGCATGCGGTTAGGTTGTTATGGTTATGTGGTGTTCGAGTGAAGTTAGGTTTTTGGGTTGATGTTCGTTGCCGTTGTGCATCGGGTATTTGGTTTTCTTGGTGTTTCTTTCACATCATATGCCATTCGGCATATGGTAGCGAGCATAGGGCATGTGGCATAGGCTTTAGGATGTGTGGAGGATCATGGATTGTGGTGATGGTTCCAGATTGCTGAGGATGGCCGGAGATGTTTGTCTAGAGTGTTCGTTGAGTTTCTTTGAGGTTGCGGTGTTTGGGAGATATGTCTCCTGGTATGTTCTTAGCTAGTGGGAGAGCGAGCGTTTTCAGTCATCATTCTTCCTCCCATATTCTTTAGTTTTTCTGCTGCGTTTTTGAGTTGCGCTTTCAATTGTGAGGTTAGCTACTGGAAACCGCTCAGGGTCATGAGAGGGATAGCGTAGGTGTAAGGTATTTGAAGTCAGTATGTGGATAGCTGGCCTGGGCGCGGGGATGTCACGCTTACCTTTCCGGAGCCAGTAGTCCACCTTTTTGTTTTTTTCGTTGATATTTTCCTGGAAGGGGTTGTTTCAAGCCTCGCAATTGGGCCCGGGCTGAGATCGGGTCGGGTTGGGCCGGGCCGGGAGTTCTGGTGTTTGGGCCGGGCCGGGCTACCCAGATGGCAAGCCCGGGTAGCCCAAAAAAGCCCGAAAGAATTGTCCCCTATGTTGATGTAGTCACACAATATCACTCATATCTTCGGCCTTTAAACAAAAGTGCTGTGAACGCGTCATCCTGAAGCTAGTCTTCTATTGGGAAATTTTGAGCCGCTTATTTTTAATCGCCCCTTTTCACCATCCTCCGGCTTCAATTCTTGAGAGGTTATCTTCGGGAATGTGCTACTTCGCGCCTTGTGAATAGCACGTATCACCACTATCCCCGCCTATTCTGTTTCCAACCATGACCGATATTGAAGACGATTTTAGTGAACTCTCCTCTCTTTCATCATATCCTAGCTCTCCCGGAACCTTCTCTCAAAATCTACGCGATGAGTCGAGCGACATTTTTGATATCCACTTCAACGACGATAATCGAGACGCAAACCCAGTTCCGCAATCACTAAGTCCTTCTCTCGTTCCTACACCAGTTCCCCTACTAAAGCGAAAAGAGCCAGCATCGCGCTCATGGGTATGGGGTAAACCGGAAAAGCCACTTGGGCAATTAGTGGAAATTGATGGTATTAAGTAGGACAAAGGCTGACCTCTTTGTATGTACTCCCTGTTCGGAAATGCTGATTGTATCTAGGTACTGGCAATGCTAGCTGTGTGCTCAACATTATGCACATGCCATAGTACGAGAGAGCAGCAAGAATGTCTCTAAATTGAAAATAATTAACATCTTTAAATAGAATTGGATTAATCCCTGCTCTCAAATATTTCGGGCGGCCCGGGCGGCCCGGGCTTTATTTGGGTCGGGTCGGGCTCGGGTCGGGCCTTCCATTGTTTGGGCCGGGTTTGGGCCGGGCTTAAGGATTTACGGCCCGGGCTGGCCCATTGCGAGGCTTCGGTTGTTTTAAATGGGGCTTACATTGACTTAAAGTCATTGACCAGGTATGCCCGTCGGAGATGCTCCCCGATGCAAGTAACACCCGCATGACAACGATGATTATCGAACAGATGATATTACAAGTTATCCGACTCGTCTTACTGGTGCTGGTCCACCACCTCTGAGCCCCCTTTTGCCTCCAGCACCCCGGCCCCACCCCCCACCCACGCCATCACACCCCGTCGTCGGACCGCCGATTAGCAGAGCATATCACATTGTCATCGAGTCCGAGAATCTTAGAAAGAAGTCCACAGAATATCCTATTGTAATCAGAGTAGGCACTCGAGATCTCGCGACTGCCAATACCATACTGCAAGCCTCAACGAGATTGCAGCAGATAACAGCGGTCATGATCCCCAGTGAGAATTGCACCTTGCACTTCTCTGTCTTCTCGCTCTTGAATCCACATACCTCTACCTCGTCCCCTGTTGTGAGCTTCACCCACCATGGAGGCCCCCTCATGACTTCTGAGACGAGGTCTTTGGGGCTGCCGGGTCCCTGCACGTATTGGTTCTGACCGAATTGGTAATCGCACATCCAACGACTTCGCGGGATCCTATGGCCACCGAAAAACGACATATCCAGGAGCGCACTATGACATGGCGTGTTGGAACCATTTTTGGCAATCCAGAATAGGTTTCTACAGCTAGACAAGAAGTCATTTTGTATAATTTCATTCACTCAGAAGATGTTATGTCTTCGTTGTTGATATTTTATTTTTATGTATTTTATTAATAATACTGTGTATTCTCATACTTAGTTAATTTTTCGCTTTACCTGTGTGCTGCTGATATTACTACAGCTGGGACGTATATTTTACATTATTTTCATTATTATTTCGTGATAGTGATTAGAGACTATGCATTTTATTTTCTTATCTGGCATTTGGGATATATCTAGGCTTTCCTATGTCTAAATACACACAGCTATATTCAAACCTTTCCCTCAGACCATCATAGGTTATTACTAGTACATCTTTATTCAAATTTTCCTGGCATATTGTAAGAGTCAAACATATTCACCATTTTATTTTTTTCCTATTTTTCCCTTAACTACATGGAGGATATTCACCTGTATAAACAGGCTATCACCCTTTTCACTTAGAAGTAAAGCTACAAATATCTACCAATCTACCCTCACTGCTACGCTACCATCTCTTCCTTGCTCAAGTGTCTACAATATACTCTTCATATTGTGTTTGTATTTTTTTAAGGTAGCTATTAAGAACGCGCCTACCGGATTATATTTGGACATTCGTAGCTCTGGGTGCTGGTATTGTATCCCTCGAGCAAACCTTAGAGCTGCCTGAACTCCGGGGAATCGTACGGATGTGCCAGAAACCCACTCCCATCTATATTAGTGATGTGGTATAGGTTTGCGCCCTTGCAGTAGCTGAGTAACAGTTCTGTCATATTCGAGTAAGATCCTAGTTCAAAGCGGTTGTTAGTAACAACAGTCGCGAGGAAATTATTTGCTCCTAGTGTAGTAAATACTGCGGAATTGTGCCTCATTTTTTTTTTTTTTTTCAAATCAGCCTCCCTTATAAGACTCGGGCAAGCATGGTAATATAAACGGCAAAAAAGGCGGAATGCTAGTAATCCCAATAGCAATCCACGATAACGCCCTCTCCGGCTTAATTAAGAAAAAATCCTTATACTCTGAACCCCAACGTCCATCCATGGTCTCCTTGCATGCACAGTGTCAATCTTGCTTCGAGTCGGCGTAGCGAGACCCTGCTGGGTATAATTACTCCCGGACAACAGCAGTGCGGAATGGGCCTTTATCCCCAGGAGGTAGCACAGGCTAAGACTCTGGAGTGCCAACCTGTGTAACAAACTGGCTTTCATGCTGTCGAGAAGGAGTTCCACCGGTCTGGAGTAGATTCGGATTCTATAGCAGATAACTCTATCAAAGAGGATTTGCTTCCTCCTCGCCTCCTGTCCTTGTTACTCGGTGACACAACCCTCCATTTCCGTAATTTATTTCTGACCTTCAACATTCTCTTACGAGCGGCCCGACCGACAGATTCCCACCTGTCTATTACCGTGTGAAAGAAGGGAAGCTGTCCTGATGCTCAAGAGAGGTTGTAGACCAGGCTAAATTTAAGGTTATTTGAAACTCCCATGACGGACAAGGATGGGCACTTTTGGCTACTTTAGCACTAAAATACAGTAGACTATTTGGGCCGGTGTGTATTATATGTCTTGTTGGGCTTCTGAGGGTAGGGAGGCGCAGGGATATCCCTGATCAGCGGGTTTTGGACGAATACTGCAGTGGTAGGAAATTTCTGCGCACCCGAACATCGAGGGTTTTTTCCCATGTTACCAATGATAGAAGGATTAGAAGATCGATATGATGCCCACAAAAATAATGACAGGAGGGCAGAATGCCGTCTTTGGAGCAATACCTGTCAGCAGAGGGGTTATGAAATTCTAGGCAATGCTGAGTAACGTCTTCGGCATGTCCATCGGCATCTCAGTAGAAAAAACGAGTCCCCCTCGTTCCGGCCTTGTAGCCTCTTTTCTATTGTTAATCACCGGTGCATACCGATGATCTGGCTACAGTGTTTGTGGCAAGGTGTTTCGAGGAGACGTTTCTAGTCATTTGAGAATAGTGAGAATTGTGGCAACGTGGTACTATCACCAGCAAGGAAAAGGAATGTGCGCAGGCTAGTGACAACGGAGAGAGTAAGAACTGAGCACTATGTATTGGTGATGTGATTGCGGTAGCAGATGTTGTAAGGGGTTGAAAAGGACAGCGTGGAAGTTATGTAAAACGGTAGACATGATGTGATGGCGTCCGACCAGGCGCGGGTGGTGAGTACGGTTATTTGTACTTAAGGGCAGACATGGCCCCAGATGTTTGAGACGGTGAGCGAGCGGCAATACAGGATCAGATTCTACCCCAATTTTCATTATTTTCCTCACTATACAGATAAATCATAACACCCATCTATTTGTCCAGCACAAAATATAGGCTTTGGCTGCCACAAAATACATTTTACCTTATTTAGAAGCCTTTGTAGTAGACCATTGGCCAATGTACTGGCCTGGTGCTACGGTCGAACAATTGGGGACTGTCACGATGGCCAAACGACACCGGACCTGTTCAGTAAATTCTACAGGCAGAGCCAATCCGGGGAAAAGGCAAAGAGAACATAATGGAACCATGAGAAACCCTATTTTCAATAACGCGGTTTCCGGACAGCGGTTTGGGCACTTTGTCGGATGGTATGGCAAGAGGATTGTGTGATATAAAAGGTAGTGTGTCGGGCGTGTGCGGGGACCTTGTTGGTTAGTCATAATGAAACCTGGAGGAAGCACAAAAGAACGAAGTGGTGAGGGTGGAATCACGATAGATCAAAAGTGGTGATGAAGGCGAAAGGAGGGAAAAACTCTGACTGACAACCCTATCTCCTAGCTAAGGACAGGGCCGGCGATAAATCTCCCAAACTCCCAAAACTCAACGAACTCCAAGGAAACACACCAAGCTAATGAATCATGATCTCAAACAATCTAGAACCATCCTGATATCTCATGATCCACTATGATCCCTCAAGCCTCTGCCCTAAGCGAACTATTCTATGCCTAAAAGCATAGAATGTGAAAGAAACAACAAAAACCAAAACCCTATAAGCTCGAGTACGGGGTTTTCGGCCACCCAGGGTTTTTGGCCACCTTGGCACTACAGCAAAACACAGAATCGTCTTCTATTCACAACTCCCATTCAAACATACATGACTCCATTTGTGCCCTCTCGAATAGCCTAGAGGTTTTCAATGCTTCTGCTTCCATCGACGGAATCTTTGCCATCGCTTGTGCTTTCCTCTCCATAATCCTGGCCTTCTCAGCCTCTGCCTCTGTTCTTGCCTTTTCTTTCGCCTCAAGCGACCGTTTAATACTATCTACATTTGCAAAAAGTGTGTTTGGGTCTAATACAACCTTCTTCTTCCTCTTCTTCCTCTCCAATTCCTCTATATGTAATTCTAGTCGCCAGTTCTTAGCCTGCAGCTGAGCCTGTTGTACTGTAACCTCCCCTAAAGCCTTTCCAACTTTCGTAAATACTGTTCGCTGGTCTCCAGTCAAAGGCCCAAAGGTTTTCAAAGCTTTGTAGATATCTCGTGGGTGCTTTGGTGTTTGGGGAGGGTGCATTGTATAGTCCATTTGTGAGCGCTTTGGTGTTGAGGGCTGTGTGAGCAATTCTGGTGACAGAGGTGGGGGCATGTTTGACTGAGGACTTGCTTTATGGATTTGGGATGAGTTGAGGGTTTTTTCTGAATTCCAAGGGAATAAGCCGGCAGCAGACCAGCCTGCCTGTAAGGTACGAGTTGTAAAAGTCTCAAGACGGGCCTTCTAATAGGCCTGAATAAAGCGATGTTTCTTGACTGGTGTTGCATCATCAAGGTATGCAAGATCCATGATTTCTTGCCGATAACGTGACTTAAGAGGAGAAAATATTCCCAGATCCAAAGGTTGTAAAACATGACTTGAATGCGCAGGGAGGTATAAGATATCAACAGAATTCTGTTTACACATCCAGATGAATTCAATTGTCGCATGACTGCCGTGTGCGTCAAGCAGTAAGATTCGGTGAGCAGTTCGGGAATCAGGAAGATGGTGGTGTAACGTGTTCGCTAGGTGCTAATCACGTTTCGAGAGGTGTACGATAGCTGACAGGTGGCCTGCTCTACCAGAGAGGAGGCGAGAGCTGTGTGAACTAAAGGAGGCTTCAGAGGTGTACTGGAGAAACTAAAGAGTAACCGTTCAACCAAGTATATTGAAATACTGTCTGTCGAAGTCTGTCCTTTCCATCGTAGAATAGGACGGTTTTTAAATACACAAATCAGTTCATGTCTAGCATGAACGAAATCAAACAAAGGTATCAAGCGATACACTTTGGTAAAACAACATAAGTATCAAATCAAGTATCAAAATGATACTTAAAAACAAACATAAAACAAACTAAGTATCAAAACGATACTTCAAACAAACCAAGTATCAAAGCGATACTTAAAACAAAACATAAAACAAACTAAGTATCAAAACGATACTTCAAACAAACCAAGTATCAAAGCGATACTTAAAACAAAACATAAAACAAACTAAGTATCAAAACAATACTTCAAACAAACCAAGTATCAAAGCGATACTTAAAACAAAACATAAAACAAAATCCTTAACCGAGTACCAGTACCGGTTACAGGTGGGCAGTCTCAGGGAGAAACACTTCAGAAAGCCAACGAAGCCCAATATCATTTGATGTCCATCTTTTTGAAGTTGTCGTAATAAGACAATTGGGTATATCATCAGCACAAAACCAGGAAGTCTGCACATCCTTTCCTTTAAACATGACTAAAGGGCGAATAAAGTGACCAGAAGCAATAATTGCCTCAATAACGGAAACCCACTCTCGATTTTCCGGAGACTGAACATAGGTTTTATGCTTCCCGCTAGCTCCTAGCACGACTGTGTTGTTACAAACTCCCAAGGCAATCTCATGCTCATCCATATGCCAAACATCGCATTGTTGAGTATTGTGACGTGCTCGAATCGTATCAAATCGCTCATAAAACTCTTGAATGAGGTGGGGCTGAGTTCCATGGATTCGGGCCAACTCAATTGGTTTTCCAATTATGCTTGCGATATGGGGATTTCGCTTGATAAAGGTAGGTACCCACTTTCGTCCAAGGGGCTGCGAGTCGCCAGAAAATGACAAAATCAATGCCCCCATTTCCCGAGTCCGAGAATGTGTAGGAGCATATCCACATGCCTCTTGCTCGATAATCCAATCACATAACAATCGCTCTTGGTCTGGGGATAATCGTTGTTGATGATGATGGCTGACTTGTGCATTAGACCCTCCTGCACGGCGACCTTGGAGAGTGGAGCGTGAAATCCCATACTCTTTAGCTGCTTTTCGCTCAGAGGTGCCATTATCAATAGCATTGAGAGCAAGGGTAATCGAGTTCTCACGAACATTCATATTGTTCAGATTGTATGGCATGTGGTTGGTGTGTGGGGGGGGAGCTGCTTATTGCTTAAACCTAGTTGCCCCGGTGGCCGAAAACCCTGGGTGGCCGAAGACCCCGTACTCGAGCTTATCCTATGCCTAGTGGTATAGGATGCGAAAGAAAGAAACGGTCTCATACCTCATGCCCAATAACCTCTAATCCGCCTAATCGCATACCCGAACCACGTCCACTAAACCCCATGCCCTTTAGGTAATCCAACAAGTCAGAAGTACTCAGAATAATTTTTCTGCACGTTTGTCTGATTAAGCAACCCGGGACGGGAGTGATGTGTGATAAGCAGTCAAAAGGATTTCCGTCCATCACCCTGATGGTATGGTGGCCTGGGTTTGGGGCGGTATCTTCGCAAGCCAATATCATACACCATCATAGCCTTAAATTGTTTGAACATAAACTTCGGAAAATAAACTTCTCAATAGATAGTGGGCATTTATACCAAATATCTGGTGGGATTTTATGCTAATAGAAACACCCATTGCTCGGACTCTGTCAGCTCGAGTATTCTATTCCCTTGCTCGGTTTGGCAATATCGGATTAACTTCCTTTGAAGGATTGAGTGGATGGAGTACGCGAGTGCTATTTAGAGAAAGGACCCTTACAAATAGAGATATTGTAATCGGGCTATCAAATATACATATAATATCATACCACTAGATAATATATACGGTATTTTTGATCCTGCTCTTGTATCATATGGTACTATGCATACAATACATACGCGCACTAATAGTTTTAACATTAATATTAATGTGTAGTACTGCTGGACCTCTTCCGGGTCTGGCCTTCTTTGGTGGGTTGTTCAGTCTACTCGTGTCACTATTGGTGTCCTTGATGTCTTGAGGGTCCTCAATAACGGAAGGCAATGTCGCCATAACGGGAGCGGTAATTCAGGCTGTATGGATTGGATGGGTAGAATGGTTTCGGGCGGAATTATCTATACCATCATTTGGCCGTGAAAAAAAACCGAAAAAGTGAAAAAAGCAAGGAATCGGAAATGGAAAAATCCACCTCTAGTGTTCTCCCAATCTTGGTGGTTCGTCTTCTTCTCTCCCTTTGCAACAATGGGTCCGACTGCCCCTCTAAGGATACTGTAGTCCCGGTACTACAGTTCAGCCAGGGATGTCGATGAGTTCGTGCCGGATGAATAGACGGCAAAACGAATGCCTACTTTGGTCACCACGAGCCCATTCACCTGTCCAACCACATCATATTCTAAGCAGCACCAGATTCGCTGCGGCGGGTCACCACGCTCGAGCGGTGTAAGTTGCAGTACCGGCAAAGGTTATTTTTCGCTAAAATCTCGGATGCGGGATAACACTTGTCTCTTGTCTCTCTGCGATCCTACTGCTGAGCCCCCTGTGTAACCCCTGAGTGGGCCACTCTCAACCCAGATATTTCTCCTGGCCTCTTGTTCCCTAGGCTCCCTATCCCCTTATTTCCTCGGACCCCACCACCTCCCAACAACCCTTCTTCTCGCATTGAAGAGAGTATTAATCGCATTTAATGTGCATAGTGGATATTGTGTGGATGATGGATGATCAATTTGGATAAGAGAGTAAGATAATCGTAACTGCTCTGGGGTTCGCTCTATCTAATATAATATTATTATATCAGGGGAAAAAAAACTAAGTGCAGTAAGGTTTAGAAACTCCAAAGTCACCTGCTCGCTACAAGAATTTTTGCTTCTCCATAGCCTTTAAAGCGGTAGCAAAGGAAAAGAGCATTTTATCCTCGATTCCCATAACAGGTGGAAGATAATACCAACACTCCCATTCTCCAGAGTTTTCCACCGATAACGCTATCCTCCCCGGGCGCCCCTACAATCAACTCTACTGCCCTTGTGCAGCCTATTGCACTTCCCAACAAGGCGCGTTTCAGGTGCCGTCCAGCATGCGCAGATAGGTATTGGTAGCGTGGCTAACGGTACCTGGTGAGTTTACCTCGAGCTACCGTACGTTACTTACCGTTTAAGCCCAATTGTCCGGCGAGTGACGGGTCATGATGGGTTTAGGGGTTTGAGTTATATCTATATCATAAGGGGGAGTGAGAAATTTCAGTATAGGCACATTTTGGGGAGTGCGGAGATGTAGTTTTGTTGGAGAACCGGAGCTCCGCCGAGCATCCCCGAGGGATTAAGTCCCATTGGAAGACGGTCAACAACCCACGATACCGCAGCTCTTAACATAAAGTAGCTGACCACACATTAATCTCGGCCTTTATATTTGGGCGCACAAGTACTAGGTAAATCCATGTATCCTCACAAAACTCCTGGTGGGACTATCGATCTCGCTCTTTCAACTGGTTGTCTTTGGTGAAGCTCGGTCGGGTATCCTCAGTTGGGCCACAGTTCTAGTTACAGCGATGGTTTAACTCTTGACTCCCGATGGGTATACCAGCGGCACCAAACACTGAAGAGGAGAGGTGTCGATAGAAGGAGGTTTTAGAGTGAGTGTAGACAAGAGCAAACAAGACTAAAAGTCTGAAGAAAGAAAATCTATTCGCCACCCTTGCTTCCTGTTCACTTCTATCGTTCTCATCTCCTTTTCTGCAGCGGGTTCAACAGCCTCTTTAAACACACCACTGCAACATTAAATGCTAATGAATTAATGGCATAGAACGACTCGTCGACCAATATCTAAGTTGTCCATCATGAACCCATCTAAGAGTTTCACCACACCATGCTACAATATTATTAAAATATAGTCATACTCCAATAAATGTTCAAATTGGGATAGAGTTGCGTGTTCCTGATATCAGGAGTGTCTAGAGAATTTAACTGTATAGACCGGAGGAGATTACCTAAGTCTTAGTTCTTTAACCTAAGCTTGAGATATGCACCTTTAGTCACTGATATTGCGTTTTCCAACATCACGAGACTTCCGACTCGGCAAATTAAACCTCATATTTCGTCAAATTGGGCGAGAGGATCAAGGCAGTCAGGGACTTGAAGGGAACTTATGAGATTAAAATAAAAGCAACTCTTTCCAAGGAAGTTCGGTATCATAGAAAAAGTTCGCATAGGTGGTGCTCTACACCGCCAGCCAAGTATATCGTATGGTGAATTCCGCGAGGCTTGTTTTGGGGATACCGATTTGACATCGCGATCTTAGGCCCGGGAGGTACATGTGGGTTAGGACCAAAGACACCTAGCCGTGCCAATGACTGATTTGGACTGATGGAGTGACGAGAAAAAGTCCTGGTTTCTGATAGAAGGCTATTGCCAATAGGGCCGGATAAGCCCAAGCTAGCTAGGCTCTAGAAAAATAAATAGGGGTATGATATATGGGACACTGAACTTATTAAAAATTCCCGTATATGCATAGCTGTGTTCCAACAATACGGTGATCATTTCCGTAAAAGGGCCGTGAACAACAAATACCGTACTCTTGCGGTAGTGCAAATCACGGGCGGGAGGTGCGATGCGGGTAAATGGGCTTTGTCACGCAA
Organism: Tuber indicum; assembly: GCA_006112555.1. Lineage (NCBI taxonomy): Eukaryota > Fungi > Ascomycota > Pezizomycetes > Pezizales > Tuberaceae > Tuber > Tuber indicum. The sequence continues at coordinate 1,552,937 of VBSK01000056.1, read as the reverse complement.
GCACCTCAAGCTAGTTCACCGTTTCTTTCCCGCTGGCATCCAGGGCTGATTTGCAGTCTGTGGGAAAAATCCATTGGAATTGACCTCAATCGAGAGATTTTCTAGCACCTTCAACGATGATGGGATCAGCGCATACTCGAGCACTTGTGCTCTGGCAGTGTTTGTAACGGGGCAGTCCTTCCGTCTTGATGCCGGACAGGGAGGGACGGCTTCCCCCCATCCTGTCCCGTCCATAAGCTAATTTACCCGACGATCCGGAGAGGTGGACGTCGGGCCCAGTAGTCCCCCGATCTAGCCAGATTGTTTCTCATTTTTGCTTTCCCCCCTGCACTACCGGTATTAAGCTAGGACTTTTCTTTGCCACTCCATTTGTAGCATCTACTTGTGGTATGTATTGGACCCCTTTATTAGTACGTGGGAGGAGTACCACGAGAAGTGAATAGACCTTTCACTAAAGTATCTGAAGAATCAACCGCTGGCTAGCTATACGGGATGCATAATAGAATACTGGTGGATAGGATATTGGGAAACGCAGATGTTCAGTGGGACCTAGTGTTTATGCACCCACTGAGAGCGTTGCGGACTAATTACCGGTGACTGGTGGTGAGCTAGAGTTGATATTAGCATTTGGTTTATATGATAGGCCGGTACCTGTAGTATCCACCCACGTAGTAGAAATTTCTGGGAGATTCGAAATACAGGTCTGCCATTCCTCAGGTTTCACTGTATGTCGAAGTAAATATACTAGTATTTCAGTATGCAGCAGGTTGAACTAATATTGAGCAGCGGGATAAAAGAACATAGGAAAGCAATAATAGCTCCAGTAAGACTCATTTGGTGATTGGGCTTCCGGGAGATCTTTGGGGTTAGCGGGGGGTGCATTCCATCCAATAGCTATCAATTTATCCTTACCACTCAGTATAAATATTCCTCTCTTTGAGTGCATCTTTTGATTTACCTACATAACAGCAGTACAACGCTCACATAAAACTATATGATCGGAGACCACCTCCTGGCATCTAGTCGGTATGAAAGGGTTCTAGTCCTTGATGTAATCTACGGCCATCCATCATTACCCTTAGTCCTCTGCAATCCGCCCTAGAAATGGCCACAATTCGTAGTCCCTGACCGTCCCCCGCCGCCCCCAAGAGTGCTCTGCAACCTCCGGCAGCCGCCTATGGATTTTGGGGGCGGTGGCGGTGCCTTTCTCGCTATTAGGTCTTGTCCGGGGTTCTTAGCAGTCCGCCCCCGGGCCATTGAGAACACTACCATGGGCTGCAGACAAAGAGAATAAAGGGGTTGTGGGGGCAATGCTAGAACAGACCGACGTCGGTCCAAAAACGGTCGATATCGGTTATGCCCAAACACCACTCATGGGCTACCGGGAAGTGGGGTCGCGAGGATCCTACTGTACTGGAATGACGTCAATTCCAACACAGCTGATACCCAATATGGCCGAACACCGCTCCAGTGAGCTGTCAGGGGTATGCGAGCACTGTAGATTTTCTAGAGACGGAAGAATTTGATTCCCCAATATGTAGCCAGCCTGCAGTTCGCGGAGATCTACTCCCCCGAGCAATCAGAGCAATCCAACGCCCCTCCTAAAGGCACTGAAATATTTTAATGTCCAACGGTAAACCCGATACTTCACCCTCCAGCTACTGGTCGTACCCCCATAATAGGGGAGATGGGTTGACAAACAAGACACTAAGTCCACCACAAATGGTTTTTTATATGCCGATTGATAAGTTATGATACCATAGACGCCGAACCTCCGGACCGCCCGCTCGGAATGCTTCGCTATCTCCTTGGCTCTCCTTGGCTCTCCCAAATTACCCGGTCCCCTTTTGTATTTCTTATAATATTATTCGGGTTTCGTTTAACCAATTCTGCATATATCTATTGTCCATTAGTAGTTTTCTATACTCCCTCCTCCCTCTATAGCCACCCTTGCCATCTTCCTTCTCTCCCTATTCCCATTGGGTTAAGTTATTCCATATTTGTTGATAATTGGCCTCTACTTGTATTATTACATAATAGGCGTGTATCATGGAGGTTTCATAGAGCCACAGAATTGTTCGTGATCTGAGACATGTTTTAATTGTGATTGCACATTCGTCCAAGTTGGGGTATTGGGATTCGTTGAGCCGTTCCTTCCCTCTACGGCGCCCGAGTTCCATAACCTCAACAGCCAACGAGCAATGATTAGCCAGCCCAGATAAAAAAAGAGAAAAGCTGAACGGAGAGTAGATAGATAGTAATACAGCAAAAGCTCTTGGAATCCACTATCTCAGACCACCCTGTAATCTCCGGATCCCTAGCCAAAAGCTCCTGAGAAGGGCTAGCGTTTTTCGGACAAGGTATAAGATCAGTTCATCGGACGTGTTGGATCTTGTTAACTGGTATTTGCAATTCTGTAAACTTGTCAAACTAAACCTATCGTGGGCTGACGATCGGATAGTAGATTCCAAGAGTTTTTGCGGTATTATAGGAATAAAAAAGATATAAATTACTATCTAATACTCGATCTTACATCCCATCACTTCCAGAACTGTCCCTATGATACCCTGTCCTGGGCATTTATTTTTCTATAGTTTTAACAGGCATCTTAGGAATTGCATTGTGAAGGGAAATCCCCTGCCTACCCTTGTTTGGTTGCCTATTCACCTCCAGGTGTATTCGCAGTTCTTGGGCGCCGATGGTGCTATTGATTTTTAAGCTCATCCCGTGCATGTTCAATAGGATTAAAACTAGGGAAATAAAATGAGGGCTTTACTGCCTCAATACTATCAATTTAAATTTCGGAATCTGGCAAAACTTTACAAGCTTGATAAACTCGAAGGGTCCTGATAGCAAACGTATGCAGCGGTTCTTTGTGTCGTGAGGAGGAGGAAAAACACTTGTGTGATAGCGAGAGTGAATGTGTTCGACAGGTGGTCCATGACCGATTTGCTCCTCCTTAAATACATGAAGAGAAGGTTCCCACACATCGGGGTAAACTCACATAACAGGAAACGACAGACAACTAGGGTCATGGCCATTCCAGCTAACCACCAACATACCTTCCAACTATCTGCTGAGATTACATATCCATCAGGTCCGAATAGCACGAGCTATATATTTAGCACTCCAAGTCCGAATCGGTAAACCACTGCCAAGTACCGGTCGGCTAGAAGAGATGACCGTAGTCTAGCGAGCCTTGAGGTGTTGGAAATACGTTATCCACCTATGAGTCATAGGTATGAGTCATGGAATTGACTCATACATGTGACGAGATATGAAAAGGGGGTTTCCTTGGCAGGAGAACCATGTTATCACGTGATGGAATATGTCTATATAAGACCAAGTGTATTTCCCTCTGTTACCACGTACTTTGCTAGTGCAAGCGTGGAATCTTATCTTTATATCAAAACTATACTGCGTTCAACTCTCAGTGCCGCCTTAGTATCCTAAGAGACAGCCTCAGAGACTGCAATATTTTCAGGTTATGAGCCCGGCTAGCAAGCCTTTCTGCTACCAAGTATCATATACCATATAGATAAAAGAAAGACACCTAAGCGAGACGCTACTACCGTTACCTCTTCCACTCTTCCATCCCTCCTATCTGACCACACGGTCAACGAATACCTCTATACAAAACCATCTATCCTACTACAAGCCTACATGCCACGCACCTACCATGACGCCCTTGAATATACTATCGAAGAAACCATCATCAGAGTCAACCAAGCCATCGCCCAAAAGAACTTCGAGATTATCGACTATAACGATCGCCTTCAAGCCATTCAAAAGAAGTACGGTGAACAACTGGACACGCCATTGGAACCCACCATACCAGAACTGACTCTCGCCGACTTCGAAAACCTACAATACGATCGTGAAAACGATAGCTACCGAGGTTACTTCGATCCAGAAACTCTGATCAAGTGTACCAGCTGTTTCAGGTTGAGACCCTTTCCCATCTTCTCCGGAAACGTACCGAAACCCTGTTGCGAGTCATTTGAAACCAAAACTAGGGATTTCGCACTTCTGAAGTTACGGGAAACAAGACGTGTCGCATACTGGAAACCTCTGTCAATTGGTAATACCAAACTACGACAACTCCAGTAAACATGTCAGACTCCACATCACCTGAACAACCCTTCGGCAAGTTGTCCTTGTCCTTCAACAAATATCCCACGCTACAAGGACAACAAAATTATCGATCATGGGCAACAATGTGGAAAACAGCCTTTAGGGTCTGTGGTGTATGGGAATACGTAGACGGAACAACACAACAACCAGTCACATCGGATGAAGGCTCCTCCTCTCAATCAACAGCAGTCACGGAATGGGAAACAAAGAACGAACAAGTAAAGTTCCTTCTGTTCCAAGCAGTAGGCGATCACTATGAAACCGTCACATGTTACCCCGCCGTTAGCGATGCTTGGAAAGCCCTCAAAGACAAATTCGACAAAGAGACACCCTCAACAAACCTAGTCCTACTTGAAGATATATTCAAGAAACTTCCTCCCAATAAAAACATTACCGAACACGTCACGAGTTTCGAAAATGCATGGAACCGACTCTCCCAAAGATGCGCAAACGCGAAAGGAAAGACAAATGACGACTTCCTATCAACAATGAAGCTGGTCACGCAATCCGAAGCTGTCAAAGGGGCCTTCTTCATGTTATCCATAAAGGAACAACATAAAGACCTTTGTGATATACTCGCAGCAAGAGGGGATGACCAGTATACCGATATAAGGGAGTTCTTCATCAGTCGAGCTGCGGAAAAGTCGGAAACGGAGGAAAAGGTACTGTTCGTACCAAAGAAAAAGGACACGAAGGAATGTTCCTGGTGCAAGAGTAAAGGGAACAAAGGGTTTAAGAGTCATCACGTCAAAGATTGTCGAGGCCTGAAGAGAGAAAAGGAGAAACGAAACAAGGAAAATCCGAAGGGACAAAGAACCGCCAACCTCACTGATGCCACTGTAACTGTGCTCATGACCAAAGCCAAACCGAACGAGGAAAGATCAATAGACTGGTTATGTGACTCTGGAGCGTCAGATCACATATCACCAAACATAGGTGACTTCCTCAACCTCCTACCAGACAATACAAGCATAGTAACGGCCGACGGCAGAACGCATTACGCAGCAGGAACTGGAGATGTGCAGATCCCTGTGCGGTTGTTGGACGGATCCGATCATACGATTCAGCTCAGACGAGTATTGTATGTCCCGACATTTCGGTACTCCTTGGTGTCCGAATCAAGACTGGATGATGTTGGAATTAGGATAGAAATTGAGAAAGGAAGGAGAGAATACAAGAAAGGAGGAAGAGAGATCATGATTGCAGATAAGAAAGACGGTTTGTGGTATGTTAGGATAAACAATGCAAGAATACTTGTATCCACCTACGAAGAGAGACACTAAGCACTTGGACATCCGAGCGTGATCAAGGATTGTTATCAAGATGCAAAACCAATACCCCGTCCAAACGACTTCAGTTGTGAAACATGTAGATTGCAAAAGTCTACACACCATGTTCCTTTAGGAAAAGAAATAGAGACAAGGAAACCGTTCGACAAGATCCATTCCGACTTAAGCGGACGTATCTCTACGCCAACACTGGGTAAAAACGAATACTATATGACATTCGTTGATGACTACACCAGATACTGTTGGTTATACCTACTGAAAACGAAAGACGGAGCAGAAACAGCGATTAAGAACTTCTGGGAACTCGTCCTCACTCAACATGAAGCCAAGATCAAACGCCTTCATAGTGACAATTGAACCGAGTACATCAACCAAGAAGTATCCAAATTCCTGAAAGACAAAGGTGCTCTCCATACCACATCACCAGCCTACAATCCTGAATCAAACGGTGTTGCCGAAAGGATGAACCGTACCTTAACCACCATGGTACGATGCATGTTACCAACTGACAAGAAGTTTCTATGGGGAGAAGCCTATCTGTTAGGAGTACCCGATTCCGATAAGCCTAGGAGTACCCTAGGTAGGGTAACTTTACCCGAGTTCGAGAATCTTGATCTCCAACACCCCCCTCCGGCCCCCTTACGGGGCCCGCGCGTCATCATACACATCAACCTTTGTTGCGTCCTGTGACTATTTGGTCACAGAATTAAAGGTGTCAGAATAACACCGTATACGTCGCTGCCGTCCGTCCGACCGAAAGCTGTTCGCAGGATATATAAGAGGGGACCTCTGGCAAGACCTGGGAAGTGGAACGAAGTCAATCCGTCAACTACTCAGGGAGTTACAAGGCTTCAAAGATATGACATCTTTGATACGGGCCGTAAGTAACGGGACGTTTTCGCACAAAGGTCATGAGATGAATGTTAGGAGGTTCGGGGTAACGAACCAATGCATTCACATCCACCCTCCGACGATTAGAAAGAGTCTAGAGCTCCTGGAAACACTACCAAAGAAGTCAGCGAGCTTCGAGGAGTGTTGCAACTATGATAAGAGGTGTACCGCAGTTGCGGGATTTACAACCAACACAACACGAAGGTCCACCCCCTCTACATAGAACAACCAGGAGTTGCCGACCGAGGGATTATGAGACTATTCAATAGAATGGCCTCTCCTCTATGAGAAGAGAGTCATCAGAATGAATTCTATCGGTTAGTTGTTGAGTTATCACAACTAGAAGTCACCGACTCCGGCATATCTGCATATGCAGTCTTGTATCAAGATTGATCCTCTTGGTAACGAAGAGAACTATTGGAGCCAACAGAGTTCGACTTGAGAACTCGGCTACAGGTCTATAGACTCTGAGGATCGGATAATTACTATTGGTGACAAGTATGTCTCCCGGGCAAGAAATAGTAATTACTGAAGATGGTGTGATGGTTCTCAGGGTCTCCCGGTGTTCGCACTATCATGGAGAACCCGACGTTGCGCATTAGATTTGAAGAGGTACATATTTTGTATGCTAAATAGATGTAGCCCGCGAACACTCAGACGCGGAATATAAATATCGAAGTGCCTCCCAAGCTTAAGACATCATCAAGCAACGGAGAAGAGACCTTAACAATATAATATTGTTTTTACGATTCTATTATACTTTCTTGCAATCTTAGTAGTCATAAACGAAACGAGTTGCTTCCGAGCCTTCCTAGACAAATCTCCGTCTATACAAACGAATCTCGATTGGCCTAGACAACCATAAGTCTTTACTGGTTGTCTCCGCCTAACAGTATATTGTTAGATCTCCTTGTTACCAAGGCTCTCTAAATACGAGTGAACCACGGTTCACATCACCTCCTCACCGCACGATACGGCGAGACACCAAGTGTCTAGCCCTATATCCATAAAACCATTGCCTCCAACACTCCGGCTTGGTTAGCTCGAATACGAGCACAAAGAGAAAAAGAGATGTCGCAGCCTCCAAAGCAAATCGGTCCAGGGGAACCGATGGATACTTCAGGGGACAATAGTCCCAGTGCCTTCAGTAATCCCACCTCTCTCGATCCAGCTCTTCGAAATCCACGAAGAGGTGGAAGGACCCCTAGCATTGCGCCGACATCGAGAGCAACATCTCCTCATTCCAGATCTACTACACCACGTCCGAATACCCACGCCGTCGATCTCGCAAGACTCGCGGCCCGGTTAGGAATAGTTATTGGGCAGATCCGTCAAGACATTTCCACCAGTATCGACACCTCCAATATTGCATTTGAAACCCTCTCTGCAGATTCTCAGGAGAATGCAAAAGGGTTAATCAAAGTCCAAAAGCAATTATTGGAAGGACAAGATTTGCATGACAACGAGATGACACTCGTATTGCAACAGTGTGTCCTGGTGGAAGCCAACGTTCGGGACCTCCAGACCCAGTTGGCGAAGGAGATTGCTGCTAAGTTAGCGCAGCAAGATGCTCGACATGAGCATCACGAGGGAGTAACCTCTCAATTGCAACGAGAAGCCCTAGAAAGAGACCTCACCCTGGAACGGGAGTTCCAGGCATTCAAGGATAACCAATTCCAACAAAACATGACTCTTCGAGCCATGATATCTAACCTCGCCGAAAGACAAGAACGCGAGGCTCAGAGCTACAGTGACTTTACCCGAACGATACAACGAGATCAAACTCGTATCATGGATACTCTCGGACTACTGACAGAGCGGGTAACAGAAATCACAGAAAATCGACCTACTGGTCGACAAGTAGCGTTGGAATCGGTCCCTGAAAGTTGGGCAGAAGCAAGAGAGGAGACTCAACCTCCAGAGGGGCCTTCCCGAGATAAGGGAAAGCAAAGAGAAGGAGAACCTCCCATCCCTGCGGCACCAGGGGGTGACCCAGATGATGATGGGAGTGATGATGAAGGAGGAAACGGAGGAAGACGTGGTGGAGGCCCATCCAGATTTAGCCGCGGATTGACACCCGAACAACATGGAACAGCCGATGTACTGGCGGAAGCCTTTGCATTAACCACAAAACGACCGGCTGATGCACCCCCATTTTTCGAAGCAAAGCCTTCACAATGCGTTCGCTATTGGTTACTACAATGTGTGGACTACTTCGAAAGAAATCCTAGAACTTGGGATAGTGACCGAGAAAGGGTCATCTTCGCACTAGGAAGAACCAAAGGGGAGTTAGTCAACCCGGTAGCAATGTGGTACCGTAGGGCTATGGATGGACTCCATGGAGTGGAGCAAGATGCCGGCCTGGCAACCTGGACACGATTCGACCACGAGTTCACAGAACGGTTCGCATCAATTGAAGAGGGACGAAAAGCGGTCCGTGATATGGAGAAAGTCGAATATAAAGATAATATTCAGAACTACGTCCAAATCATGACCAACCTTAATACTAAGGCCAAAATAACTGGTCCAGCATGGCGTCTAGCGATGGAAAAAAAGTTACCCGCCAGTATACGCTTACGCCTGTCCCTAAAGACCTTCGATACCGATGCAGAATGGGAAGCAGCACTCCGAAAGGCAGGCCGAGAAGAGGAGGAGCTAAAGGAACGGGACCATCTGTTACGGGATAGACCAAAACCCGTGAAAACTTCTTCCGAAGATAAGAAACCTGACAAACCCAGGTTTAAGAAGGAGAAGCCCCAAATCAAAGGCGGAGGTCCCTCCAAGAAACGAAGACGGGAACCGGAACCCGATAAACCGGCAAAACGACCCGGCGGAGTCAATAAACAAACGCATACCAACTTCAAAAAAGCCCACGAAGGAATTCCCCAGTCCGTCATCGACGAACGAAATAAAGACGGCATATGCACTCGTTGTGGAAAGAAAAACCACGACTATAAAACATGCTGGGGACAAATTAAGGTGTCTACTACAAGGGCAGAGCGACCTACTCTCCCCATTAGACATAGGGCTAGGACGGTAGCTACGGTACACCGTCCCCGCAACATTTCCGCCGCCCAAACACCTAGAGGAAACAAACTTTGGGAACTAGGCGAAGATGAGGAAATGACTTAGGTCACCTCATGTGGCACCAACGGCAACGGCGTTTGGGTAGTCGGGGTTCGTTAGGAAACGAGACCGGAATCGAAATTGGGAACCCCCCGGGGCTGGGGTGAAGTTAGTGAACGGAACCAAGCACCAGCGGTATTTTCGTCTGGGTAGTCCGCCAGGGTCAGCGGGAACCAAAATAACACCTTGACCAGGCATCCTATCCATACCAGCAAGCAGGCATATTAAGTAGGGCCGTGGGTAAGAGACCTCCAGTCAGAAGGGTTGCCGAATTCATGACGATGAAATCGGCCTGAAAGACTGCGCAAGCCCACCTTCCCGAACCTATCAGTCCTGAAGCTGAGTTATGTCGGAAAGAGGGGATGGTTCAAGCGCCCGGACAAGAGCAGCGAGTAAACTAGTTAGTCTCTCCAATACACTAGTTATTCCGCAGACCTTACCCACAAGCGTTTTCCACTCCCAGTTAGTTACTAGGGTTGGTGAAGGATGATACGGACGACCATATCACGTGTCGGGATCTTAACCCCAGAAAACATATGTGGAGTTGCAGGACACGTATCCGGGAAGTTGTACCAGCTGGACAGCGCCGGGGATACCTCTATGTTGCACACACAGCTGTTTCTGGTTGGAAGATCAAACCAATCCTTAAGGGAAAAGGAATTGGAGAGGAACAATAGATTTCGCAAGAAATCAACCTCGTTACCACCAAGGCCCTAAGTATGAGAGAAAGGAGAGGCATCCAGCCTGAGAACTGGTCGTGCACTATTAAGTGTATCGGTGAAACGCCGAGTAGGGATTTGGAATTTTCTTTATTAATAGGAAACCAGTTTGTCTGAGGAGACCTGTATGGTCGAAACTGCGCGGGCGCGGTAACAAACATCCTAGTTGTTATCATAACCTCAGACATGTCGAAACGAAAAGACGACGGTTCGACCCCTCATCCAAAAAGACGCGCGTTTGACGCGCCAAAACCAACGCGATATGACTGTCCCGAGGGATACGCTCATATCCATGTTTTAAATCCAAACAGACAAAGGATAAAAATCCGTGTTCTGTTAGACTCAGGATCCAACGTGTTCCTGATTAACAAAGACCTCGTTAAGGAATTAAAAATTCCGTTCACAGAGAGACCGAATCCGGTCACAATTCAAGGCTTCGATGGAGTACCATCTCCGTCGGGAGGAAAATTTTATACGCGTCCACTATGGCTTGAAATTGGACGCAATAAACACTTGTCCGAAGTTGCGTGCGAAATCGCAGCAGCCGGAGACTATGGGATGATTATCCCATTTGGGTGGTGGCATTCAGAACACCCCCTATCGAACATTGGGGATCCCGATAAGTGGGAATTTAAAGACCCCAAATGTAAAACCACTTGTGTGGAAGAAGAAGATGAAGGAATCGCAGATATGTTCGAATACGACGAATCGGTAGCATGGGATGAGAATGCGATTCAAATTGGAAGAATCGGGACTATTGAAGATCCGAATGAAGTTAGCTTCGACTCACTCCCCAAACACTACTGGGGATTCAAGAAGCTCTTCCTACCACAAACTTCGGCGAGGCTACCACCAAGGAGAACATTTGATCACGAAATCAAGTTAGTTGACGGAGCGAAACCATCTTGGGGACCCATCTATCCACTATCCGAGAAACAACTAAAACTCTTACGCGATTACCTCAAAGAGATGATCCGACAAGGAAAAATCAAGCGAAGTCAGTCGCCATTCGGTGCACCAATCCTTTTTACACCGAAGGCTGATGGCCGACTACGTTTGGTAGTGGATTACCGGAACTTAAATAAGATCACCATCTTAAACAAGTACCCGTTACCACTAATGTCGGAACTACGCGATCGAGTGGCAGGAGCAACCATCTTTTCAAAGATTGATTTAAAAGATGGTTATAACCTGATTCGGATAAAGGAAGGGGACGAATGGAAAACAGCCTTCCGAACAAGATACGGGCACTACGAGTACAACGTAATGCCTTTTGGACTAGCTAATGCTCCGGCAACTTTCCAAGACATGATGAACGAAGTTCTCCGAGAACATCTTGACCAAGGTGTGGTCTGCTACCTCGACGATATTCTCATCTACTCAAGAACCGAGAAAGAACATATCGAGTTGGTAAAAAAGGTTCTGCAAAAATTAGCGGATTTCCAACTCGCGATTTCAATAAAGAAATCTTTCTTTCACGTAAAAGAGGTGGAATTTTTAGGCTACATAGTAGCCGTCGATGGGGTGTCTATGAGCACCCAAAAGGTGGACTCCGTTTTGAATTGGAAACCACCGAAGTCAGTCAAGGAAGTTCAGATATTCCAAGGATTTGCGAATTTTTACCGACGCTTCATACAAAACTTCTCAAAAATCTGTGCTCCAATCACGGAAACATTGAAGGGCGACCCGAAAAAATTCCGGTGGGGCCCGGAACAAGAGGCAGCCTTTCAAGAACTTAAGAGAAGATTTACTTCTGCCCCTATTCTACACCATTTCTTTCCCGAAAGAGAAACGTCGTGGAAACAGACGCTAGCGACTTCGCTTTAGGATGCGTCTTATCGCAGTTTGTGGAGAAACGACTCCATCCAGTGGCGTTTCATTCCCGCAAACTAAACTCCGCGGAGCGGAATTACGAGATCCACGATAAAGAACTATTGGCGATCCTAGAAGCATTCAAAGAATGGCGCCAATACTTGGTTGGCACCGAAAAGCCGGTTACTGTCTACACCGATCACCAAAACCTCCAATATTTCCTCACCTCAAAGGTCTGGAGCGGTCGCCAGATCCGCTGGGCACAAAAGCTCGCAGACTACAATTTCAAAATTGTCTACCGCCCAGGCACCAGAGGTGGAAAACCGGATGCACTCAGTCGACGGCCGGAGTACCGTCCTGAGGAGGGAGCTGCACATCGCGAACAAGCGATCTTGAAGCCTGAACATTTCCAAATCAGTTCGGTTACGAGAACTAAGATGGGGGAAATTCGAATCTGCTTACTTGCAGGAAACCCTGAAGGCGATATATGTGCAGATGACATCCAAGAGGAACCCAAATGGAATGATCCCAATTCCGTTATTCGGGTCAAAAGGTTAGACACAAGAGCAAGGCTTCCAACCAAGGGCTCAAGAATGGCAGCAGGCCATGATCTCTACGCTCTGCAAGAAGATATAGTCCCAGCAAGGGGACAGCTAGTAGTCGGAACCGGAATAGCAGTGGGACTACCGGTTGGAACATACGGAAGAATTGCTCCCAGAAGCGGGTTAGCCGTTAAAAGCGGGATTTCAACAGGTGCCGGAGTAATTGATGCGGATTACACCGGAGAACTCAAAGTTCTACTATTCAACCACAGAGACGCGGACTGTCACATCAAAGAAGGGGACCGTATTGCCCAACTAGTGATAGAAAAGATTAATACCGCTGATATGATGGAAATAGATAACCTGGACGAAACAGAAAGAGGAACGGCGGGATTCGGTAGTACAGATATCGCTACAAGGGCTATGACTATCCAAGAGATTGAACCAGTAGTCAGCCAGCTCTATGCGTCAAAGGATCAGAATAAACACTGGTATGACGTATCCGAAATACCCGAACGAACCCTCATGACTAGTACTATACTAGCCCGCAAAGAATTAAAGAAATTCAATCCCGAATTCCTGGAGCAGATTCAGAAGGCCATTCCAGGCGATAAGGAATGGCTGAAGCGAAGAAAAGAGTTGGAAAAACTCCGAGACAACAACAAACCTTTTCCAAAGGATTGGACCCTAACCGATGACTTGCTTTACTATAAACAAAGACTATTCGTACCAAACAACCAAAGCCTTTATACCACAATAGCCGAAGGGTGTCACGACGCAAAAATTGCAGGACACTTCGGACAAGAAAAAACTCTCGAAATCATCATGCGAGACTTTTATTGGAAGGGCTTGGCAAATTGGGTAAACGATTATGTACGGTCATGTGACGATTGTCAACACAACAAGTCACCACGCCACGCAAAGTATGGTCTACTTCAACCACTATCAATACCATATGCAGCTTGGGCATCCATTTCCGTGGACTTTATAACACAGTTACCGCAAAGTCAAGGATGTACCCAAATAATGGTAGTGGTTGATCGGTTCACTAAGATGGCCCATTTCATCGGACTAGAGGGAACAGCGACTGCGAAAGATGTCGCTACCGCCTTCACGAAGGAGATATGGAAGCTACACGGCTTACCATCAGAGATTGTCTCAGATATGGACTCGAAGTTTGCAGGAGAATTTTGGGAATCATTGTGTAAAGCATTAGATATAAAAAGGAGGATGTCAACTGCATACCATCCACAAACGGACGGACAAACTGAAAGACCAACCAAGTGCTGGAAGGTTACTTACGAAGTTTTGTCAATTACGATCAGGATGATTGGTATCAGCTCCTACCCCTAGCCGAACATGCCTACAACAACTCGGCAACCAATGCACACGGAATGACCCCATTCTATGCAAACTATGGATTCCATCCGCAAACGGAATGGATGAAGGAGCGCGAAGCGCATAATCCAGGAGCAACCCTTTACGCAAACTGGATAAAAACGATTCATGAGCAAGCACGGCAATCACTCGAACAGACACGAGAAGCCATGGCCAAGTATTATGATAGAAAGGCCAAGCAACAACCAGACTTCAAACCCGGCGATAAAGTAATGTTAAACGCAAAGAATATTCGCACCCGCCGGAAGTCCAAAAAGTTAAGCCCAAAACTTTATGGACCCTTCGTGATTCTGGAAAAACGAGGAAGCCGGGCATTCAAACTCAACATATCGGATCGTTGGAATATACACCCAGTATTCCATGTTTCTCTGTTAGAACCGTACAGAGAGTCGGTACGAGCAGACCGACAACAACCTCCCAGGGAACCCGAAGATATCGAAGGCGACCTACAATGGGAGATAGAAAAGATTGTAAGAAGCGAAATACGCTCTTACAGGAAAAGAGTCCGTGGCCGCTATCAACAGATGCGCGAGCTATGGTACTTCGTTAAATGGCAGGGCTGTTCCGAAGATGAGAACACTTGGGAACCTGCGACGGGGATGGACAATGCGAGAGAATTGGTGGAAGAATTTCATCGCGATAATCCGGAAATGCCACGACGGGCAGAGGAAGGACGATGAAGATAAGGTTTTCCTGCCGTGGACAAGCAAACGCGGAAGGTTTTTTACCCTGCTTTCATCGGGTCCTTAAATGATTAATGTTTAAGGTTTATTATTTAATATTTAAATTTTAATGTTTAATTTTTATTTTGTACCGAAGGGGCATTCGAGGCGAAGCCCTAGAGGAGGGAGCTCATGTTAGGAGTACCCGATTCCGATAGCCTAGGAGTACCTTAGGTAGGGTAACTTTACCCGAATCCGAGAATCTTAGTCTCCAACACCCCCCTCCGGCCCCCTTACGGGGCCCGCGCGTCATCATACACATCAACCTTTGTTGCGTCCTGTGACTATATGGTCACAGAATTAAAGGTGTCAGAATAACACCGTATACGTCGCTGCCGTCCGTCCGACCGAAAGCTGTTCGCAGGATATATAAGAGGGGACCTCTGGCTAGACCTGGGAAGGCGGTC
The DNA here is from genome assembly GCA_006112555.1 of Tuber indicum. Taxonomy (NCBI): domain Eukaryota; kingdom Fungi; phylum Ascomycota; class Pezizomycetes; order Pezizales; family Tuberaceae; genus Tuber; species Tuber indicum. The sequence continues at coordinate 1,537,897 of VBSK01000056.1, read as the reverse complement.
CTCAACTGCTGCCCCTCCTCGATTGCTTCCTGCCCCAACTGTAAGGAGCCGCACGCGGCCACTGACAGGGACTGCCCGGAACGACCCGCCCCTACCCCCAAAGACCCCTCCACCTCACAACCACTAGGCCAAAGTGATGAGGACGGCATGGATGTCGGCCCTGACGGTACCGACGCCGATGCTGGCCCCTCTACCCCGAGGCAGACTCTGGCCCCGCCCTTTGCTACTCCCCGCCGCCCCCGTCCTCGTGTCCCACCCGAGACCCCGCAGACAGCAACTCGTTCCTCCTCCAGGGCCAACGTCCCCCCAACCCACGGGGACTACGACCCAGCTCGCACCGCAGAAAATCCCTCCGGCTTGTCCGGGTAGATGTCTTTTCCCAACTCTCCTCTCCCCAGGCCCTCTGGCAGGGTTCCTGGCCTGTTGTATCTTTCCTTCGTTCAACATAACAGCTTGGGTAGCTGGGATGTTTTTCTTTCTTTGTTTCAAAGTTTTTCTGTCTTTTGTCTTCCTTGCCGGCGATTGTGGCCATACAGGATCCCCCTGTGTGGAGGGCACGCCTACCTTCCTTCCCTGGCTATAAATGTTTTTCCCCACCCTCTTCTTTTGGCAAGCCCCGCGTGGCTTGCTACGCCCTTTTATCTTTTCTTGAAGTTGTTTCCCTTTTGCCCGTATGGGTGGACCAGTCTGCCAGTGTGATGGCGGTCGACTTGTTCTCCGATGCAGGCTTTTGCTCCTCCTCACAGACCCGCCTTAGGGTGTACAATGTGTACAACACCAAAGGCACCTCATCCCACACGCGCATTGTTTCTCCCGAGTTGTGTTTTCCTGACTTAAGTTTTTTTGTTTTTGTTTTGGGGGACTTTAACCTCCACCACCCTCTTTCCGACCCGCTGAGGGCCTTTTCATCCACCGAACTTAGGACGTCGGTCCCTTACTTTCAGTTGGCTTCCTTACGTGGTTTTTCTCTTCTTAACACCCCTGGGGTGTTTACTTATTTTTCCTTTACCCCCCAGGTCAGGCCCTCTGTCCTTGATCTCTCCTTCGCCAATAGCGAGGCGGCCCAACTCTTTGCTGAGTGGGCCACCCCACTCCCTTCCACTGGCTCTGACCACATCCCTATTTATATCCTACTTTCGACGCCCTTGTTGCGCCCCCCTGCCCCCACACCAGCCTGGGCCAAGACTGATTGGTCTGCCCTTGGTGACGCCCTCAAATTGTTTGTTGTCTCTCCACCTCCCGCCCTCCCGACCTTGTCCTCTGCCACAACCTGGTTCGACACCAACGTCAACCGCCTCCGCACTACCCTCCTCCTTCACACCCCCCTCAACCGTATGTCGACCCATTCTAAGCCTTGGTGGTCGCCCCTCCTCTCCTCCCTCAGAATCTCGTTTCACGCCGCTGCCCGTCGTGCCCGCAGGACCCCCTGTGTGGATTCCCTGGCTGAGGCCCGGGGGTCCCGCAACGCCTATTTCAAGGCCATCAAGCAGGCCAAGCGAAGGCACTGGGACGATTTCCTCTCCTCTGCAACCCCTAAGACTGTATGGACAGCCAAACGTTTCGCGATAGGTCGCCCCCCGGACCGGTTCCCGTCTTTCCCGGAAGCCGACACCCCGATTGCTGTCAACACCGCCCTCCTGACCCACTTTTTTCCCCCTAGGGAGTCCTCCCCCCCTCCTACTATCCTACGCCCGTTCCGTGACCTCGACGTCCTCACGAAGGAAGAGATCTCTAAGGCCCTGGCGTCCAGCTCAAGCTCGTCTACCCCCGGCCCCGACCACATCCCGTACTCAGTCTGGAAGAGAGTCCACGGCACCAACCCTAAGATTCTTGTGTCCCTCCTGGGCCCCCTCTTACTTTACGGTTTTCACCCGTCCTCCCTCAAACAGGCCAACGGTATTGTCCTCGACAAGCCTGGTAAAGCCTCCTACGATACGCCAGCTTCCTTCCGCATCATCGTCCTCCTCCAAACCCTGTCCAAGATCCTGGAGCGTGTGGTAGCTGTTAGGCTAGCCGCAGTTGCTCGGGCCCTTGGCCTAGTCCACTCCAACCAATGTGGTTCACTATCGGGCATGGGTACCTTCGACGCCCTTGCCACTCTCTCGCACGAGGTCCGTCTTTCGCACTGCATGGGCCTCTGCTCCTCCACACTCTTCCTTGACATCAAGGGAGGCTTTGACAATGTCGACTCCGCTGCCATGTGTGGCAAGCTTAGGGAGCGGGGCGTTCAGCCCTACCTCGTCTCGTGGGTCCGATCCTTCCTGCACGGCAGACACTGCCGCCTCCTATACCAGGGTTCCCCTAGAGTCCTCTCGCCAGTCCAGGTCGGCACCCCCCAGGGTTCACCTGTCTCCCCTCTTCTCTTCCTGATCTACGTCTCCTCCCTCCACTTCCCAGTCCCCAACGGCATAATCCTCTCCTATGTCGACGACTTCGCTATAACTGTCTGCTCGCCCTCCTACAGGCGCAACGTCCAGAAGCTGCAGGCGGTCGCTTCCTCTCTCACGTCAAAGGGAAGACGCATAGGCGTTGCTTTCTCCCTTCCCAAAACAGAACTGATGCACTGGAGGACGCCCCAACAGAGAGGGCCCCCGTGCCTCCTCCCCGTCTCGGTGGACTCCGTCCCCTACAAACCGGCCCAAGTACTACGTTGGTTGGGCTACTGGCTGGAGCCCGCGACCCCTTCGTTGGACCGAGCCACCACCCCTCATTTCACCAGGCGCCTCGCCCTGGCTGAAGCTGCCCTTGCTACGATAGACCGCCTGGCCCGGCCAGGCAAGGGTCTAGCGCCACACCTGTGTCACCGTCTCGCCTCCTCCTTAATCCGCCCCATCCTTCTTTACGGCAGCGACCTCCTCTCCCCCAACTCCCGGATGCTCGACAAGATGAGGGCATTCTGGCACCGGGTACAGAGGTGGGTTACGAACTGTTTCGCCTCCACCAACACAGCCATTCTCCCCTGTGAAGCATCGCTCCCGCCCATTGACCTGCTAGTCAAACACCTTCAACGCCTGGCGGCGGTCCGCCTTGTGTGCCTGCCGCCTGAGATCAACCCTGCTGCTGCTCGATTGGACTACTCTGTTCCGACTACGTCCGCCTTCAGGGCACCCGACTCCCTTCGCCTCCCCGGGTCTGTCACAGGACGGCACCCGTGGGTTGGCCCCAACTACCGCCCCCTCAGATGGTCTACCAAGCCGCCCTCCCCTCCAAACCGACGTCACCTCCCAGTAGATGCGGTGGCCCACCGCATTCACTCCATTATCGGCAACCGCCGCGAACCCCTCCCTCCAGCGAACCCCCTCCTCCTACCTCCGCTGCAGGTGGCCCCGCTGGGGGCTCCTGCCCTCTACGCTTCTCTCAAGGCCCGTTGCCGTGAGGAACTCCTCACCTCGTGGCGCCTCCTCTCGCCTCCCCCGCCTTACTACCTTTTTGGCCCCACCCTGCGCCCGCACCCCTTCATGGGCCTGGGGCGGTTCCTCTCGGGCAGGCTCCACCAGATGCGTGCTGGTAAGAGCTACCTGGCCGCCCACCCCTCATGGCACGACACCGACCCCTCTCGCCTCTGCCCCTGGTGTGAGGAGGGGGACGAGACACTCGAGCATGCCCTCCTTTTTTGTCCTGCCAAGTCTGCAGCCCGCGACCGCCACCTCCAGGGGGTCACGGATATTGGACCTGACTCTTCTCTTTGGACCTCGATTCCGATGCTTTTGGGCCTCGGTCGTTATCTCACCGCTACCAAGACTGGTTTCCCCCCCGACATGTACGCACAGTATGCCCCCCGCCAGCCCTCTCTCTCCCCCTCCCCTTCCTTTCCTGCCTCGCCTCGGTTGTCGTTGGCTGGGTCGCCAAATGGTCTTAGTGGTGGAAGGTCTCCTGTTTGATGTTTCTTACTCGTTTTTATGGGTTTTGGATTTGTTCCGGTATGATACTGGTTAGTTAGTAGTTTTCCTTTATAAGTCCTGTGTAGGCAATGCGTCGGTTATTGGACGCCATAGGAGGATCTGGTTTTGGTTTTTCGTTTGTTTGTTGATTGATTTTTGGGTTTTGTTTCTGCCATAGCTAGCGCTGCATGCACGTTCTGGTACCTTATCCAAACAATGAATATATGATATAAAAAAAAAAAAAAAAAAAAAAAATGGCTAGACCTGGGAAGTGGAACGAAGTCAATCCGTCAACTACTCAGGAAGTTACAAGGCTTCAAAGATATGACATCTTTGATACGGGCCGTAAGTAACGGGACGTTTTCGCACAAAGGTCATGAGATGAATGTTAGGAGGTTCGGGGTAACGAACCAATGCATTCACATCCACCCTCCGACGATTAGAAAGAGTCTAGAGCTCCTGGAAACACTACCAAAGAAGTCAGCGAGCTTCGAGGAGTGTTGCAACTATGATAAGAGGTGTACCGCAGTTGCGGGATTTACAACCAACACAACACGAAGGTCCACCCCCTCTACATAGAACAACCAGGAGTTGCCGACCGAGGGATTATGAGACTATTCAATAGAATGGCCTCTCCTCTATGAGAAGAGAGTCATCAGAATGAATTCTATCGGTTAGTTGTTGAGTTATCACAACTAGAAGTCACCGACTCCGGCATATCTGCATATGCAGTCTTGTATCAAGATTGATCCTCTTGGTAACGAAGAGAACTATTGGAGCCAACAGAGTTCGACTTGAGAACTCGGCTACAGGTCTATAGACTCTGAGGATCGGATAATTACTATTGGTGACAAGTATGTCTCCCGGGCAAGAAATAGTAATTACTGAAGATGGTGTGATGGTTCTCAGGGTCTCCCGGTGTTCGCACTATCATGGAGAACCCGACGTTGCGCATTAGATTTGAAGAGGTACATATTTTGTATGCTAAATAGATGTAGTCCGCGAATACTCAGACGCGGAATATAAATATCGAAGTGCCTCCCAAGCTTAAGACATCATCAAGCAACGGAGAAGAGACCTTAACAATATAATATTGTTTTTACGATTCTATTCTACTTTCTTGCACTCTTAGTAGTCATAAACGAAACGAGTTGCTTCCGAGCCTTCCTAGACAAATCTCCGTCTATACAAAAGAATCTCGATTGGCCTAGACAACCCTAAGTCTTTACCGGTTGTCTCCGCCTAACACTATCCGACAGCAGCCTACCTATACAACAGACGTTGGCAGTCAACAATAAAAACAACACCTTTCGAGCAACTACATGGAACGAGACCCACTATCAACCATCTACGACCTTGGTTCACGAATACAATTGTGCACATACCTTCGGAAAAGAGAGACAAACTTGACCCTACAGCCGAAGAAGGTCACCTAGTAGGATATACTTCCAGCCCTACAGTATATCGTATATACATACCCAAACGACATACAGTGACAGAAGCAAGAGACGTAAAGTTTGGTTCAATAGAAGGAGTATTGTTTGAATATCATCTAGACCAACCAGCAATACGAACCGAAAAACAGAATATACCACCCCTACCCGAAGACATTCCATTACCTGAAGAATCAGAAGAAGAAGAATCTGAAGTAGTACCCGGCACGTTTCCAGTATCACCTGAGCAGACTAAACCAACGAGAAGGTCAACTCGTCAAAGAAAACACACCGAGAAAGGAGCTGGTTACCGAAAAGACCTAGCTCAGTCAAAGCTTAAAGATCTCAACAACAAGCTAAGACAAGCGAATGAAACCTTCAGAACCTACATGAGAGGGGAAGGTGGATCCGACAGTGTACAACAAGTTGGTTTACAACATCAGCTACGTATCGAGGAACTTCAGGAAAAGATTCGCAGACAACAGGCAACCATTGACAAGGAGTCCTTCGTTGGATTATCCTACCACATACAAGATCCTGAAAGCTATCGAGAAGCTATAGAATCATCCGAACGTGACGAATGGCAAGTGGCAATGGATGAAGAGATGAAAGTCCTAAACGAACACGGAGTAGGGGAAGTGGTTGACAAACCACAAGGTAGAAAAGTTCTGAGAGGACGATGGGTGTTCAAGGCAAAAGTGAAGAAAGATGGTACGTTGGAAAGGAGAAAAGCAAGATATTGCGCAAAGGGTTTCAGTCAAATCCCAGGGGTGGACTTTGAAGAAGTATACACACCGGTAGCATGACTAGAGTCACTTCGAGTACTGCTGAGCATCTCAGTCATCCGCGGCTACGCTATGCGACAACTCGACATTAAAAGTGCATTCCTATATGGCGATATAGACTACGAATCCTACTTAGAAATGCCAGAAGGTTACCGAAAACCAGGCAAAGTATGGAAACTACGAAAAGCCATTTACGGACTACGACAGTCACCTCTCCTATGGTACAAACATCTCACAAATACCCTCGAAGACATTAGTTTCAGTGAAGGAACCTTCGACCCATGCATCCTCGTTGCGAAAGACCTGTATTGCTGCATATGTGTCGATGATATCTTAATAACAGGCAAACAACACTTAGTGAATAAGTGCGTCAAACAACTCAAATCCCATTTCCAATGTACAGATTCAGGGGAACCATCGCTCCTACTTGGCATGCAGTTAGAAAAAACCGAGGATGGACTTCGAATTAATCAACAAAGATACATCACGGAGAAACTTGCAAAATACAAACTCGAAAACGCCAATGAAGCAAAAACCCCTATCGAAGCTCAATCACCACTCGTCATAGCTACAGACACTGAGACAATGTGCGATCAGAAATTGTATCAGTCTATACTAGGTTCTCTCATGTATGCAGCTTGTGCAACAAGACCTGATATAGCACATACGGTCGCCTTCCTCAGTCAATTCTCAGCTAGACCTACCGAAACCCATCTATCAGCAGCCAAAAGAGTACTCCGATACCTTAAAGGAACAAAGACTATGGGACTCATCTACCGATCAGATACAGAAAAGATGCCGATAGAAGTCTTTAGCGATAGCTCCTATGCATCCAACCTTACCGATAGGAAGTCCTTCTCCGGTATCATACTCCAAACTTATGGTAATACAGTACTCTGGCGCTCCCGAAAACAGCGTACTGTAGCTCAGTCCACAACCGAAGCAGAATATGTGGCACTAGGATTTGCAGCAAATCAAGGAGTTTGGGTTAGCAGAGGACTCAAGCAAATGGACATCACAACAATACCGGTTGTATACTGTGATAATACCACTGCAGTCAGCCTAACCGAAAACCACGGTGTTTCCGATAGGACCAAACACATCGATGTGCGATATCACTACGTGAGAGAGTTACGGGCAAAGGGAGAGATAGAAATCAAACGAGTCGAGTCGGAAAAGAATCTAGCGGACATATGTACAAAGGGATTAGTTAGAGTTACGTTTGAGAAAATGCTATGTTACATCGGGATGGAAACGTAGGGGAAGTGTTGGAAATACGTTATCCACCTATGAGTCATAGGTATGAGTCATGGAATTGACTCATACATGTGACGAGATATGAAAAGGGGGTTTCCTTGGCAGGAGAACCATGTTATCACGTGATGGAATATGTCTATATAAGACCAAGTGTATTTCCCTCTGTTACCACGTACTTTGCTAGTGCAAGCGTGGAATCTTATCTTTATATCAAAACTATAGTGCGTTCAACTCTCAGTGCCGCCTTAGTATCCTAAGAGACAGCCTCAGAGACTGCAATATTTTCATGAGGAGATCTCGACGGTTGGAGGTTTGTAGGACAAATGGATGGTCGGTGTTTAGACTACCTAGCGCTTAGTCAGGCAAGCTGCTAGTCGGCAATATCGCCTTTGGAGCAACCTCACCTTTTGACCGTCTAGCAATAAATCATTTGGGACGGCCAAAAATAAGGTATGAATAAAACACTTTTTGGACCGCCTCATGCAACACTCTCCTGATTATGGCGCGTCCTTCTAGTTTCAATAGAAATTTCGGAAATAGACGGTTCGGTAAAGGTCCTAATGAGATGGAATATTTGGATCACCCGCTAACATCCCAGCATCTCCTTCAAAAATGGACAGAAAAATATAAAAATAAAAATAAAAATAAAAGAAGCTCTTGATCATTCTGCTTGTGATCGTGCTCATTAATTTGAGTTTCCAAGTGAACATCTTTGCGTAGGAGCGGTCGCTGTGCTGAGCGATGGGATGCCCCCGGTGGTCGACAAGTTAACCCTTGCAATCAATGGTATTCCAAATGTTTCTTCATAAAATGACTACATTTAACCACAGGCCTCTTCTGAGCTCACCCCTACCGCGGTAATATGATACCTCACCAAACCGGAAACTGAAATGCAAGGCACTACCGAGAGCCCGTGAAACCAAATGAGGCCAAGTCCTCATCGCTTTCTCGCTCATACAGTGCACCCCTCCCCCGCTTAATTCAGACGCGGTTGCAAAAATACAAATCACATCGCCACTAGCTCAGCTTTCCAACCGCAAATGTGCACAGATCACCAATGCGCCCCTACTCGACCTCATACTCGTACTCAGGACCCTGTCACCGCCTCACCTTGCGGTATCATACTAGATATGAGTCGTTGAAGCCCCAAACCTAACGTGCAGGTCGGTCAGGGCTATGGTAAGCAGGTGGAGCTATGTTTGGGATGGAAACAGGGGATTGAGATTTTGCCTTGGCTTTTGGCGGGAGTTGCTTTGTCCGGTAGAAGTTTGTAGCGATTATTTTGGAGGGAGGATACTATCACATTTGCTCTCCAGTGGCGAGAGTAATGCCCCTATGGAATTTCCTCCCTAAATAGGGTTTATGACATGCAGAGGCTGTGGTTGGGGTGTCCTTTTTTACACGTTATTATGCTCCGCATAGTGCAATCACTGATCCACAGGACCTGCTTGCTGATAGCACCCGATTCCTATAGTGAAAATTTTGCTATTAATTGACGCCAGTTAGTTTAGAGGGAGAGAGACTACCATAGAGAGCACTTCACGGAAATCGTGAGAGAAAGGACCGTATCACCCACTTTTCCTTTCCAGTAGAGTACCTTTCGTGCTCAAAAACTTAGATGGTACCGGTACTAGTGAGTTTGTGATGTTATACCCGTTCTCCAAAGTCCTTAAAAACCGATTTCACATCCTTGGGCCCAGATTTCGGTAATTCCCACAGATCTCGGCGCTTTTGAAGCGGTTAGTTATCCCATGACTGACCTGTTTCTTAGCATCTCGTTCGGGGGAGACTTGAAGGGACCGCGAGCACTGGGCGGGTGGAGTCTAACACGGGTCGTTCATTACTTTCTGTCACCTTTGTACTAAGTGGTCCCTGTGGGGCATTAGTCCTTTGTTCTTATCTCACCGAAACCACCATGAGTCTTTGAACTTAGTTCCCAAATAGCACGCCCCTTTCCCATTCTTGCGTTTCTACAACAGGGTCACTGTACCCTCCTGCAAGCTCGTTCCGTTGAGCCTGAGTTGGAGGTTAAGTAAAGCCCGGCCAACCCGTGGCGCTTGAGAATAGGCAGTTAAGCAGGAGCCCATACGACTATCAGAAGGACCACCAGCAGGCAATAGAATTTCGCAAAGGTGCTCCTTCAGAGAATGTTTGGGTAGTTCCCAGTGGCGGTATCTGGCTGGTAGGAGAAAGCAGTTTGTTTACAGCAGTTTGAAAAGGGGGTGGTCTAAGTGTGGCAAGAGGGGCGCCATTTTCACTCGGTAGGCCGCGGTAGCACGAGATGTCCAGTCAACGGTATGTTAGTGATATTTCAAATCGCATGCATATCGTTGTATCGTAGTTCTTGTGTAATTGCATTAGAAATTTCTAGTCCTGACCCCCATGGAATGCGTATTGTTCACCGGAGAAATATGCAACACAGCACCCCCGATGCCTCAAATATCTCAAGTGAATTATAGTTAAAGCTTTCCGATCTCTATTTTTCCCTATGAGGGGATGGAAGAAATAAAACTTTCTCTGAAAACATGGTCACAAAGGATCACCCCCCCCCTCTGGCGCTCCCAGCATAGACCTCTTCGAAAATCGGCTTCTCGACCACCTCCTTACTCGAAAACGTCAAATGCCTCACCCCCGGATTATTCACAATCCCCACATCCCCCAGCGAACCTTCTTGCCTAAAATCGCCTCCGAGTCCTCCAGGGTGTGACAAGCGGCCGAAATCGCGGCGGAGCAACTCCCAACAGTAGTAGTCTCGGCAGCAAACCGCCTATACCCCATCCCGGCCGCTGTGAGCAAGGCAAGAATCCCCAGCAAGAGGACTGAAATTATGGCAATGCAGGAGTACCCAGCGGTACTTATCATTGTTGAGATCTCCTTCCCGAGCGGGTCCCATATCTCGAGCTTCGCGAGGAATATTGACTGAGAGGTTAGCCAATGGAGGAGGCCGCTTAGGGTCATTAGAGGGATGGCGTATGTGTAGGGTAATTGAAGCCAGTATGTGGAGCGCTGGCCTGGGCGTGGGGATGTGACGCGGAGGCTGCGGTGGTGGTGGCTGAAGAGGGACCACTCGTGGCCCAAGAGCATGCAGGTGAAGAGGGAATTGTATGTTAGGTAAAGGAACGATAAGATTGTTTGGGGAAGATTAGCTAGGAGGATTGCGTGGGTTATGTTTCCAAAGTCGAGAGTGAGTAGCGAGCCATTGTTTACTTTCCCAAAGCCTCTGGTCCACCTTTTTTGTCTCCACATTAATATTTTTCACGGGGGGTGTTAGGATCGAGGGGTGGATATGACTTACATTGATTTAATGTCGGTGCTCCAGAAATTCCTGTCATTGATGATTCCCATCCGAAGTAAGACTCCCGCGACAATGATAGTTATTAAGCAGAAGATATTACAAGTTATCCACCTCGTCTTACTAACACTAGTCCACCACCTCTGCGCACCAATATGCCTCCATTGTCTTGTTCCAGACATCTGTTCCTGACTCCATTCCATCTCGATGAACCGTCGATCCGCAAAGCACATCCCCATTGTTGTCGGGTCCGGGATTCTCAGAAAGGAGTCCACAGCATCACCTAATGTAACCAGAGTGGGCTCTCGAGATCTTGAAACTGTCATGACCATACTGCAAGCTTTAATAAGATTACAGCAGATAATGACGATCATGATCCAAAAAGAGAACTGCACTTTACAATTCGCTCTAATACTCTCGCTCTTGCATCCTGTTATCTCTACCTTATCGGGTCGACCGGGATTCATCAGCCATGGAATCCCCCTCGTCGTGTTAGAGGCTATCTCGCTTGGGTCGCACGGTTTTGACGAATCGTAATAGATTCCGTAATAGTGGTACCAAGAGCACATCCAACCAGCGGACGCGGTCAGATTACCTTCTACTTTGGTCATGAACAGAATGGTATTATTGTGCATGATATTGTAGCTATGGTTGGTGATCAGGAAAAGATTTCTGCGGTTTGACACGAAGTCGGTGTTGTAGAGTTTTGCGCACTTAGAAGCTGTCAAGTTTTCGTAGTCCTGGCTTCTAGTACTGTATTGCTCGAGCACACTACTATAAAGCTGAACGTCTGAAATTGATTGCTGCGTCGTATCTGTGATATTCTCAAACTCCTGGTAGAAGTCGAGAACCGCCTTTGTCTTATTCGAGTAGGATCCTGTTTCAAAGTAGTTCTCGGTCACCAGGGTTATTACGAAATCGTTCGCCGCTATTGATGTGTAAACTGCGGAATTATACCTGAAATTTCGGGGTTAACGTTGCGCCTAGGGCTCAGAGAGGCATGGGAATAGAAACATACAGCAAATGCAATGGAATACTAGTAATCCCAATAGCAATCCACAAAAACACCCGCTCTGACTTAATCTGGAATAGATTCCTAACGCTTGGAGCTCCAATGTCCATCCATCGTCTCCTCGCATGGGCCGCGTCAACCTCGGTTCGTGTCGGGGCTGCGAGACATTGCTGTGTATAGTTGCTCCCAGACAGTAGAAGTGTGGAGAGGATATTTATCCCTAAGTGGAGCCACATCCCAATCGTCTTGCTCTTGTCACAACTACCCAAATACAATGTCCCAATGCCTCCTTCCATCTTGTACTCCGGATTCGTGGCAGCGTAGATGGTTAAACTGATGTTTATAAACAGAACAACGACAACGGAGGCAGCACAGGCTAACACTCCGGAGTGCCAACCTGTGTACCAAACTGGTTTCCATATCGACGAGAAGGAGTTCCACCTATCTCGTATGAATTTGGACCCTATAGTCAATAATTCTAAGGGGGACGGTTTTCCGCTTCCTCCACCCCCTTCCGTATTGTCACCCTGTGACACCGCCATCCATTTAGGTAACTTACTTCTGAACTTCAACATTGGCTCCCTGGCAACCTCACAGGTCAATGCTTACCCTCACCTTGCGTTGGGAAGTAAAAAGAACCCGTTCTGATCCTTAGGAGATGTTGCGGATGGAGGCTCTATTTAAGTTTATTTGAAATTCCCATTAGGGACTAGGACCGGCACCTCTAGCTACCCTAGCGCCAGAATATAGTGGGTAGTGTTCACCGGTATGTATCCGCAGCTTAACCTGGTTCGGCTTCTGATAATGCGGGGCGCAGGGTCATTTCTGATCAGCATACAGTTGTGATGGAAGATTTCCGCGCACCAGCACATGAGGATCGTTTCCCTGATAGTACCACGGATAGAAGAATTGGAAAACCTATAGTAAGGCTGCCAAAACACCGGTAGGGATTCATAATGCTTTGTTTGGTGGAATTCCAGTCCTGGGACAACTTAAAAAATTCGTGGGAATGTCAAGTAATGTCCTTTGGCTATGCATGGGCATCCCGACGGAAAAAAGAAGTCTTTTATTTCTTCCTGTTTTCCCCTTTTTCCCCTAACTAAGTATATAAACAATACCCAATATCGATTTGTGAAACACGGGCTCTACCTGCCCATTCCAAAAGTATGCGGAAATCTTGGCACACTTGAAGGTGGTGGAGGGAGGAGGAAACCACAAACTAGATACATTCAGTCACTGGGAAAGGTGGGGTCCACAAGAGCCTCGGGCAATTGTAGGCAAGATATCGAAGCATATAGAAAGGTTATCGCAGAGACAAGGTGGAATAACACAGAAAGAAAAGGAGTGCCCACTTCCGGCCACTCCACCCATTATGCTCGAGCATAACTCCTACTATAGTATGCCCAGGTTCTTCTCTAAGCTGGAGCAATGCATAATACAGCTCTCGCCGTGTGTAAAATATTACAAGCCAAACATATATTGTTACAACGTTGCAAACTCCATTCTTCCCAATCGTAAGATAAAAGAAACAAAATTGTCTCAAAAAAATAGTCACAAGCCATAACTCCTTTCGTCTGCCCCTTCCGGCATGAACCCCTCGGGTTCCCGATCGCCTCCTCACTCAAAAATGTCAAATGCCTGACCCCCTGGTTTTTCACAACCCCTACATCCCACCAGCGCACCTCGCTATAATCTGTTCCTTATCCCTCCCGGTATGACACGCGGCTGAGATCGCCGCTGAACTATTCCCAACAGTATTAATCTCTGATGGAGTAATCCCATCGTGATGGTATTGGGATTGGGTTGGGCACAGCGAGGTCTAATGCCCTGAAGAAGTCACATTGAGTGGTGTGCACATGTGGGATGTCAGTCACCACAAACTGTATTGAATGAAGCTTCATTCCTTCCTTTCTCTTGAGTTTTTCTCTCTGTACCTAACATCGAAAACACTCTCCACTTCAACCATCCTTCCTTCTGTGGTGGACTCACACGAGTCCCATCATTGTTGATCAATCGTTCCGCTGCGTTGCAACAATTCGCCATCAATCTCGGCATCAAATTGTTTATACCCCATCCCAGCGGCAGTCAGCAGAGCAAGAACACCCAGAATGAGCACGGAAATGGTAATGCATGAATACCCCACTCTATTTGTCAGCCACAGAGGCCTTTTGAGCGGGTCCCATATCTCGACCATCGCGAGGAATATTGACTGAGAGGTTAGCCAATGGAGGGGGCCGCTTAGGGTCATTAGAGGAATGGCGTAGGTGAAGTTAATTGAAGTCAGTATGTTGAGCGCTGGTCTGAGAGAGGGGGATGTGACGCGGAGGCTGCGGTGGTGGTGGCTGAAGAGGGACCATTCATAGCCAGAGAGCATGGATGTGCAGAAGGAAGTGTAGGTTAAGTAGAGGAACGATAGGATGTTTTGTGGAAGATTAACTAAGAGGATTGCGTGTGGGCTGTGTTTCCAAAGTCCACGATAGGCAGGGATCGGGGGTAACTTCCATGGTCCATCTTTTTGGTCTTTTTTCAATATCTTGATCTAAGGGAGTGGAAGAGGGATGGGGTGGTGATTTACATTGGTTTTGGGTCGGTGCTCCAGAAATTCCCGTCATCGATTATTCCCATTCGAGTGAACACCCCTGGGATAATGATAGCTATCAAGTAGAAGATCCTACGAGTTATGCTAGTCCTACACCGCTGCACCCCCATATGCCTCCACCGTCTCGTTCTAGACCACCACTCATGCCTCCGCTTCCTCTCGATGATTTGCCAAACTGCAAAGCACATCCCCATTGTTTCTGGATCCGGTATTCTCAAAGAGGAGTTTACAGCATCGCCTAACGTAACCAGAGTGAGTTCTCTAGATCTAGAAACTGTGCGGACCCCACTGAAAGCCTTATTGAGATTACAGCATATAGCGACAATCTTGATCCATAGAGAGAACTGCACCCTGCACCCCTCCACAGCCCTCCAGCCCCCGCACCCGCCCACCCCTACCTCGCGGTATCCGGCAGCTTCACGAGCTATAGAAGCCGTCTCGTCGTATTCGAGGTTTTCTCGTTCGGGTTGCGCTCGGGGGAGTACTTGTACCAGAACCCCGAAGACATGTGTTCAGAGCACATTCGATTAATAGACGCGGTCTGGGGTTCCATCTGCTTGGGTCATGCGCGGGAAGGATATTATTGTGAAGGGCACCGTGGACGTGCTCGGTGGCCAGGAACAGATTTCTGTGGCTTGACACAAAGTCGGTCTTGTAGAGCTTTGCGCACTTAGAAGGAGTCAGGGTTTGGTAGCTCAGATTTCTGGTATCGTATTGTTTGTGCACACTAGTGAGTAGCTGAACTTCCGAACTCGCAAAAAATGTCGCCCAACCTGGGTCATTGCAAGCCTGACACCTGCGGAGAAGCATCTGTGTCATATTCGAGTAGGCTCCTTTCTCAAAGTGGTTGTTGGTCACGAACGTTATGAGAAAATTGTTTGCTACTATCGATGTATACACTGCGGAATTATACCTGAAATTTCGGGGTTAACGTTCCGCATAGGGGTCAGACGGGTATGGAAATAGAAACATACAGCAAAATGCAACGCAATCCTGGCAATCCCAATACTGGTAGCATTCCACAACAATGCCCGCCCCGGCTTAACCCTAAACAGATTTCTAGCACGCGGAACACCAATATCCATTCATCGTCTCTTCGCCTGCGCGGTGTTGATCTCGCTTCGTGTAGGCGCTGCGAGGCATTTGTTAAGCCGACGTTTATAAACGAGGGGCTGCCACAACAGAGGTAGCACAGGCTAAGAGACCTGTTTGCCAACCAGTGTACCAAGCTGGATTCCATATTGACGAGAAGGAGTTCTCCTGTTCTTCTGTGAATTCACACCTAATAGTTAATAATTTTATCGAAGAGTAATTGATTCCTCCTCCCTATCGCTCCTATTGACACTTAGTGACACCACCACCTGGTTTGGAAAAACACATCTCTGAACTCCAATATTGTCTCACTATAAACACGACAGATCAACGCTTACCCGCCCCTTGCGTCATGAAAGAAAAGGAAGCCGTTTTGAGGCTGAGGAGAGGTTGTGGGGGGAGACTCTGTTTAAGTTTAATTGAAATTCCCGTCCGGGACTAGGATCAGCCATGTTGGCAAGCGGCCAGTCCGGCCCTCCTTGAGAATAACCGGGCTGGTGCGGGCTCTCCCGAGAGACGACCAGGCCGGAGAGCAGATACCGTATTATCTCACACAAGAGCCCCCGCCTCAGATTAGGCTAGCTCATATTAAAATTGGGGCTAAGCTAGTCTTGAAATAGTTCAATATCAAAAACGCCCGGTGCGCAGCGAGACGACAAATCTCTGAAGATAAAAGAACACTGCCCAGGCCACTCTAAACCCCCCACAAGCACGAAGTGACACTATCTCAGAAGTTTACTTAATTCTATCCCGGCAGGTATCCCCTTGCTACTTCTTCTGCCAGAATAGCTGTCACATGACGTTAGTTTTTGCCAAGGACACTAACCCTATTTGGAATTATTTTGGCGCTAACCTGATTTGGGAATGGGGCTCTCGTGTGAGATACGGTATCTACAAGCTTCCGAGTGATCCGATGTGATTGCTATAATTCTGGGGAGCTTTTGGGGCATTAATTTTGTATAAATCGGTTGTTGAATAACGGGGACGATCAGAGTGAGATGACTTGGTTAACTAAGAGACGAGGCTCCACTCTACGTACTGAAGAGAAATAAGCTATGATAAGACGAATCACACACACCCCCGCCACACATGAGGGCAATGCCCATACACAAATCTGTCCACAAGGATAGGGTGATTACCCACATCCTACAACACTCAACATCGGTATCAATTGAGCGGCAAACTAGCATATGCGTCAACAGCCTCTACGCCCACATGTAATATTTCTATCTTCACCGACATTACGTATATTCTAGGAGTTAAATGACCGCTCTGCGCACGACCTAGTGGAGACCCCATGCACTATACACTCACATTCCGGTCTAAATAGTTGTATCCAACATGGAAATCGAAATCTAGAAGAGGAGAAATGGTTTTATATGCGAATTATTAAGATGAAGGGCACTAGAGGAAGAACGTAGTGAAGGAGCGGCATAAGAAAAATGGTTAGCTATTTTCCGCTTATGCTGATACTGATATGGTAGGGAAAATGGCACGAAATCGCACTCCAATAATTGCTCATGTGTGATATACGCATACTTTAGGAATGTATCTAGTGGTAGCAAGTTTCCTAGAATCCGCCCTCCTCTCAGAGACGGGAAACGTGGGAAACTTCTTTTTTTGATTGCTATTCGCATGTCCCGGAGCGGAGCTGAGCCGACGGCAGATATCTTCAGACGCACTCTCACTAGCGTGCAACTGAAGATGTCTGCAACACACTAAAATATTTACTAATTCGATGACATGCCGAAAGCCTGACGGTGCCGCTAGGTGCGTATGGAGTCCGCAGGCTTTCAAAAGGCCTGGTCTAAAAAGCCCAGGTCGGTTTCACATTGACCTGGCCTGGCCGGACTGTATATCTGCCGGCTATCTGCGGGCCAGCCTAGCCGCCTCCGAAAAAACTGGGATCAGCACCCTTGGCCACCCTAGAGTCAAATTATAACGGATCGTTTCCACCGGTATGTTCTTTATGCCTTATTCGGCTTCTGATAATATGAAGGAACAGGGTTACTCCCGGCCAGCAGACTTTGCACCAATACTACCGGGATGGGAGATTTCTGGGCGCCCCCGAGGTTTGTTTTTCCGATATCTCTAATGATATCGATAGAAGGATTGGACAATTGATTGGTGGACTTTCCAAAACAAAGATAGGGAGGTGTGGTGCTCGGTTTGGTTGAATTCTTGTAGGGTAGCATAATTAACCGAACATTTGGCGCCGCAACGATCGACTACGCTCCCACTTCCGAACCCCACTATGCCTCTACCATAGCAAAAAATCAGCAGCGAACATGATGTTAATTAGGATTATGCATTTATTCGATTATTAAACATTGTTTAGCTGTGATTCTGGTGGTCAAGTGTTGCGGAAGAAGTGCGCCCAGTTGCATCACGATGATCGGTTAATTATGCTAATCGACAATCCCGTCCGCACAAAGGTTAAGAAATTCTAGGAGATGTTAAGCATTGTCCTTGGCCTATGTATCGGGATCTCGATAGAAAAAACAAGTTCCTTAATTATTCCTCTTTTTCCATTTTTTCCTCACTATCTCGAGTACATACATAAATCATACCTTGCATCAGCTCAAGCGCTACTCGTACTTGTTGAACTTATTTTACTTATCCACCGTAAATTACAGCGCTAGTTTCCTTCCTATGCAACTGGCTCCTTGGGCAACATTACTTTCATTCTTTTCCTTTCCATTCTTAACATTAACTCCATGCCTTATTCAACTATGGTATATTTGTTTGCTTCTCCTTACCTTTCAGATTATGTTGTTATTATTATTATTATTGTTGGTTTTCTTCGAGTTCCTTCCTTTCAGGATATAAATCCATGAGAGTCCATGTAATCAAAAATAAAGCTTCACTCGGTTTCTCTCTCAAAAAACTCATTGATACTACTGCCAATTCCAAAAGTATCCGGAAATCTTGGCGCAGTTTCAGGTGGAGGGTGAAACCTTGATCTAACTTGGAGGCATAGATCGCCGCCTTTGGGTGCAGCATACTCCACTCTCACAACCATCTAGCTCACCTATAAAAGCTAATACTTTCAAAATACCTTTCTATACAATCGTTCTCCAGCCCATATTGTGCCGAATTGGGGGGGGGGGAAGCTACAATAAAAGCCACTGTTGAGGAAACTTAGAAATTTGAAGCTGGGAATTCCTTATTCAGAAATTTCGTTGGTTAAAAAGCTCCCATACTACAGTAGCTGTTTCGGGGTTTACGGGTGCTTTCAAGGTGGGCGAGTAGGCTTTAGTTGCCGTAAATTATATCTTACCCCATTCTGGAAGTCTTCGCATAAAACTTCCTTGGAGGCTGCGTATTGCACTGTAGAGCTGCAACCGAACCATTAGGGATTACGATGACAACTCAATGATATTGAACTAGTTTTGTGAATTACATGAACCGGGCCGGTGATTGGATAGAATGGTGAGCAATCTGGAAAGTAGTGGTGGACACGATTAGATCATTCCCGAGCAGTGGTACTGCTGGATCATTCTCGATCCATCTATCTGTATATATCTGTCCTGGTAATCATGTGGTATCATCTATTAATATTAATATAGACACTTGTCTACCCTTTGCGCCTGATAAAAGGGGACCAGCATGACACACTACTGCTAATCCTTAGGTACATTTTACTCTGAAATTTACTATCTCAAAATGTCCTCGTTTTCATTCCCAATATCATGGGAAATGACAAATAATGTGCCGGACACCAGGGGCGAAAGGAATAGCATTAATGACTCATGTTCAGCCACTAAATTTCGTGATACTTTGAGTTGACTATGGGGTATAAATTACTTATAGGAGCCATAATAGTAGACGAAATGGTGATACTAAACGTTTTAGATGGGGAATTTTTTAACGATCAGAGCGTCTGTGAAAAAGATAAATTGCTATTCAGCGGCTACAGCTATGAGAAACGTTTGATCATAGGCGAGACAACAAATGATGATATGGGATGGCATATTGTTCAACGTTATTACCCTCGTGGCGGCCTCCATACGCCGTAAAGTATACAACATCTGCCTTTCTTGCCCACTCCAGGTCACTCCACCCACCATGATCAAGAATAACCTTCATTATTTGCTGGAGCATGCTCACGTCCATTATGACACCGGAGCAATGCGAAATACAAGGCTCCCCATCCATCAAATATTTCAAGACTAATATATATACCATTGCAACCTTACAAACCGCATAATTCCCTATAATATGATAAACGAAACGAAAACTTTCTTTCAAAACATAGCCACAAACGATCCTTCCTCCCGTCTCCCATTTCCAGCATAAACCCCTCCAAAAATGGGCTTCCCAACAGCCTCCTGACTCGAAAACGTCAAATGCCTCACCCCCACATTTTGCACAACCCCTACATCACCCCATCGTACTTTCCTCCCTATAATCTGTTCCTTATCCTCCCAAGCATGACAGGCCGCGGAGATCGCGGCGGAGTTACTCCCAACAGCAGTAATCTCTCCGGCAAATGGCCTATACCCCGTTCCAGCGGCAGCGAGCAAGGCAAGAATGCCCAGGGTGAGTACGAAAATGACAATGCATGAATACCCAAAAATGTCGTCTCTCGGTACCCAATGCCGCCTCCCTAGCGGGTCCCATATCTCGACCCTCAGGAAGAATATTGACTGCGATGTCAGCCAGTGGAGGAGCCAGCTCAGGGTCATTAAAGGGAGGGCATAGGTGTAGGGTAATTGAAGCCAGTATGTGGAGCGCTGGCCTGGCCCTGGGGATGTGACTCGGAGGGAGCGGTGATGGTGGCTGAAGAGAGACCAGTCATGGCCTGAGAGCATGCAGGTTAAGAGGGAATTGTAGGATAAGTAGAGGAACGATAAGATTGCTTGTGGAAGATTAGCGAGGAGGATTGCCTGGGTTATGTTTTCAAAGTCGGTAATGAAGAAGTTAGGTGTTACTTCTAGAGTCCATCTTTTTTGCCTTTTCTCAATACATTACTCTAAGGGAGTAGTGGAATAGGGACAGGGTAGTAACTTACATTGATTTTAGGTCGTTGCTCCAGAAATCCCCGCCACTGATTATTCCCATCCTAGTGAAAACCCCCGCGATAATAATAGTTATCAAGCAGAAGATATTACAAGTCATCCATCCCGCCTTACTAACACTAGTCCACCACCTCTTCACCCCCATATGCCTCCACCGTCTTGTCCCAGACCACCACCCATGCCTCCACTCCCTCTCGAAGAACTGTCGATCGGCAAAGCACATCTCTATTGTTGTCGGATCCGGCATTCTCAAAAAGGAGTCCACAGCATCACCTAAGGTCACTAGAGCGGGCTCTCGAGATCTAACAACCGCTATGGCCATGCTGCAAGCTGTAATAACATTGCAACAGATAACGGCGATCATGATCCATAGAGAGAGTTGCACCTTGCATTTCTCGGTAGTCCTCTCGCTCTTGCATCCGCTTATCTCTACCTCTCCGTATGTTTCAAGGTCCATCCGCCACGGAAGCCCTCTCGATACATTCGAGGATAGCTCGTTGGCGTTGCACAAGTCTGGTAAATACCGAGTCTCACTGCACATCCAGTTATGAGATGCAGCCCCATCAGTTTCTGCTCCGAACACTTTCAGAATGGTATTATTGTGCACGGGATTGGAGTTTTCTTTGGTGATTAGGAATAGGTTTCTGCGGCTAGACAAGAAGTCCGTGTTGTAGAGTTTTATGCACTTAGAGGGTGTCAGGTTTTCGTAGCTCTGGTTTCCTGTATTATATTGCTCGAGTATACCACTGAACTCCTCATCATAAGCCAAGACATAATTCGTCGAATTTGTAGAGTTCTTGAAACCCTCGATGAATCTGAGAAATCTCTCTGTCATATTCGAGTAGGATGCTTGTTCAAAGTGGTTGTTGGTCACCACTGCTGCATCGAAATTGTTCTTCGCTACCGAATTATACACTGCCGAATTATACCTAAAATCTCGAGTTAACCTTCCTCCTAGTACTAGGCTGGGCGTGGTAATATAAAACATACAGCAAATGCAGCGGGATACTCGTAACCCCAATAGTAATCCAGAGCAACGTCCTCTCCCACTTAATCCGGAATAGATTCCTAATGCTCGGAACCCCAATGTCCATCCATCGTCTCCCCGAATGCGCGGCGTCAATCTCGCTTCGTGTCGGTGCTGCGAGACATTGCTGTGTATAATTGCTCCCGGACAACACAAGTGTGGAAAGAGCATTTATCCCCAAGTGCAGCCACATCCCAATCGCCCTGCTCCGATCACAACTGCCCAAATACAACGTCGTAATGCCTCCTCCCATCTTGTACTCCGGATTCATCGCTACGTAGAGCGTTAAACCTACGTTTATAAAAAGAACAACCACGACGGAAGTGGTACAAGCTAAGACACCGGCTCGCCAACCTGTGTACTTAACAGTCTTCCGTAGTGGCGGGGGGGAGGTCCATTGTTCATAAGTGGATTCGGATCCTATAGTTAATAATTGTGGGGGGGGGGGGTTGTTTCCTCCACCTCTCGAGAGCCCACTAGCACCGGGAGCTGCAGCCATCCATTTGAGTAACTTCTTTCTGAACTTCAACATTCTCTCACCAGAAACCCGACAGACAAATTCTCTCCTGTCCTTTGCCTCATGAAAGAATGAAAAGTCGTTCTGAAGCTTAAAAGAAGTTTTGGGGGGAGGTTTAATTTAAGGTCCTTGGAAACTTCCATCCCTCCTAGGATGGTTGTTTTTACTAACCTCGGCGCTAAACTATGTTAGATTGTTTCCACCTATATGTACAGTACAGTACTGGATGCCTTGCTGGGCTTCTGATAGTAGGAGGTCTCAATATTATCTCCTATTAACTACCACCTAGGTTTTAGAAACCCGCGGGCTAACCGGATCCAGAACTATACCGAACAAGCGACAGTGAAGGGAAACCGTGATCACTAAATGCGCTGTGAAAACTCTGCACAACCGAATGCGGGGAAGTTCACCAAGATAGCTCCACAACTTGCTCTATTCAACGACTCTCTATCTCTCGCTCCACAACTCTACTGATCCACAACTCTGCTGATCCACAACTCTGCTGATCCACGACTCCTCTGGCCCACCATTCTTCAACTCTAACTAAACTAGCAGGAAAAAACAGGAATATAAATAAACAACAAATATCATCTATCCTGTCCTTCTTGCGATCACTTTCATACCAATATCTCTAACATCTCCCACACCCATCTCTCATTCCCACCGTGAGCTCTCATGCTAACAAAAGAGAGAACAGACAATATACTCCCCAAAGACTCTCCAGTTTGCCTCCCATGCTCAAATTGCCTTCCGCGCTCCCACTATCTTCAACGCTCTCGTGCTAACAAAAGGAATACAGGAACAAAGACTCCCGACAGTCTAGAAATCCCTCGACGTTCATATCCTTCTCTGTCGGAAGCGCTTCTCCAAAGCGCACAATGAGAACGTCCACCACAACAAAGCAAGTGACGGGAGGGGAGCGATCGGGCGGGAACGGACAAACGGCCGGCCCCGGGAATGTGCATCAAATATGAGGAGAGGCAAAAGAATGAGCGACAAAATGAGCGACAAAAGAACCAATGGCGGGTGGACGGGCGGGTAGTGGTGCCGACAGACGGATATGCCGGAGGGCGA
The DNA here is from genome assembly GCA_006112555.1 of Tuber indicum. Classification (NCBI taxonomy): domain Eukaryota; kingdom Fungi; phylum Ascomycota; class Pezizomycetes; order Pezizales; family Tuberaceae; genus Tuber; species Tuber indicum. The sequence continues at coordinate 1,514,907 of VBSK01000056.1, read as the reverse complement.
ATATGCCGGAGGGCGAATATGCCGACGGACGAGAAAACAAAGCCTTGAGCGTGTCGAGTAGCATCCATGATTTCCAACACTAGGTCCTCGTGCGCAAACTTCTTTGATATGGTGTTTGTCAATGCACATCATTTACGCTACTATTTTTAAACCACGCAAATGGCAGTTTCGAAACTGCAGTTTGGGTGGGTTCACGACTTGAACGTCACGGCATCATTCTTAAGCCTACCGTGCAAGTCGAAACACACAACACCGGGTCAGGATGATATTTGGGTAATACATTTTTTTTAAACAAATGTGCGAGAGTACGTACTAATATCGAGTACCGGAGTAATACAGTGTGGGATGAAATTTAACAAGCAGGTTTCTGCCGCCTGAGACTAGTTAGGCTCGTGAAAGCTTTCTAATAGAGACATATATCCACTTCGGTAATTACCTATTGGATAGTATCAGTATTTATTTTTGATTTATCTCTTTTGATTTCTGATTTTGCTTTGGCCTTCTATCTTGCATGGGATCCTCCTTGCAGGCAGCAGTTGAACTCTATGAAATACCTAGGACTTGACATTACCTATAGCGCCTGGAATCGCAACGATGGTGGACTGTTGAACAACAAAAAGGTATGACCCGCGGAAGCACAGTCGGAAGGTATGTTGGTGGTTAGCTGGAACGGTCATGACCGTATCATACTTGTCTGTCTTTTCCTGTTATGGGGGTTTACCCTGGTGTGTGAGAACTTTCTCTTCCTGTATTTAAGGAGGAGCAAATCGGTCATGGACCACCTGTCGAACACATTCACTCCTCCCACCACACAAGTGTCTCTCCTCCTCACGATACTAAGAACCGCTGCATACGTTTGCTATCACTAGTTTCTATGCATAACGTGTAAGTGATACGCTATCCTGACATAACTCCCGAACCTGGGGAGCCCACAACACGATTCTAAATCAATTCTTTCAACTTGAAAAACAACCAATACGCGAATCGCCATTAGCCCCTAAAGAAACCCAGTTCGATGGGATTGCCGCCTCCAAATCGACCAAATTACCATCTTGCCGCCCTGTACCGTACTGCGTTGAAGCTCCGACCTCACCGCTTAACATCGGATGCCGGTACTCGAGCATTCTGTCCTGCGGGCTCAACCTGAGACTCATGTATTAAACTTATAGGGTTGGGTACTGTCGCGCTACAGAGCCGGTCGCTCCCTCAATTACCTTCTATATTTTATATTTCGGAATTTTGCTTTCCCCTGAATCTGAGGGAGAGGTTGGATGTCCGCTATTTATTATACGAATAGGTAATGTATTGACTAGTGCCGCGCTGAACCGAGAAGAGTGCGGAGTTTCGATCTCTAACATTCTAGCACCTCCATTAATAATTGGTCTGAATAAGACAAAATCAAAGGGGGCTCTTGAGTATTGTTCTTACACTTTTAGTTTATTTTTCGTGATTGCTATTGCCACGCTGTTCACCAATTGGATACCAGGTATGATAAATATATTTGCGTGGGAGCGGTCGTACGGCAGTTCTGAGGGATGGAATGTCCGCGGTGGTCGAGGGTTTGCCCTGCAATCGACGAGATGCCCACTTATCATACGGTCGCGGGTTACTTCGGATAGCCAGGCCATCCGAGTGTCATGCCCCACCAAACCTCCAACTGAAATTCAGCACGGCACCGGAAGCCCCGATACCCAGTGCGATCCCGTTCCCATGGCTTTCCCACTCGTACGCTCTCTCTAACTTAATTCAAACACGGCTCCAGAATACAAATCAAATTGCCACCCAACTCAGCTTTCCAACCCCAAATGTGCACAGATCACCAATGCGCCCCAACTCGACCTAATACCGGTACTCAGACCCCTGTAGCAGTCTCTCCTTCTAGTAGTCACTGAATCCTTGAACATAATATGCCTGTCGGTCAGGGCTGTGCTAAGTGTTGGAAGGAAATGTTCTTGGTTGCTCACCGCATATTTCCCTTATGGCAACGACTTCACAACCCTAACCCTCTTGGCATATCAACTACTCCGACGCCTCTATGTTTGACTACCAGTTAGTCCTACACATCAAACACCACTTGCAGCAATACCTGCGACGACTCCATCTGAAGGCATTACCCCTATGATATGGAAATACCGAATGTCCTGGGTCGAATCCTCTTACCCTCGGTCGAATCATCTTATCCTCGGCAGGAGCGGTAAAATGGGCGGCAGTGAAAGTGAACGTGATGGAGAACATGGCATACGCTGGAAGTATGTGGAAGTGGATCGGCATGATCCAGGGAAGGATAAAAGGCAGCTTGTTTTCCCTTTGTTAGTTGTTTTCGTTCATCATCCAATCTGTCTCTCTTTCCTCCGTTACCTGTATTTGGGTCATTTCAGTCTTTCCCGTTTTCTATTCCCTATTATCTTCGCGAGAATATTTCTCCGGTTAGGATATTTAAATTCGATCTTTACATCTTTGCCCAGCCATTCAATTGAAGTCAACTACGTCCAAATCGCTGCCGTAAATCCTGTTGTTGAAAACTAAGCGGGTGAAGCTGTGATTGGGTTGGGAGCAGGAGAATGAGATTTTGCCTTGGCTTTTGGCGGGAGTTGCTTCGTCAGGTAGAAGTTTGCAACGAATATTTTAAAGGGAAGATACTACCACATTTACTCTCCAGTGGTGGGAGTAATTCCCCTATGGAATTTTGTCCCTAAATAGGGTTATAATATATGTAGAGGTCGCGATCGAACACGTCCTTTTTCTACGCGCCGCCCCGTGTGTGGCAATTATTTGACCTCACTCGCTATTCACACCTGATTCCTGTAGTGAAAACCAGGCCACCTATTGACGCCAGTTGGCTTAGACTACCATATAGAGCACTTCACGGAAATCGCGAGAGAACGGAGTATATCACATTCTCTCTCTCCTCTAGAGTACCCGTAGTGTTCAAAAACCTAGCTGGTACCTGAGAGTTTGTAATGTTATACCAGTTATATATGTTGAAACATATAGCTTAAGCCATTGATTAATTGTTGTTTTACTTCTATACTTTTCTCTTATGGTTTCATACTAGTGTTTTACTAACATCGTCTGATGCACTTCTGTTACCACACTACTACTATCATGTATCATGTGGAGGAAAAGTTTTTCTAGTTGCATTTCATATTTCACACGTATTGTAGGATAAAAGCTGGATCTTTTCCCTACTTGTTTTGTTGAGCAGTCAGTCTTCGCCCGTCTTCTATCTCTTGCATTTTTATCTTGTCCCTCTAGTCTCAATTCAATATTGCCTTCGTTCCGGCCATAAAAACTAAGGGGATGTTTGGCCGGCCATGATTCTGATTTGAAAACGTGATTTGACTTGAAATCATGATTTGAAATCAGGTGGTGTTTGGCGTGCCCACATTGTAATCTGATCTGATATCTGATTCTGATTTGGAACTTGTGTACTTGATTTGGGGTTATGTTGCATGATAATTCTTTGACAAACAGGGTAGGGTAAATTGCCAGTAATACAAGGAACCATAACAGATTCTCTATATTATCACACATGATTAGTATCTATATGAATTCAAAACAAACCTTTTAATTGCTTAGTACCAGTAGGGAATAATATTTTTCACTTACAAATATTGAATCTGGCCTACTTGGTTGTTGTAACCTGAAGAGTTTGCAGTGCTTGAAGATATGTAGAGAGTGCTGAACATTTGTTCTACTATTGATTCTACTAAGGATTGGAATATTAAAATCAATTCACAAATGTATATAACTGATAAGTTACCAATATTTAATGGAATTTGTTATTACATTAATTATGAATATATTATTATATAATATTATATAACTTAAACTTCACTTGATAGATACATTTTTTTAAATCTGGTAGTTACCCTAGTTACAAAGATCGTAACCTAATCAAAATCAAATCAGGTAGTGTTTGGCGTGTCCTGATCTCAAATCATGTTTTTGAGTCAACCTGATTTAGTTTTAAAAAAACTAATTGCCAAGGCCTGATCTGAAATCATAATCAGGGACGGGCCAAACACCCCCTAAGAATATAAAGGCCCTAGAAACATACTTCGCGTTCTTGGGTCCAGATTCGGGTAGTTCCCGCAGATCTTAGCGCCTGCGGAGGGGTTAGTTACCCCATGGGCGATCCGTTTCTCAGCATTTCGTCCGGAGGAGGCTTCAAGAGACAAACAGTACCCGGCCGACCGGATTCCAACACGCCTCTTTAGTTACATTCTGTCACTTTTGGACTATGAGCCTTTGAACTTAGCTCCTGGATAGCATGCCCATTTTCCACTCTTGCGTTTCTACAACAAAGTCACTGTACCCCTCCTTCAAGCTCATTCCGCCGAGCTTGAGCTTGAGGTTAAGTAAAGGCTGTAAAGCTCTGCTAACCTGTGGCGCGTGAGAATAGACGGTTAAGCAGGCGCCCATACCGCTATTTGAAAGACCACCATCAGAGAATGGAATTCCACACAGGTGCTCCTGCAGAGAATGTTTGAGTAGTTTTTAGTGGTGGTATCTGGCTGGTAGGAGAAAGCTGTTTGTTTAAAACGGCTTGAATAGGGGGTGGTTTAGGTGTGGCGCAATGGGCGCCATTTTAACCTGTAAGACCCCGGTAGCGAGAGATTCTCAGTCAACGGTATGTTAGCGATATTTCAAATCGCATGCATATCATTGTATCATTGCTCTTGCGTAATTGCACTGGAAATTTCTAGTCCTGACTTCCATGGAATGCGCATTGTTCACCGGAGAAATATGCAAGACAGCACTCCCCATGCATCAAATATCCCAAGCTATTATAGTTAAAACTTTCCAAACTCTATTCTTCCCTATGATGAGATGAAAGAAATGAAACTTTCTCTGAAAATCTGGTCACAAACAATCACCCTCCCCTTCTACCGATCCCACCATAAATCCCTCCGAAGGTCGGCTTCTCGGCCACCTCCATACTCGAAAACGTCAAATGCCTCACGCCCTGATTATGCACGATCCCCACATCCCCCCAGCGAACTTTCTTTCCTAAAATCGCCTCCGAGTCCTCCAGGGTGTGACAAGCGGCCGAAATCGCGGCGGAGCAACTCCCAACAGTAGTAGTCTCGGCAGCAAACCGCCTATACCCCATCCCGGCCGCTGTGAGCAAGGCAAGAATCCCCAGCAAGAGGACTGAAATTATGGCAATGCAGGAGTACCCAGCGGTACTTATCATTGTTGAGATCTCCTTCCCGAGCGGGTCCCATATCTCGACCCTCGCGAGGAATATTGACTGAGAGGTTAACCAATGAAGGAGGCCGCTTAGGGTCATTAGAGGGATGGCATAGGTGTAGGGTAATTGAAGCCAGTATGTGGAGCGCTGGCCTGGCCGCGGGGATGTGACGCGGAGGCTGCGGTGGTGGTGGCTGAAGAGGGACCATTCGTGGCCCAAGAGCATGCAGGTGAAGAGGGAATTGTATGTTAAGTAAAGGAACGATAGGATTGTTTGTGGAAGATTAGCTAGGAGGATTGTGTGAATTATGTTTCCAAAGTCGAGAGTGAGTAGCGAGCCAGTGTTTACTTTGCCAAAGCCTCTGGTCCACCTTTTTTGTCTCCCCATTAATATTTTTCAAAGGGGGTGTTAGGATCGAGGGGTGGATATGACTTACATTGACTTAATGTCGGTGCTCCAGAAACTGCTGTCATTGCTGATTCCCATTCCCAGTAAGACTCCCGCGACAATGATAATTATCAAGCAGAAGATATTACAAGTTATCCACCTCGTCTTACTAACACTAGTCCACCACCTCTGCGCCCCAATATGCCTCCATTGTCTTGTTCCAGACCTCCGCTCCTGACTCCATTCCATCTCGATGAACCGTCGATCCGCAAAGCACATCCCCATTGTTGTCGGGTCCGGGATTCTCAGAAAGGAGTCCACAGCATCACCTAATGTAACCAGAGTGGGCTCTCGAGATCTTGAAACTGTCATGACCATACCACAAGCTTTAATAAGATTGCAGCAGATAACGGCAATCATGACCCATAAAGAGAACTGCACTTTACAATTGCCTCTAATCCTCTCGCTCTTGCATCCGCTTATCTCTATCTCGTCGGATACACTGGGATACATCAGCCATGGAAGCCCCCTCGTCGTGTTAGAGGCTATCTCGTTTGGGTTGCAAGGTTTTGACCACGGGTACGAGGTTCCGTAATAGTTATAATCAGAGCACATCCAACGAGCGGAGGTGGTCAGATTACCTTCTACTTTGGCCATGAACAGAACGGTATTATTGTGAATGGTATTGTAGCCATGTTTGGTGATCAGGAACAGATTTCTGCGATTTGACACGAAGTCGGTGTTGTAGAGTTTTGCGCACTTAGAAGGCGTCAGGTTTTCATAGTCCTGGCTTCTAGTACTGTATTGCTCGAGCACACTACTATATAGCTGAACGTCTGAAATTGATTGCGGCGACCAATTTGTGATATTCTTAAACTCCTGGTAGAAGTCGAGAACCACCTTTGTCTTATTCGAGTAGGATCTTGTTTCAAAGTGGTTCTCGGTCACCAGGGTTATTACGAAATTGTTCGCCGCTATCGAATTATAAACTGCGGAATTGTACCTGAAATTTCGGGGTTAACGATCCTCCTAGGGCTCAGACGGGGATTGGAATATAAACAGACAGCAAATGCAGTGGAATACTCGTGATCCCAATAGCAATCCACAAAAACACCCTCTCTGACTTAATCAGGAATAAATTCCTAACGCTTGGAGCCCCAATGTCCATCCATCGCCTCCTCGCATGCGCTGCGTCAATATCGCTTCGTGTCGGGGCTGCGAGACATTGCTGTGTATAGTTGCTCCCAGACAGTAGAAGTGTGGAAAGGACATTTATCCCTAAGTGGAGCCACATCCCAATCGTCTTGCTCTTGTCACAACTACCCGAATACAATGTCCCAATGCCTCCTTCAATCTTGTACTCCGTATTCGTTGCAGCGTAGATTGTTAAGCTGATGTTTATAAACAGAACAATGACAACGGAGGCAGCACAGGCTAAGACTCCGGAGTGCCAACCTGTGTACCAAACTGGTTTCCATATCGACGGGAAGGAGTTCCACCTACCTCGTCTGGATTTGGATCCTATAGTCAATAATTCTAAGGAGGACGATTTTCTGTTTCCTCCACTCCCTTCCGTATTGTCACCCCGTGACACCGCCATCCATTTAGGTAACTTATTTTTGAACTTCAACATTGTCTCCCTAGCAATGCGACAGATCAATGCTCACCCACACCTTGCATTGGGAAAGAAAAGGAAGCCGTTCTGAATCTTAGGAGGGGTTGCGGATGGAGGCTCTTTTTAAGTTTATTTGAAAGTCCCTTAGGGACTAGGATCGGCACCTCTGGCGACCCCAGCGCCAGAATATAGTGAATCGCCCCCACCGGGATGTACCCACAGCTTAACCTTGTTCGGCTTCTATTGATGGGGGGCGCAGGGTTATTTCTGATGAGCATACTGCTTTGATGGAAGATTTCCGCGCAACCGCGCATGAGGATCGTTTTCCTCATAGTACCACCGAGAGAAGAATTTGAAAACCCATAGTAAGGCTGCCAAAACACTGACAGGGATTTATAACGCTTTGTTTAGTGGAATTCCGGTGTGGGGGAAACTTAAAAAATTCGTGGGAATGTCTAGCAATGTTCTTTGGCTTTGCATGGGCATCTCGATTGAAAAAATAAGTCTTATATTTCTTCCTGTTTTCCTTTTTTTTTTCCTAACTACGTATATAAACAATGCGCGATATCGATTTGCGAAACACAAGCTCTACTTGCCCATTCCAAAAGTATGCGGAAATCTTGGCACACTTGAATGTGGTGGAGGGTGGAAGAAACCACAAATTAGATACATTCAGTTGCTGGGAAAAGAGGGATCCACAAGAGTCTCGGGTGATTGTAGACAAGATATAGAAGCATATAGAAAGGTTATCGTAAAGAGAGGGTGGAACAACTCAGAAAGAAAGGGAGTGGGTGCAAATAGCCTTTAGTTTGTTTTTTGTACATAGTTACCGAATGATTGTAGTTTGGGAATACAGGGTGCAAGTGAGGCGGTAACTTAAAGTAATATTATTACAAGGTATTTATACGGTAAAGTATTGTCGGTTAGCATAATTAACCGAACGTTTGGGGCTTCAACGCTCCTCTGCACGCAACGTCGCAGCCCATCCCCTCACTCCCTCACTCCACTATCTTTACCGCAACAAAGAACTCCCAGATACAAGATAATTAATTAGGATTATCTATGTTAAATATTTTTGCAGTTGTGGATTTGGTAGTCAAGTATCGCGGAAAGAAGTACGCCTGATTGCGTCTCGATAATCGCTTATTTATGCTAACCTACAATATTATCCGGAATGAAACAAACTTGTGTGAATGCAATCTCAATCGCTAACTTTAAGTGGTGAAACAGGGCCGCATATGTTTCACTGTTGTTATCGACGTCACAACTAGGGCGCTTACGCTGTAAAATATCCCAGAATTTCCTTTCCTGCCCACTTCCGGGTTCTTCACTAAGCTGGAGAAATGCATAATACAGCTCCTGCCGTGTGTAAAATATTCCAAGCCAAGAATATGTTGTTACACCGTTGCAATCTCCATTCCTCCCAATCATAACATAAAGGAAACAAAATTATCTCAAGAAACATAGTCACAAGCCATAACTCCTTTCGTCTTCCCCTTCCGGCATAAACACCTCCAGGAACCGGGTTCCCGATCGCCTCCTCACTCGAAAATTCAAATGCCTGACTCCCTCATTTCGCACAACCCCTACATCCCACCAACGCACCTCCTCCTTATAATCTGTTCCTTATCCTTCCGGCATGCACCCGGCTGAGACCACCGCTAAACTATTCCCAGCAGCAGTAATCTCTGCAGCAAATTGTTTATACCTCATCCTAGCGGCAGTCAGCAGGGCAAGAGCACCCACCATGAGCACAGAAACGATAATGCATGAATACCCAACTGTATTTGTCAGCCACAGAGGCCTTCTGAGCGGGTCCCATATCTCGAGCTTCGCGAGGAATATTGACTGAGAGGTTAACCAATGGAGGAGGCTGCTTAGGGTCATTAGAGGAATGGCTTAGGTGTAGGGTAATTGAAGCCAGTATACGGAGCACTGGCCTGGGCGAGGGGGATGTGACGCGGAGGCTGCTGTGGTGGTGGCTGAAGAGGGGCCACTCATAGCCAGAGAGCATGCAGGCGCAGAGGGAAGTGTAGGTTAAGTAGAGGAACGATAGGATTTTTTGTGGAAGATTAGCTATGAGGATTGCCTGGGCTGTTTTTCCAAAGTCCATGATAAGCAGGGAGCGGGGGTAACTTCCATGGTCCATCTTTTTGGTCTTTTATCAATATCTTGATCTAAGGGGATGGAAGAGGGATAGGGTAGTAACTTACATTGATTTTAGGTCGGTGCTTCAGAAATTCCCGTCATTGATTATTCCCATTCCAGTGAACACCCCCGGGATAACGATAGTTATCATGCAGAAGATCCTACAAGTTATCCTAGTCCTACACCTCTGCATCCCCATGTGCCTCCACCGTCTCGTTCCAGACCACCACCCATGCCTCCACTGCCTCTTGATGAATTGTAAACTGCGGGGCATATCCCCATTGTTTCCGGGTCCGGTATTCTCAAAAAAAGAGTTCACAGCATCACCTAAGGTAACCAGAGTGGGCTCTCGAGATCTAGAAACTATCCTGACCATACTAAAAGCTATAATAAGATTACAGAATATAACGACGATGATCCATAGGGAGAACTGCACCCTGCACCTCTCCACAGCCCTCTCGCTCTCGCATCCGCTTGTCTCTACCTCGCCGTATCCGGGCAGCTTCACGAGCCATAGAAGCCCTCTCGTCGTATTCGAGGTCATCTCGTTCGGGCTGCACTCGGGGGAGTACTTGTACCAGAATCCCGAAGACATATGTTCAGGGCTCATTCCACTAATAGCCGCGGTCTGGGGTTCCACCCGCTCAAGTCATGTGCGGGAAGGGTGTTATTATAAAGGGCATCGGGCTATGTTTGGTGGTTAGAAACATATTTCAATAGCTTGACACGAAGTCGGCGCTGTAGAGTTTTGCGCACTTAGAAGGTGTCAGTGTTTGGTAGCTCAGATTTCTTGTATTGTATTGCTCATGGACGCTAGAGAGTAGCTGAACTGCTGAACTCCCCAAATATGCCGTCCAATCTGTGTCATTGCAAGCCTGACACCTGCGGAGAAGCATCTCAGTTATATATATTCGAGTAGGCTGCTTTTTCACAATGATCCTTGGTCACGAAGGTTACTATAAAATTGTTCCCTACTATCGACGTACACACTACGGAATTATACCTGAAATTTAGGGGTTAGCGATCCTCCTAGGGCTCAGACGGGGATGGGAATGGAAACATACAGTAGATGCAATGGAATACTCGTAATCCCAACAGCAATCCACAAAAATGTACTCTCCGACTTAATCCGGAATAGATTCCTAACTCTCGGAACCCCAATATCCATCCATAGTCTCCCCGAGTACGCTGCGTCAATCTCGCTTCGTGTCAGCGCTGCGGGACACCGCCGCGCATAACTGCTCCCAGACGGTAGAAGTGTGTAAAGGGCATTTATCCCTAAGTGGAGCCACATCCCAATCCCTTGCTCTTGTCACAACTACCCAAATACAAGGTCCCAACGCCTCCTTCCACCTTGTACTCCGGATTCGTTGCAGCGTAGATTGTTAAACCGACGTTTATAAACAAAACAGCCGCGACAGAGGTAGCACAGGCTAAGACACCTGTGTGCCAACCAGTGTACCAAGTTGGCTTCCATATTGACGAGAAGGAGTTCCCCTGTTCTTCCGTGAATTCGGATCTAATAGCTAATAGTTCTATAGAAGAGTAATTGATTCCTCCTCCCCTATCGCTCCTATTGACACTTGGTGACACCACCATCTGGTTTGGTAACATATTTCTGAACTCCAACATTGTCTCCCTAGAAACACGACAGATCAAAGCTTACCCGCTCCTTGTGTCATGAAAGAAAAGGAAGCCGTTTCGAAGCTGAGGAGAGGTTGTGGGGGGAGACTCTGTTTAAGTTTAATTAAAATTCCCGCAACTGACTAGGATCAGCCAGTGTTCGCAAGCAGCCAGTCCGGTTTCCCGGGATCATCTGGCCTGACCTGGCCAGACTGCGGATATGTGGAGGCTTCCGAGTAATCCGATGCGATTGCTGTAATTCTGGGGAGATTTCGGGGCATTTGTATAAATTGGTATCAATTGAGCGGCAAGCGAGCATATGCGTCAACATCTTCTATGCCCACGTCTGGTATTTCGATCTTCACCGCCATTACACATGCTCTAGGAGTTAAATGAGCGCTTTGTGCGTGACCTAGTGGAGACTCCCATGAATTGTACACTTACACTCCTGTCTAAATAGTTGAATCGAACATGGAAATCGCAACCAAGAAGTGGAGAAATGGTTTTCCGTGCGGAATTATTAAGGTGAGGGGTACTAGAGGAATGATATAGTGGAGGAATGGAATAAGGAAAATGGTTAGATATTTTACGCTTGTGCTGATACTGATGTGGCAGGGAAAACAGAGCGAAATCACAATCGAATAATATTTGCTCATGTGTGATATACGCACAGTTTAGGAATATATCGAGTGATAGGAAATCTCCCAGCATCCGCCCTCCTCTCAGAGTCGGGAAACGTGGGAAATTTCTTTTTTTGATCTCTATTCGCAAGTCCCGGAGCTGAGCCGAGCTGACGGCAGATATCTTCAGATGTACGCTAACTTAGTGTGCATCTAAAGATGTTTACCACACAATAACAACATATTTACCAATTCGGTGGCATATGCCGAAAGCCTAACGGTGCCACCAGGTACGAGTATATATGAAGCCCGAAGGCTTTCAAAAGGCCTGGTCTACAAAGCCCAGGTCGGTTTCGCGTTGACCTGGCCTGGCCGGACTGTGTATCTGCCGGCTATCTGCGGGCCAGCCTAGCCGCCCCCGAACACTGGGATCAGCACCTTTGGCCACCCTAGCGCCAAAATACAATGGGTCCTTTCTCGGTATGTTCATTATGCTTATTCGGCTTCTGATAATATGAAGGCGCAAGGTTATTCCTGATCAGCAGGCGTTGAATTAATGCCGCTGTGATGGGAGATTTCTGAGCGCCCGCACCCGGGGTTTGTTTTTCCCATACCACTAACGATATCGGTAGAAAGATGGGAAAATTGATTGGTGGCCTGCCAAAACAAAGATAGGGAGGTGTGGTGTTCTGTTTTGTAGAATTCCCCATAAAAGTTAAGAAATTCTAGGAAATTTCAAGTATTGTCTTCGGCCTATGTATCGTCATCTCGATAGAAAAAACCAGTATCTTAATTCTTCCTCTTTTTCTGTTTTTTCCTCACTATCTCGGGTGCGTGCTTGGATCGTGCCCTGTGTCGGTTTGTGCGGCTCAGGCGCTACTGCCAATCCTGAAATCTTGGCGCAGTTTCAAGTGGTTGGTGAAACCTTAATCTGACTTCGAGGCATAAGTTAGATCGCCACCTTTGGGTGCAGCATACCCCACTCTCAACCCCTATAGCTCACCCACGAGCTAATCCTCTCAAAACACCTCTCTATACACTAGTTCTCCAGCCCACATTCTCTCGAAGTAGGGGGAAAGCTACAATAAAAGCCGCTGTTGAGGAACCTGAGAAATTTGAAGCTGGGAATTCGGTTAAAAAGCTCCCATACTACAGTAGCTATTTCAGGTTTTCCGGGTGCTTTTGGGATGGGCAAGTAGGCTTTAGCTGCCGCAAATTATACCTTACCCGTTCTGGAAGTCCTTGCATTAAACTTCCTTGGCAGGTGCGTATTGCACTGTGGGGCTGCGACTGAACCGTTAGGAATAATGATGACAACTCAATGGTATTGAACTAGTTTCGTGAGTTACATGAACAGAACCGGCAATTAGATAGAATGGTGAGCGATCTGGAAAGTAGAAATGGGTACGATTAAGCTAGATCGTGCCCGAGCAGGGGATCTGCAGGGTCATTCTCAATCAATCTATCTGCACACCAGTAGATATATCTGCCTTGGCAATCATGTGGTATCATCTATTAATATAAACACTCACCCAGCCTTTGCGCCTGATAACGGGTGACCAGCATGACACTACTATTGATCCTTGGGCATCTCTCTGAAAATTGCTTTATCAAAATGTCCCCGCTCTCATTCCCAATACCATGGGAAGGGACAGATGAGGTACCGGACACCCCGAGCGAAAGGAATAGCATTAATGAATCCTGTTCAACCACTGATTCTCGTGATACTTTGAGTTGACGGTGCGGTATAAATTACTTATAGGAGCCATTATAGTAGACGGCATGCTGATAATAGGCTTTATAAGCGGGGAATTTTTTAACGATCAGAGCGTCTGTGAAAAAGATAAATTGCTATTCAGCGGCTACAGCTATGGGAAACAGTTGATCATCGGTGAGACAACAAATGATGATATAGGGTGGTATATGGTTCAAAGATGTTATTACCGTCATGGTGGTACCCCCACGCCGTAAAGTATACAACATCTACCTTTCTTGCCCACTTCCGGTTACTCCACCCACCATGCTCAAGCGCAACCCACGTAATTTGCTGGAGCATGCTCACGTCCACCATTAGACCTAAGCAATGCGCGATACAAGGCTCCCCATCCATCAAAAATCTCAAGACAAGTGTATTATACTATTACAACCCTACAAACCGCATAGTTCCCTATAATAATATTATTATGATAAAAAACGAAACTTTCTTTCAAAACATAGCCACAAACGATTACTCCTCCCGTCTCCCATTTCCAGCATAAACCCCTCCAAAAATGGGCTTCCCAACAGCCTCCTGACTCGAAAACGTCAAATGCCTCACCCCCGGATTTTGCACAACCCCTACATCCCCCCATCGCACTTTCCTCCCTACAATCTGTTCCTTATCCTCCCAAGCATGACAGGCCGCCGAGATCGCGGCGGAGTTACTCCCAACAGCAGTAATCTCTCCAGCAAATCGCCTATACCCCATTCCAGCGGCAGTGAGCAAGGCAAGAATTCCCAGCGTGAGTACGAAAATGATAATGCATGAATACCCAAAGATGTCCTCCCGTATCCAATCCGGCCTCCCGAGCGGGTCCCATATCTCGACCCTCAGGAAGAATATCGACTGCGACATCAGCCAGTGGAGGAGCCAGCTCAAGGTCGTTAGAGGAATGGCATAGGTGTAGGGTAATTGAAGCCAGTATGTGGAGCTCTGGCCTGGCCCCGGGGATGTGACGCGGAGGCTGCGGTGGTGGTGGCTGAAGAGGGACCATTCATGGCTTGAGAGCATGCAGGTTAAGAGGGAATTGTAGGATAAGTAGAGGAACGATAAGATTGCTTGTGGAAGACTACCGAGGAGGATTGCCTGAGTTATGTTTTTAAAGTCGATAAATAGGAAACTAGGGGTTACTTCTAGAGTCGATCTTTTTTGTCTTTTCTCAGTATATTGCTCTGGGGGGGGTAGTGGAATAGGGACAGGGTAGTAGCTTACATTGATCTTAGGTCGGTACTCCAGAAAGTCCCCTCATTGATGATTCCCATTCGAATGAACGCCCCCGAGATAACAATAGTTATCAAGCAGAAGATAGTACAAGTTATCCACCTCGTCTTACTAACGCTAGTCCACCACCTCTTCACCCCCATATACCTCCACCGTCTTGTTCCAGACCACCACCCATGCCTCCACTCCCTCTCGACGAACCGCCGATCGGCAAAGCACATCCCCGTTGTTGTCGGGTCCGGCATTCTCAAAAAGGAGTCCACAGCATCACCTAACGTAACCAGAGTAGGCTCTCGAGATCTAACAACCGCTATGGCCATGCTACAAGCTGTAATAACATTGCAGCAGATAACGGCGGTCATGATCCATAGAGAGAGTTGCACCTTGCACTTCTCGGTAGTCCTCTCGGTCTTGCATCCGCTTATCTCTACCTCTCCGTATGTTTCGAGGTCCATCCACCATGGAAGCCCTCTCGATACATTCGAGGATAGCTCCTTGGAGTTGCACAATCCTCGTAAATACGGCTTCTCACCGCATATCCAGCTATTAAACATAACCCGACGGGTTCCTAGTTGGTTCACGTACAGAACGGTATTATTGTGCACAGTATTGGGGCTATCTTTGGTGATCAGGAATAGGTTTCTGTGGCTAGACACGAAGTCGGAGTTGTAGAGTTTTATGCACTTAGCGGGTGTCAGGTCTTCGTAGCTCTGGTTTCTGGCACTATATTGCTCGAGAACACTACTGAACTGCTCAGCAATAGGACTCATGACATAATTCGTCGAATCTGTCGAGTTCTTGAAACTCTCATTGAGTTTGAGAAACCTCTCTGTCATATTCGTGTAGGATGCTAGTTCAAAGTGGTTGTTGGTCACGACAGCTGCAATGAAAGTGTTCGTGGCTCTCGAATTATACACTGCAGAATTATACCTGAAAATCTCGGGTTAACCTTCCTCCTAGTGCTCGGACGGGCATGGAAATATAAACGTACAGCAAATGCAGCGGGATACTCGTAACCCCAATAACAATCCAGAGCAACGTCCTCTCCCACTTAATCCGGAATAGATTCCTAATGCTTGGAACCCCAATGTCCATCCATCGTCTCCCCGAATGCGCTGCGTCAATCTCGCTTCGTGTCGGCGCTGCGAGACATTGCTGTGTATAATTACTCCCGGAAAGCACAAGTGTGGAAAGGGCATTTATCCCCAGGTGCAGCCACATCCCAATCGCCCTGCTCCGATCACAACTACCCAAATACAAAGTCCCTATACCTCCTTCCACCTTGTACTCCGGATCCGTTGCAGCGTAGATCGTTAAACCTACGTTTATTAAGAGAACAACCACAACGGAGGTGGTGCAGGCCAAGACGCCGGTGTGCCAACTTGTGCACCGGGCTCTCTTCCGTAGTGATGTGGGAGAGGTGCATTGTTCGCGAGTGGATTCGGATCCTACAGTTAATAGTTCTAGGGGGGGTGGTTTGTTTCCTCCACCTCTCGAGAGCCCACTAGCACCTGGAGCCGCAACCATCCATTTGGGTAACTTCTTTCTGAACTTCAACATTCTCTCACCAGAAACCTGACAGACAAATTCTCGCCCGTTCTTTAATTCGTTAAAGAATGAAAAGTCGTTCTGAAGCTTGAAAGAAGTTGTGGGGGGAGGCTTAATTTAAGGTTCTTGGAAACTTCCATCCCTCCTAGGATGGATGTTTTTAACGACCTCGGCAGTAAAATATGTTAGATCGTTTCCACCTAAGCTATAAGCACTATATGCCTCGCTAGGTTTCTGATAGCAGGAGGGCACAATATTATGCCTTATTAATTGCCACCTAGGTCCTTGTGCGCAAACTTCTTTGATGCGGTGTTTAGCAACATGTGCACATCACTTAAACTACAGTTTTGAGACCACGCAAATGGCAGTCTCGAAGCTGCAGTTTGGGTGGGTTTACGACTTAAACGTCATGGAATCGTTCTTAAGCCTACCGTGCAAGTCGAAACACACAACACCCGGTCATGATATTTAGGTAATACATTTTTTTAAAAACAAAATGTGCGCGTACGTGTTATTATCAAGTACTGGAGTAGTACAGTGTAGAGTGCAATTTAATGAGTTGGTTTCTGTGGCCTGAGCCTGGGTAGTTCATGTATTTATTTTGGATTTAACTTTGCATGGGATCCTCCCCGCATGCAGAGGTTGAAACCCTATGAAATACTTGTCATGTTCTAGGACTGTACTGTTCCCGAGTACGAGTACATTACCTATAGCACCTGGAATCGTAGCGATAGCACCACCCCGGTGAAGAAAAAAGTGGGACAACGGCATTCCCCACAAAAAAACTGGGCTATTCGGAATAATCACCAACTACCAAAAATATTTAAAATTAAAGACAATGAATAGATAGATTTAATCACCTCTGGGAATTACCTGTATAGATTTTAGAAAGTTTTTGTCAAATGGGTCCCCTTTGATAACTGCTGCATTTGAAATTACCTTTCAATACCATGTCTAACAGGGATTTTTTGGTGCGGAAACCAGAAAGTTCCCGAGCCTCAGTCCTACTCACAATAACGGATAGAGCAGAAATGATATCCATATTCCCCGAAGGTGTAGAAGTAAATAGGAGAAGCAATAAGACCAGTCTATGCAATTATTTTCATCACAATGCCAAAATCCAGGCTGATATTAATGTAAAAAAAAAAAGTATGACCCGCGGAAGCAGCCCCATGCTTTTGCGGCTATCAACACCGGTAGCTGGGTTGGCGCAGTGCAGATTGTTCTCCTACTGGGAGGGTTTTTTTTCTATCATAGTTTTTGTGCATGATGTGCACGTGATAAGCGATCCCGACATAACTACAGAGCCCGCAACACGATACTAAAACGATTCTTTCGACTTGAAAAGAAACCAATACGTGAATCGCCATTAGCCCCTGAAGAAACCCAGTTCGGCAGCATTGCCGCCTCCAAATTGACTCGATTCCAATCTTTGCCGCGCGCTACCGTACTGCATTGAAGCTCGGACCTCACCGCTTAATAACGGATGCCGGTACTTGAGCATTCTGTCCCACCGGCTCAACCTGAGACTCATCTGTTAGACTTCAAGGGTTGGGTACTGTCGCGCTATGGATCCGGCAACTCCCTCAACCACCCTCTAAATTTTATATTTCGGAATTTTCCTTCCTCCCCGACTGTGGGAGATGGGTTGGATGTTCCCTGCTTACTAATAGGCAACATAGGGAATGTATTGACTAGAGCATTGCTGACCTATGGGGAGTGTGGGTTTCGGTCTCTAACATTGCAGCATCTCCCTTAATACTTGATCTAAGAATGGCGGAAACAAAGGGGGCTCTTGAGTATTTTGCTTACGCTTTTTGTTCATTTTTCGCAATTTCTATTGCCACGCTGCTCACCAATTTGACGCCAATTGGACATCTTCGCGTGGGAGCGGTCCCAGCTCTGAGCTATGGAATGTCCACGGTGGTCACAAGTTTACCCCGGCAATAGACAGAATGCCTACTTTCAATCATAGCCATGCCATCCGAATATCATACCTCGCCAAACCGCAAACTAAAAATACAAGAGAGCACCGAAGCCCCGAATACCTAATGCGATCTCCGGGGCTTCGCGCTCGTACACCCCTCCCCCGCTTAATTCGGACGTGGCTCCAAACTATAAATTACACCACCCACGAACTCCGTCTCCCGACCCCAAATGTGCTCAGATCGCCAGAGCGCCACCACTCTACCCCGCCCGAAAGCATCGCCTCCACCTCTCCTTGTAGTCCCAGTATTTATTCATGGAGGCCTCAAACCTGATATGCTAGTCGGCCATAGCAGTGCTAAGAATGTGGAGCTGAATTTGGGAGGGCGGCCAGAAACTGAGACTTTTTCTGGACTTTTTTGGGGGAAGGCTTGATCCGGTAGAGGTTTGACAGAAAGATTTTAAAAGGAAATATACTATCAAGTTTACTCTCGAGTTCGGGGAATAATACTCCTATGGGGGTTTGTCCCTAAATAAGATCTGGTATATCATACTTCTAGGATTACAATCATCGGACGTCACTCGCCCATGACATCTAATTCCTGGGGCGAAGATCACTATTAATTGCGGTCGCGTGTAGGACATTTCACAGAAACTAGGAGAGAATGGACTTCACCCCCCTTCTACACTTTTCTGTGGGGCACTTGTAGTGCCTGAAGACCCGGAAAACAACCTACTTGGGAGTTTGTGTTGTTATCGCCGTTCTCCAATGCCTCTAGAAGGTAACTTTAATTCCTTGAGTCTAGGTTATGGTCCCGTAGAGCCTGGCGCGCACGAAGCGGTTAGCTACACTATGGCTGAACCATTTCTGGGTAACTTATCCCGTTCCCAAGACTTTAAAAACGGCTATTACAGGCCAAACCTGAGTCATTATACTACCACAGGTTCATACAGCCAATCTTGCAATTGAGGCTGAGTTCTACCAACTTGTATCGTGTGGGAACCGGTATCTAAGATGGAGCTCACACTACCAGCAGAACAAACCTCCAGTGGACAACGAAATTTGAGCAGGATCTCTTGGAGAGAAGGTTTGAGGGGTTTCGTGCAGTGGAATCTGGCCAATATAAGCGAGCAACCTATTCAGTAAGGGTAGCGGAGGTGGTGGGTTAAGTGCGGTATTATGGGTGCCATTCTTATTCTTTAGACCCCGGATAATGCCTGGACCCTGGCAAACAGAGTGTTAGCGATATCTCATCACCGCAAGCATCATTGTGTATCATTTTACCTTCGGAATTTTACCGTAAATCTATATACCGTAGTTAACACCCAGTCCAGATCGTTTACCAGAAAAATATATAATACAATCGCTATTGACAGTGGATCATGGTGGGCGATAGGTAGCACAGCGGTAGACGGTATAGTATAGATATTTGTTTGGAAATTGAGTACGAAAATAGGGGTACGGGAGGCATAGTGAACTTCGTTCTCTTATTCCGTACACTCAACTCTCATAACCAAACGGTGGAAAAAGTGTGAAAAAGAAAGAAATAATATTAACCAGCGCGTCTTGATCCTTCCATAGAACACCGCACCTATCTCTGTCTCCACCCATGCCCCGTTCCTCTGCACACTCCACTAATAACAAGAAAAAAAAGAGACTGGAGGATCTCCCCCGCAAATATCCAAACCTCCATAATAAACTACCACGTTCCAAAACTATACGCCAGACCCCCGAAACTTCCCTAATAAGCTCCAATCATTCAACATCCACTCGGAACCTTCAACAGCAACCCCTGCGCACCAAACACCGACAGCCAAACATGTATAGTTCCAACCTTCCAAACTCCATTTTCCGGTGGTAAGATGAAAGAAAGAAACCATTCTCTGCGACATAATCCTAAGCCATCACTCCTCCCGTCTCCCGTCTCCAGCATAGACCTCTCCAAAAATGGGATTCCCAACTCCCTCCTCACTCGAAAATGTTAAATGTCTCATCCCGAGATTTTGGGCAATTCCCACGTCCCCCCAGCAAACCTTCTTTCTTATAATCATGTCAGGGTCCTCCCAAGCATGACACGCGGCTGAGATCGCCGCGGAGCAGCTCCCAACGGTCGTAGTCTCAGCAGCAAACTGCCGACAACCCATCCCGGCAGCGGTCAACAGGGCAGCAATCCCTAGGGTAAGGACGAAAATGATGGCAATGCAGGAGTACCCCACGGTACTTATAATTTCTGAGATCTCCTTCCCGAGCGGGTCCTGTATCTCGACCCTTGCCAAGAATATTGACTGCGAGGTCAGCCAGTGGAGGATGCCACTCAAGGTCATTAGAGGGATGGCATAGGTGTAGGGTAATTGAAGCCAGTATGTGGAGCGCTGGCCTGGCCGTGGGGATGTGACGCGGAGAGTGCGGTGGTGGTGACTGAAGAGGGACCATTCTTGGCTAGAGAGCATGCAGGTGAAGAGGGAGTTGTAGGTAAGATAGAGGAATGATAGGATGGTTTGGGGAAGGTTAGCTAGGAGGATTGCCTGGGTTATATTTCCGAAGCGGATGGCGACTAGGGAGACGCTGTTTACTTCGCCAAAGCCTCTGTCCCACCTTTTTATCTTTTGCTTAATATTTTTCTTGAGAGCACTAGTGGCAAAGGGAGAGGTATCATACATCGATTTAAAGGAGGTATCCACGTAATTCCCGTCATTGATGATCCCCCTTCGAAGTAACACCCCCGCGATAATGATAGTTATCAAACAGAAAATATTACAAGTTATCCATCTCGTCTTACTAACGCTAGTCCACCACCTCTGCACCCCCTTTTGCTTCCATTGCCTCGGCCCTGTCCTCCACTCACGCGTCCACTCTCTCTGCACGAACTCCCGATCGGCAAAGCATATTCCCACTGTTGTCGGATCCGGAGTCCTCAAAAAGGAGTCCACGGCATCACCCAACGTAACTAAAGTGGGCTCTCTAGACCTAACCACTGCCATGACCATACTGCAAGCCTTAACCAGATTACAGCAGATGACGACGATCATGATTCCTAGCGAGAACTGCACCTTGCAGTTCTCCTCAGTCTTCTCGATCTTGCATTCGCTTATTTCTACCCCGCCATACGTTGTAAGATTCATCAGCCATGGAAGCCCCGTCACATCGGGGGCTATATTATTAGGGTTGCACGGGGGCCGACCCGCGTTCCACTTTCTGGAATACTGGTGTGTAGCGCACATCCAACGACTAGGGGTGATCGTTTTGCCCCTGACCTGGAACATATGTAGAATAGTACTGTTGTGCGTGGTAATGAGATTATTTTGGGCGATTAAGAACACGTTACTGGTGTTGGACACGAAGTCGTTGTTGTAGCGCCTTATGCAGAGAGAGGGTGACAGGGTTTCGTAACTTTGGTTTCTTCTAGTATTGTTTTGCTCAAGCACAATACCGAACAGCTCAGCATCGGAATCGGTCATAGATTTCATCCAATATGTGGTGTTCTTATACTCATGGTATAAGTCGAGAAACGTCTCTCTCATGTTCGAGTGGGATGTTTTTTCAAAATGGTTGTTGGTCACGACGGTTACTACAAAATCGTTCGCCGCCTTCGAAGTATACACTGCGGAGTTATATCTGTAGCTTTTGGATTAGCCCTCCTCCTAGGCCCCGGGTGGGCACGGCAACATGAACGCACAACAAATGCAGAGGAATACTCGTAACCCCAATCGCAACCCACAGAAGCTTCCTCTCCCGCTTAATCCGAAATAAATTCCTAACACTCGGAACCCCGATGTCCATCCATCGCCTCCTCGCATGCGCTGCGTCAATCTCGCTCCGTGTCGGCGCCGCGAGGCATTGCTGTGTATAATTACTGCCGGATAAAAGAAGCGTTGAGAGGAAATTTATTCCCAGGTGCAGCCACATCCCGATCGTCTCGCTCTGGTCACAACGGCCCGAAAACAAAGTCCCGACGCCTCCTTCCATCTTATTGTCTGGATTCGCAGCAGCGTAGATTGTTAAACTAATGTTTATAAAGAGAACAACCACGACGGACGTAGCACAGGATAAGACACCGGTATGCCAACCCGTGTACCAAACAGGCTTCCATGCTGACGAGAGGGAGTTCGACCATTCCCGTGTGAATTGGGATCCTAGAGTCAATAATTCCATGGAAGAGGACCCGCTTCTTCCTCCTCTGTTGTCGGAATTATCACCTCGTGATACGGCCGTCCATTTCAGTAACTTCTTTCTGAAATTCCACATTCCCTTACCAACAACTCGACAAACGAATACCCACCAATTTCTTTCCTGGAGAATTGAAAAAGGTTGATCTGAGGCTCAGGAAAGGTTAAGGAGACGAGACCCTACTTGAGGTTATTTGAAACTTCTATTATGAGCGAAGATGGGCACTCTTGACGGTGTCAGTCTTGGACTATGGAAACCTACAGGCAACTTCACGGGCACCCGCACTATATGGTACGAAATTTCTTGAGCTATCGATAATTCCAAGGCGCAAGATAACTAGGTAGGGCCAAATCATATAATAACACAATTTTTCTCAAGCTCGCTCTGCAACCAGTAACGAAAGGATGGGGTGTGGGGCTACCAATATTAGAGGGGGCGATAAAGGAAAAGAATGATAAATGAACCATCACATAGACTATGAGGATCGGTCGGGCTTCTTGGGGATCGGTGAGGATCTGAAGTGGGGGACCTGCGGAGAGATAGGAGGCCCATAAGAACCCATAAATTCCGGCGAAACAGAAGAGATAAACAGGGGGGAGAGTTGGGAACCACAACCGAGTTCTACCGATCATGATATGTATACGATTCTTGAGTGCGTGGAACTTTCTAGCCTTTTTTTTTTGGCTTTTTATACTTTTTTGGTTACGGCACTTGAGCATACCTATCATGGGTGTTAGCCGACGTAAAATAAAGAGTTGAGTTGTGTACATTGCCTTCTTTCACGAGATGGACTATATTGAGATGAAAAATTGTTTACTATCATAAATCTCGTGAGATGATGCGCAATTATACATATAGTTCTTGGACAAAGGTGATCGTTGGTGGGTCCAAGTACCGGCCAAAAGCACACTGAAATTCAGGATTATAGAAATCACCATTCGCACTCCCATCACTTAAACGATTAAAATAAAAAACATATCATATGGTTGAAAATCTAAGGGCTGCAAAATCCGTATTTCTATAACAAATTCGTTTGTTCTATGAGTAGCTCTCAGTAATATGCGTAACCTATTCCAAAATTGGGGTTAAGAGCTGAGAATTTGGATGGTATCATACTCTACAAAGATTCTTGTTTTGAAAACCACCAATTCCACATCACCACAATTCAGGCAATATTGCACAACGGGCTCCAAATTATAAACCCCATGGTTGGAATACCCAAAATTACGATTTTACGGAGAATTTGACTACTTCCACAGCAGGTGGTTGAATTCTAATACCATGAAAACAGCATTTTGGTGTAAATGTAGCCATCAACGATAACTTTTGTCACCTCACTTGCATCAATAGACATGAGCAAGCCGTGATGGAACCGTTAGGTCAAGCAAACCCCACAGACTTCCCCAGCCTGCTTCCCCCAAATGACCCCCCAGTGGCCCTATCTAGCAGACATTAGGACATTGTATCAACCGCTACTGTGACCAGTTGTCTTCCTAGGTGTTGTGGAAAGGGCTCGGGGCGAAATTCTCAGTAGGACCCGTACGGATTGGATAGGATTGACAGTCCCTCCTCGCCCCACACATAGCACGGACGGGCTACCCCCGTTGCTAATACTGCATTCCTGCGTTCCTTGGCGACAACGGTGCTGTGATGAGGAATCTTAGGTGGATGCTGCCTCTCAAAACCGGATCACTTTTAAGAAGTAACCTCCCAATAAGCCACAAGATTCTTATCTCACTCTTGGGCCAATAAGAAGGAACACACCTTTCGGAGGCCCCGTAATTAACTTTGGAACCAACCCCAGAGATATTCCAGGATTCAAATCCGCGAATATGAGCACCACGCTAAACTCAACAACCTGCCCACCAACATCCGAGTACGCATACAGCACCCTTACAGAACATCGTTCACCCCCAGTAGTCCCGTACAGGACCCGTACTGTACTCGAGTACAACTACTGCTGCCTCCTCCAACTAGTCCGGAATTCTTCCGTGAGTGTATCGAATCAACCTGTCCACCCCAATTAGTGTTCGTCAACAATTTGCTCACTCGCTAAAATACATGGAGGACAAAAGTGCATGAAATTTTAGCCTTGCAACAACACAAAAAAAAGGGTTCAAAAAGGATTGGGCTTCCACGATTCCCTCGGCTTTAACAATAAAGTAAACTAAGTAAGCGGCGAAGAACATCTAGCCCTTTCATGTCACTTCCCAAAATAGTTATGATAATGGAATTGGAGCTAAAAATCCTTTGAAAGGTAAGGATTGTGATTATAGGGGTTTGGGAGCGAGGGCACCTAAATCAGGGTAACCTGGACGATCAATAATTACCATAGTTTACAGTTAACCCTAAAGGACTAGAGAACACAGGTGCGATAGTTCAATAGATACTACCACATATTACTCTATCTTCAAGTCAAATATAACCTATGTAATTGTATGGTTGCTGAGTTTGGATGTTGTCGCATTTTCTTGGAGAGAACAAAGAGCGTTGTAGTTGCGATCGGTATGCGCTTTTGTCCTCCATGCACAGTACTGTATATAACCTATCGGATTAGACAGACGGGTCCAACGACAGGGTAGCACAGCACCACCTAGCCTTGCGCCAAGCCACTTCATGCAGGAAAAACTCTACTCGAGGATTTCACGGATATCCAGACACGCTGGCACCAAAGATCTGGGCTTTTGGTAAGTTTGCGATATTGTAGGGGCTCTCTAAATTCGAAAGTTTTTAATCGACGAAACATTTAGGAAGATGGAAAATTCTCTCGTACTTGTTCAATTCTCTCCACACTATCGTTCGACACAACCAAACAACGAACGAAACGGCAAAAGACAGGAGTATATATGAATCACGACAAAGACATCCTCTTATCCTTCCATCGGTCGCCACACATACCCACTCTCGTCCATGCTCATCCACGAAATTCTCCCTTTCTTCCGCATACTCCTATGCTAAAATAAATAAATACAGGCTTCAGAAAGATTTTCACTGCCCAGAGGCTTCGGACAGTTACCGCTCCGTCCTCTTGATGCTTCAGTACTCCTTCCGCCCGGATCATGATTTGCTTCCGGCGGATACGGGTTTTCCTTCCAAAAATGCGTTAATCCAAAGGCCACCCCCGAAACTTCTATCCGAACGACTGAAGTATACCCCGAGCTAATAGAAATCCACGAGCTCACCAGAGCTATACCGAACGAGCGACGATGAAGAGAAACGATGATCACTAAATGCGCTGTGAAAACTCTGAACAACTAAAGGCGGGGAAGGTCACCAAAATCGCTCCACAACTCTCTCTATTCGACGACTCTATCTCTCGCTCCACAACTGCTGATCCACGACTCTTCAACTCTAAACTAAACTAACAGGAAAAGACAGGAGTATAAATAAACGACAACGATCACCAATCCAATCCTTCCTGCGATCACTTTCATACCAAGATCTCTAACATCTCCCACACCCACCTCCTATCTCCTCTGCGTGCTCCTCATGCTAACAAAAGAGAGAACAAACAATAGACTCCCAAAACACTCTCCAATTTGCCTCCCATGCCCCAATTGCCTTCCGCGCTCCAATTGCCTTCCGTACTCCCAATTTGCCTTCCACACTCCCACTGTCTTCCACACTCCGGTGCTAACAAAAGAAATACAGGAAGAAAGACTCCCGACGGGCTAGAACTCCCTTGACGTTCATATCCTTCTCCGTCGGAAGCGCTTTTCCAAAGCGCATAGCATGAACGCCCGCCACAACAAAGCAAGTGGCGGGAGGGTAGTGAACAGGCGAGAACGGACCAACGGCTGGCCCCGGGAATGCACACCAAATATGCGGATAGGCAAAGGAACGGGCGACAAAAGAACCGATAGCGGATGGACGGGCGGGTAGTGGTGCAGACGGGTGGACGGGTAGTTGTGCCGGCTAACGGATATGCCGGCGGACAGGAGAACAAAGCCTTGAGCATGCCGAGCAGCATCCATGATTTCCAACAAATGTGGTTTTACACCCCTGAGTCTACATTACCATAGTTCTCGTAGAGCACGGCACATACGAAGCTGTCAATAAAACCACTCCTTGGCATCACCAGAATCAACAAGTCTGTCTTTTATCAATGTCTTTTTTTGCCGCCTAAGCGGTTTGTCGGTGGTACTGGTCTTTTATTCTTATCTCATGGAGCCCATCACGAGTCCCCGAGTTTGATTCCCAAATAGCATTTCAATTTCCTAGCCGCCCATTTCCACAACGAAGACTTAAGTTAGTCATTCTAATTCTCCTACGAGTGCATTCTACGGATCTTGCACTTGAGGTTAAAAAAGAGTCCTGCTAGATTGCAGTGTTCGAGAATCAGTGGTTAAGCAGGAGCCCAGAGGGCTATCAGAAGGGTCTCGGGCAGGCAGTGGAATCTCAGCACTGCCCTCTTGGGGAAAATGCCCGAGGGGCTTTGAGCGGTGGTATCCGACCGCTAAGAGTGAGCAACTTATCTAGTACGGGCAGTGGGGGGAGGGAGGACGGGGTGTGGTAATATTGGTGGCATTCTCATTCGATAGACAATGGTAGCACTACTCGGCTTTGCGAACTGTGTGTTAGTGATATTTCACTCCCGAATTCATAACCTCTTATCCTTTCTCTTGTGAAACTTAAGTATATAAACCGCCGCTTACACCCGGACCATATCGTTCACAGGAGAAATATATGTGACGTTATATAGCGTTTGAGTAGAGTGATCAGCACTGATTTATTTCTCTATAAATACAGTAGCCGGAATCGTAAGTTGGTAATTAGGGTAGGGCCAGTGGGCAAAGGTGTCTCCAATGTGAGACACGCTTCATTACGTTGGTGGCGCCATTGGTGTGTTTTCCGGAGGGGTAGCCTAGCCTCTCGATCGAGCAGTGATCTCTCCGGCAGTGTCAAACAAGCTGTAAACTGGCTTTATTAGATTCTCTGAAATGGATAAAAGTAGCTAGCACAATATTCAAGCGTGAGGATGTTTGGAATTTGAATGAAGAGTAAAAATACAAGTTAGCAACCCGGTCAGTTAAAGCTGCTGCAACCGAGCATTGGTATGTTCAAGAGGGAGACAAGAAATTGAGGTTTTGCTTTGGCTTTTGGAAGGAACGTGGGGGGTCGGGTAGAATATTGACATTAAGGTTTTAACGGGGGAGATACTGTCAAGTTCATTCGGAAGTGCGGAGAATATAATGCCTCTGTGAGTTTTTATCGCTAAATAACAACTCGCAGGGTTATGATATATGCAGAGGCATGATGGGTAAATAAAGTGCATGCCTTTTATCACGCCCCCTACTCATGGTATCATACAATACGACAATCATAGGACGGCGTTGGCCGGTTGTGCGCGTTTATCCACCATACCTGCACTAGTGCAGGCTAGGTTAGTCTCGCTCCATAACTAGTTTTCCGCGCTACAAGTACTCGTACTGTGGGTGGCCTCGCCTAATAATTGGTCTTTCTACTGTAGTACTGCTTCTGCCTTCGCGCCGAGAATGCGCACCTCTTCCTCTTCCGCATTATCGCCCCCTCTGACCGATAAAAAGTAATTTATGGTGTTGAAGCTGAGAGAGCAAGAAATATCCCCTACCTTGATAGCAATTCCTCAGCCACCGAGTGACTCTATCAAGCGTTACACGTTACTTTGATTCCTCACTACAACCTGTAAAAGTATATTGCGCCAAAGAGTTTATAATGTATTTCCACCATGGTTCGATATCATTCATAACGCCGAATTTTGTGGCTGGGGGGGAGCACGTCTAATTTCTCCAAAGTGCCGCTGCTGCATTTACGATACGATCATTCTCACAGAATGATAGTATCTTGTACCACTAGAAAAGCCTTTCAAATAGCTCGAACACTCTACTTCGTATCGGCTCGGGGGTGCTATTCCAAAAGAGCTGCCCATTCTTAGTGCAGAGACCCGAGCAGTTTTTCTTCACTACCCCTCACAGTTAGACCGCATTTTACGCTCTTCATTCCCCCCCTGTCCGTGTCGCAGCTTCCCAACCATACCTTATTCAATAATGGCACTCCCATTTCCTGATCACGGCTCATTCTTATCTTACCCTTTGTTTTCTTTCTTGCCGAACCTTTCAAATGATTCCGCGCTCAGCTTTCTTTCTATTTCTCTTTGCCGTTTCTACCTTTTCTAGGCTTGAGGATATAAACCCACCTTGCACCGACAGTAGACAATCAAGCTCCATTTCCTCTCCCTCTACCAACCGACAACTACAGATCGTGGCTGCCTCTTGCAGTGGGAACTTGCTGTAATTGTAGACGGTTCGTTTTAGCTACAGTTTAGAACACTCCAAAGAAACATCAACGGAATATATTATATCACGTTTCTTTCCTTTCTGTAGAGTACCTGTAGTGTTCAAAATCGTGGATAGCCCCGGAGAGTTTGTGATCTTATAGCGACTTTCTAAAGTCACTAGAACGAGATTTCGTATCCTCAAGTCTAGATTACGGCGGCTCCCGAAGCGCCTGGCGCTTTCTGAGCGGTCAGTTATCCCATGACTGAACTACCGGTATTTGTTGGCATCACGTCCCAGAGACTTTGAAGAACGGCAATCACCCGCCGAATTGTAGTCAAGAACAGCTCTTTCTTTTTTGGCTTTTATTATTTTACCATCCTAGCAGTCCCTGCAGTGTACTAGTCTATTGTTCTTATGTGGCAGAACCCACCCCAGATCCTTGGGTTTAGCTCCCAAACGCCATTTTCATTTCCCACCCAGCCATTTTTACAAAAGTGCTATACTCCTCCTATAGGTTCGTTCCATTCATCTTGAATTTAAGGTTAAAGCTCTGAGGACTTGTAGGGTGTGGGGGTCGGTAGTTAAGCAGGAGTTCATACGACAATGAGAAGAACCCCCAGCGAGCAATAGAATCGGAGCGGGGTGCTTATGGATAGAGTGCTTGAGGGGCTTTGAGTAGTGGTATCTGGCTCCTGAGAGTAAGAAATTTATCAACTACGGGTACCGGAGGTGGTGGGCTAAGTGTGGTATTATGGGTACCACTCTCATCCGGTAAACCCATGGTAGAGCCAGGCACATGGTCAAAGGTACGAGAGTTATATTTCATGACTGTAGACATAACTGTGTATCATTTTTCTTGCATACTTGCACTATAAATCTGCAAACTGTCCTCCCCACAGACCCCATATCGTTCACTAGAGCAATATACTATGCGATCCTCCCGATGCCTCCGGTGTCTCAAGCTAAATATATATAGTTCCAACCCCCGAAACCTGATTTTCCCTAATGGTAATATGAAAGGAAGGAAACCCTCTCCGAAAACATAGTGATAGACGATCAACCCCCTCCTCTCCCTCTTTCAGCATAAACCCCTCCAAAAATGGGTTTCCCAACCCTCTCACTAGAAAACGTCAAATGTCTCACCCCCGGTCTCACCCCCGGTCTCACCCTCGGATCTTGCACGATTCCCACATCCCCCCAGCAAACCTTCTTCCCTATAATTACCTCCGGGTCCTCCCAGGCATGACACGCTGCTGAGATCGCGGCGGAGCAGCTCCCGACCGTGGTTGTCTCCGCAGCAAACTGCCTGCACCCCATCCCGGCAGCAGTCAGCAGGGCAAGAACCCCTAGCGCGAGGACAAAAATAATGGCAATGCAGGAGTACCCCACGGTACTTCTCGTTCCTACAATACCACCTCCAAGCGGGTCCCACATCTCGACGCTCGCGAGGAAAAATGACTGTGAAGTCAGCCAGTGGAGGAGGCCGCTCAGTGTCATTAGAGGGATGGCATAGGTGTAGGGTAATTGAAGCCAGTATGTGGAGCGCTGGCCTGGCCGCGGGGATGTGACGCGGAGGGTGCGGTGGTGGTTACTGAAGAGGGACCATTCGTGGCCAGAGAGCATGCAGGTGAAAAGGGAGTTGTAGGTGAGATAAAGGAATGAGAGGATTGTTTGTGGAAGGTTAGCTAGTAGGATTGCCTGGTTTATGTTTTTAAAGGGGATGTAGATCAGGGAGCCACTGTTTACTTTTCCAAAGCCTCTGGTCCACCTTTTTTGTCTTTCGTTAATATTTCTCTTGAAGGGAGTGATAAGGCAGGGGAGATCACTTACATTGACTTAAGGTCGGTATTCCAGTACATCCCGTCATTGACAATCGCCAGTTGAAGTAAAAACGCAGCGACACCAATTGTTGTCAAGCAGACAAAATTACAAGTTATCCACCTCGTCTTACTAGCGCTAGCCCACCACCTCTGTACCCCCTTTCGCTTCCATTGCCTCGGCCCTGTCCTCCCACGCCTCCACTCCCTCTTTACGAACCGCCGATCGGCAAAGCACATCCCCACTGTTGTCTGGTCCGGGATTCTCAGAAAGGAGTCCATGGCATCACCTAGCGTAACCAGAGTCGGCTCTCGAGATCTAACCACCGCTATGATCATACAGGAGGCTTTAACAATATTACAGCAGATAACGACGGCCATGATTCCTAGCGAGAGCTGCACCTTGCACTTCTCTGGCTTGGATGTCTTCTCGCTCTTGCATCCGCTTATCTCTACCTGGTCCTCTGTTGGGAGCTGTATCAGCCACGGGGACCCGTTCGACACATCGGAGGCTAAGTCACTGGGATTGCATGCACGACCGCTGCGCATGTAAGTTTCCCCCGGAAATGCCCAGTCGTAATCGCACATCCAACTGCTTGGCACGATCCCATCAGCTCGAACATGTATAATATTAAGGAGGGTGCTATTGTGAGTAGCATTGAAGCTATCCTTGGTGATCAAGAACACGTTTCTGTGGCTAGACATAAAGTCGGTGTTATAGAGTTGTGTGCATTCACGAGGTGTCAAGTCTTCGTAGTCCTCGGAGCTGGCGTCGTATTTCTCAAGCACCTTCCTATACAGCGCATCTCCCCGTAGCGGAACCAGCCCCTCATCCGTATTGGTGATATTGTACATCTCCCGGTAGAAGTCGAATAGCGCCTCGGTCATACTAGAGTAGGGTGGTTGATCAAAGTGGTTGCTGGTGACGAGAGTTACTACGAAATTGTTCGCCGCAATCGAATTATACACTGCAGAATTATACCTGGAATTTTCGGGTTAACCTTCCTCTTCGGACTCGTGTTGGCATGGTAACATAAACACACAGCAAATGCAGAGGAATACTCGTAACCCCAATAACCATCCACAAAACTGCCCTCTCAAACTTAATCTTGAACAAATTCCTAATACTCGGAACTCCAATGTCCATCCACCGTCTCCTCGCATGCACCGCGTCAACCTCGATGCGTGTCGGCGCAGCAAGGCATTGCTGTGTATAATTGCTCCCGGCCAACAGAATCACAGAAAGGATATTTATCCCTAGGTGCAGCCACACCCCGATCGTCCTACTCTTGTCACAACTGCCCAAGTACAACGTCGCGACTCCTCTTTCCATCTTGTACTTTGGATCCACAGCAACGTAGATTGTCAAACCGACGTTTGCAAGCAGAACAACCACCACGGAAGCGGCACAGACTAAGGCGCCGGTATGCCAACCAGTATACCAAACAGGTTTCCATATAGACCGGACGGAGTTCGACCGTTCGCGAGTGAATTGGGGTCCTAGAGTCAATAATTCTGTCGAAGAGGATTTGCTTCCTCCCCATCCCTCTCTGTTGTTGTAATCGTCACTTCGTGATACGGCCGTCCATTCCGGTGATTTCTTTATGAAATTCGGCATGGGCTTCCTATAAACTCGATAAACCAATACTCACCCGTTTCTTGCTTAGCGAATGGAGAGAAAGCCGCTCTAAGGCTCAGGAGAAGTTGGGGGGGGTATGTTCTAGTTAAGGATATTTAAAACTTCTATTATGGGTTAGGGTGTGCACCTTTAAAGGTGACGGTCTTGGGATAAATTAACCCACTGGAGATTGCATGTACGGAGGTACTGTACAGCGCCTATTTCTTGTATGCCTCACTCACAATTGGCATTGTGTTAGCAACTGGTGCAACATACAAAAACTTAGGAGCTGTCCCTCTGTACAGTTGCACTACGGCACCAGTACATAATATGACATGCCCTGCGGTGCCTTCGATTATCGGGATGTGGAAGGTTATTGGGCAACGCTTGCCATGGGCCAGGCAGGCCCGTGTGCTTTTATTGGCCTGTGGGCTGGGCCAGGCCGGGCCTTGGCCAACAAAAGCCCATGGGCTTAGTGGTGGCCCATGAGGCCCGTAGGCTTTTATTAGTTTGTAAATTTGTGCCCTAAGGTGAAAACAACAACGGTGATTCATATTGGGCGAAGTCCAATTATATCATATCCATTTTTTCAGGTTCAATCTACAACCAATGATGAAAGGGAGAAGGGTATAGGGCTGCCAATATTAGAATGTGGCTAAAAAAAATAAAAGAACGAGAAAATTTATGAACTATCACATGGACTGTTGGGATCAGTGGGAACCTGATGTGGGGGACCTGCGGAGTAATAGGAATACGGGGCCATGGTAAACTCTAAATTGTTGCAAATTAGAACCAATAAGGGGAGGGGAGAGCTGAGAACCACGGATTAAGTCACGTGGGTCATAATCGGTCTCGGAGAGCTTGCTATTTTCTAGCTATTATTTTGTTTCTTTCTCTATCGTTTTGATTATTTAATATGCACCCGCCAGTGGGTGTTAGCTGTCGTAAATTTAGGAATCAGGCTGTGTCTCATGAATTATAATAAGATAGAGGTCTGTTTACTGGCGTGAATTTCGTGGGGGGATGCCAGTGAAAGTGCAACAATTATGAGAGTATGATACCGGTAGATGTGAGCAAGCCCCACAAATATCCCCAATTTGCTTCCCTAACATGACCCCAGGTGGCCCTATGGGGCCCAACCGCCCATCACTGCCAGTCATCTTCCAACTGTTATTTGATTTGGGACCGAGAAGGGTATATGTGAGGGAACGGTGGTGGCGTTCTTGCTTGAGGGTTTTTTTTACTCTAAGTGGTATATGATGGTTAGGCAGCAGAAAGTCTTGCTAACCTGAGCTTATAACCTGAAAATATTGCAGTCTCTTAGGATGTCTCTTAATGCTAAGGTGGCGCTGAGGGCTGAATGGGATAGCAGAGGTGTTATCCATACGGCGAATTCCCATATTTGCACTAACAAGATACCTTATTCCCTCATGTGGCGTACTGATTTATGCTAAGGAAACTATCCAATTATGACTCGTCACATGGATGTCACATGACTAACGCATCTATGACTCATACGATGAGATAACGTATTATTTGAACAATTCTCAATTCAATTCTTACGCCAAAATTTGCCAAATCCAAATTGCCTTTTTGGGACCACGGTATTTGGTCTCCATGATAGACTATTGAAAGTAAAAAGGTTTCGTCATCTGAATCACCGCCACCAATTGGCTGGAATAAACTATCATAGATTCGGTGGGTCCTCCCCCTTGTTTGAGTGTGCTTAATTCCCCGTTATTTCGGCTGTAGGAAATAAGGCCATGAAGGTCGATGGGATCAAGAAGGCATATGCCAAGCAATCCCTGAGGTTGCCCCAGAACCCAACCTAATCTAGCCCAGCAACATTCACGTTCGCACAGCTAGGGATAATGCTTCTATGGGGTTTTGTTAATGTGACTTAGTAATACTTGTAAGGCTATGGTAGATTCGGGGGTGGTGAATGAAACATCATTCCCTCTACCCGCCGCCCTATCACGCTCACTACATAAGACGCCATAAGTCGTCATTAGCCGAATGTACCGTATTTACTCGGTCGATTCGCTAGCGCGAAAAGATGTCGTCTTGCCCGGAACATCCGGGAGCTAGGTGTGACTAAGACAATTGAGACACAAGGGATGTTCCGAAATTAGGTTTCAGATTTAAGGGATATAAAACTACGACCTGAGCCGATGGTAGAAGTTTAAAAATCTCAGAATTGAGTAATGAGCCATTTCAAATGTATCGTGAGTAATATATAAGACAATGTCAAAGCCGTAGATGAAGGCATTGTGACTCAGAGAAATACGAAGAGTGATTTTGATTTTGTTCGTGACTGTGAAGGCCAGTAGATAGTGTGAGGAAAATGAAATATAAGAAGCACTTTGTAAAGTAAATATAAAGATTCGTTAGAGCAAAGGAGATTACGGCTACCATAGTTTATACTGCACTCAAATGTGATAATGCCTCCAATTCGGATCCAAGAACCACGGCGGGGACCAAAGCCAAAACCCATTCACGAGCGAATCCTGCGAGAGAAGGACCTGAATCTGGTCGTTCGCCCAAAGTGTACCTATCGTCAAGCACACAGAATTGGGGTGCTTACTTTCCTTGAGCATTACCGGATCCCTCTTCCGGAACCTGGACAATTCCGCCTACCGTCCCAGCAAGAAGCCAGTCGCCGCTATAGCATTCCGCAACGAACTATGGGCGATTGGGTTAAAAAGAAACATTTGATCGAGGAGGGGGAGCTAAAGGGCCAGCTAGGGAGACAGGAGAGGATTTTGCCTCAGAGAGTCGATGCTGGTGGCCTGAGTTAGAAGAAACTCTATATAATGAGTTTATAAGACAGCGGGAAGAGGGGAGAATTATTCGACGAGGGTGGTTTAAGGTTCAGGCAGGCTTTACTTTCCAGGAGTTGTATCCAAACCTCGATCCAGCAATCTTCCGCTTCAGTAATGGCTGGTTTTCTCGCTTTCTTGGCTGATATCGAATCAGTTTACGCTGCATCACCAAAAAGGCACAGAGCTTACCTGCCCAGTACCAGGCTCTAGTACTAAACTGGCTCCGCTTTAATAGGCGGAACTCCCAACCTCTCCTCACCCCATTTCTCGAATTGGTTCTGCAAGCTCTGACCAACCGCTTTCCGGACTCCAATATCTACAACCTTGATGAAACGCCTATCCCATTTGAGTATTTGGATGGGAAAACCTACAATCCTATTGGGGCAAAAACCATTTGGGCAAAGTTTGGCCAGAATGGTTGGGACAAGAGGCAAGCCTCTTTAGTGCTTTGTGTCTTTGTGGATGGGTGTAACGTTACTAGTTTGCAGTTAACTAATAGCGACGGGTAACGATACTTCTTTTCTTAATTCCTATCTTATTAGATATAACAGTTCTAAGATCCGTTGATCTACGTTATCACTGTTCGTCGGATAACGCCTGTTAAATCCTAACTAAGATAACTTCGTCTCACGTAGACTCTTGAGAAATGTATAGGATATGCAAACGTGATAAAGAGTGTAAAGATGTTTTATTCGTAAAACAATAAGTAAGGAAATTACTTAGAATATTCAATCTAATTTATTTATCCACGTACCGCTGACTCCTGCATACGACGTGCCCGGGCCTGGAGGACCAGCCGGTTAGCGCACCCCCAGTTACTACCACTAGCTACGAACAATCGCATACCTCCGACCCGAACCTCAAACATGCCCGCGCCATGCCCTTAACACGAACATTAAGTACAAAGCCCTTAACGGTAAAGAAAGCCCTCCCGAAGCGACACCGTAGACCCTCTGGTATGGGCCCAACTAAGCCAAGCAGCCGAGCCCACAAGACCTCCTTGTGTAGCCGAAGCCGAGCAAGGTACCAGTCCCCCAGGTTTCCGGTACAAAAACAAAATTCCACTACCGCCATCTGAATACGACCCCACAACCCATCCTCCACAGTAGAAACCCACCCGGGCGCCCCAACTCAATGATCCCGGGGCACACCCAGCCAACCGCCATGGCCAAACACCACCCCAAAATACCCAAACAAAAGAAACACCCAAGACCCAAGCGCGAAGTCTCAAAGGAGAGCCGACTTACCGGGTGAGGGCCAACGACCGTCTCCGCTACACCTCCGGTGATTGAAATCTCAACACCAAGGAATCATCACCACTTTTCGTGTCTGGTCCTGCCCCTACGGGGGGACTGGGCCTTCATCTTTTATCCTTTTGCAACGGCAAAACTTCTCTCCTGCTTTCTCTCTTGGGGTCTACCCTCATGAGATCCCTCCTTGCTTTCTCCTGGCATCCTCGTCGCTAGGTTTCTCTCCTTCCCCGCTTTTGCTTTAGCCTCGCTTAGCATCAGCACGGTCGGGTTTCTCCTTTTTCCCTTCAACAGACGGCTGGGAATACGGTTTGCGGTACGCGATTCCTATGGATTCCTTCTCCTTTCCTCTGATCGGTTCGGGACAGTCCCTCTGCTGGGTCCTGGTCTTGTCCCACTGGTGGGTACGGGTTAGTCCCACGGTTGGGGGTTGGGGGTTGGTTTTCTCAACAGGCTACGGTCGATTACGCCTCTCTCCTCCTCTCTGCCCTTTATGGTGGTTTTGTCTACTGAGGGCACCGGGGATTTATGGAGACCGCCTAGTTAAGACACGAACACGTTTCCGATAGTTGCTTCGGCATCTGGGTCTACCCCTCCCTCTTCCTCCCTCAGCTCGTTCGGCTGGTATCCTACTGCCACCTCTTCGGCTAGCACCCTACTGCTCCCCCAGCTGGCACCTTACTGCCCCCCGGCTGGTACCCTACTACCACCTCTTCGGCTAGCACCCTACTGCTCCCCCAGCTGGCACCTTACTGCTACCTCCCTCTGGGGGGCCCCAGCCCTAGCCCTGGCCCCTCTCCCTCCGGCTGGTATTGCACTGTCTCCGGTCGGTCGGGATCCATCCTTGTCGAGTTTTCCCCCTCGGTGGGGGTCGCGCCATAAATCGGCGCACCTGGTCCTCTTGGGCCCGATCAAGGGTTAGCTTTTCAGCGGCCGACCGTGCTATGGGCATGGTTTGGTGGGTATGAGTTTGGTTTCTTTTGTGGTGAGATTTCCGGGGGGATTTTTCCTTGGGCTTCCTGCTTTTCCTGTTTTGGGTTTCTATTGGGACTTAGTTCGTCTGGGTTGTAAGAGGGGCTTGATTCGGGACGAGATGTGCGGTTGGCTCCATACCAGAGGGGCTTGGGGTTCTTGGTTTTTGCCTCAGACGGAGGAGGGATGTGTGTGTTTACGGTTTTGTTTTTGCCATAGCTAGCGCTGCATGCAAGTTCTTGTACCTTAAACAACTAATATATGATATAAAAAAAAAAAAAAAAAAAAAATTACCGGGTGAGGGCTCCCTAGCCAAGTGGGCTCAGTCAGAGGCAAACGTATGAAACGCGTCGCAAGAACCACAACGCGCCCCACGTCGACCACCAACCCAGCCACCCAGAAGGGCCCCCTGACACTCAGGGTCAAGGCAACCCCCCCAGCACAGCTCAGCCTCTGCCTCCGACAGTGCTATCCTGCCGGGGCCACTAGGTACCGGGCGCACGCGAGCACGCACCGGCGAGGGCGACAATTCATCCGAACCGGAGACAAGTGGCACACGTGAGGTCTGGTCTTCTTGGACCCGGCACTTCTTGTTTCTCCTCCTCTTCCCACCCCCAGGCGCTGGCCTTCTGACAGGAGTCAACGGGCCACCCTCATCATCACCCACCGCCACAGGAGGGGCGCCACTAGAGGCGCTTCCCTGACCAGCCATGGGCTCAGCCACAGAGGACTCAGGCACCTGACCCCGCAAAGGGGACGATACCACCGCCGCCGGCTCCACCACAGGGGTAACCACCCCACCCACCGAAGTGGACCCCTCCACCACCACACCCAACGAATCAGGTGGGGGCCCACCCACACCACCCTCCATGGAGGGTGGTGGTGGGATAACCGCCGGCGTAACAACCCCCCGAGGAAGCTCCTCTACTTGGCCCTGAGAATCCTCAGGGTCTAGCCCATCCCCCACCGTAACAACCATAGCAACCAAAGCAACCAACGGAGTAGGTGACGAAGGAATAAGCGTAGGAACCTCAGGTTCGCTACGCGAACCTGAAAGGGCAGCATTCTCCTTCTCAACGTAATGAAGCCGCCGAGAGAGGACAGAGATGTGATGCCGAAGGCGAGATACTTCGGCCTCCAGGGCGAAGTTCTTCTCGACGGCACGAGACAGAACCACTGACGAGCGCAAGGCTGATGTGGCGGAAGGGGGAGAGATTCGCTTAACCATAGCGACCGTAAGGAGGCGAGGCGAAAGGGAGGGACTTGTAGATAGGCGAGATGAAGAACCTGAGTTCTTAAAACGATCGTAGGAGGAGGGATAGCAACTATCGTGATAGAAGCTAAAGATTTGAAGCTATCGTGAGATAGGAATCAAGGGCTCTGATTGGTGTGACACTGTAAATTCGCTACCGAGGCGGAGCGAAGATAGAAGTAAGGAAATTACTTAGAACATTCAATCTAATTTATTTATACTAGTACCGCCGACTCCGGCATATGACCAGTCTCCCCCCAAATCACAAACTAAAAAAAAACACTACCACGGGCGCAATCCCGTCCCGCAGCCGCTCCGTCCAAACATAACTCCAAAAACCACTCCCCAAGGGGCTCACGGGCGCTCATGTCGGCCAGCAACATCCCGGATTAACGCGTCTTCCCCTTCCCGCAGTCCAACCACCAATAACATACCAACACAACTATCCCACCTCCCACACAATCTCATCAACATACTCAACAAAAGAAATATACAATCTGTCCCAACATCTGCGTTTCATCCGATAGTGCTCCCCCATCCTGTTAACCCTCCCAGCAATCCGCCGTTGGTCGCAAAATGGGCACTCTTCTCGTTCGATAGATCCAAATACCCCGGCCCACTTGAGCACGACAGCTGTCCGCAAGGGCAGCGCAAGATCGTCCCAGTTGCACCAGTATCGTCGTCAGAACCGGTCAAGGCTCGCGGCGAGGCAACCCGGGTTGTTATCGAAGTGATTGGAGAAAGAGGGTGGTGTGGAGGTGCCTTGGTAGGTAATGACCATGTCGCAGCACGGACATCGCGCAGCGACCGAGTTTGGGAGAAAGAACCACGTAGTGGGAAGATGTTTGCTCGGAAGCACGCACTCCCCCCCAGGCTGTTTTCGCTCGCACCGCAGACAAACATCGGGCGTCCCTATGCACACTCGCTTCCCATCCCTCTCCACCATCAGTGTACTGTCAAATGGATTACCTGCGACCACCAACTCCCCGTCCACCTCCTTAATATGACGGGGGATCCCCAGTCCCAGCCACCCATGTTCCAAC
Organism: Tuber indicum; assembly: GCA_006112555.1. Classification (NCBI taxonomy): domain Eukaryota; kingdom Fungi; phylum Ascomycota; class Pezizomycetes; order Pezizales; family Tuberaceae; genus Tuber; species Tuber indicum. Next base: position 1,475,664 of record VBSK01000056.1, on the reverse strand, counting down.
CACCAGTCCTTCCACCCCGCGACCACTGAGTCCTTGAATAAGTCCTCCAACGCCGGCCGCTTCCAACCATACCGTTGGCACGAAGTCCAGTGCTGCCTCACCTCCCGCTCCTCGCAGTCGTCATGTCCGACCAGGCCGATACCGCTGCAGATCCTAGTTAACACGTAGGAATCCATCCTGGTTAGCCCGCAAAGTTGTCTGGGGGCCTTAGGCCCACGGGCATAATACCCGTGGCCTTCATTAGTATGCCAGGCCTCTCACTCCTCCTTCCTCAACTCACGGGCCAATGCAGCATGCCCTATACCAAAGCTGACCCCTTCCCACCGGAAAGGCTGCAGGCGCAAGCTGATACTTCTCTTAGCCTCTCGGTCAACCAACTCGTTGCCTTGTATGCCCATATGCCCTGGAACCCAACCAAAAGACGTTTGCACCGCCTCTAACAATGGGGCCATGACCTCCCACATCTCAGCCGAGTCCCCCTCTGGCAACATGTTCTCCACCAGAAGCAAGGCAGGGACACAGTCCGAAAACAGATGCATCTGGCGGCCTATAGCCAAGCCGCTGACCTCTCGCAGGGCGCAGACCACGGCAAACAGGTCGCATTCGACGATGCTCCAGGATGGCGGGACCGAACACCCCCCCACCCTGAGCGAGGTGCCCTTTTCGATCACTGACCAAGCGACACCTGCTCCTTCAGCCATCTTGGACCCATCAGTGTACACTACCAGGTCCGAGCCCATATCAAGCTCTTTGACTTCCCTGACGTGTCTTAGGGCTATGGCTTCCTTCCCCTTCCCAATCACAACTATGGGACGGTAGGAAAGCACCTTGTCCGAATGCTGTCGGTGTGCCACCATGCCCTACTCCCTCCAGTCAAGCCGGATCTGTCCTAACCAGGGATGGTCCTCGCAGTACCGATAATTGATGAACCGGCTGCATCACCTCCGCTGTAGGTACCGGCCTTGGATAGCGACGGGCGTCACCCCATATTCAGCCAGCAAGATGTTGTTGGCCAGCTTCATCGGAGTCCGGAACACTGAACGGAGGCAATCGTTGACGTGGACCTGAATCTGCTTCACATACGACGGGTAGTCGGTTACAAACTCAAGCCCATAATAGATGGTCGGAAGGTAGGTTGCCTGCACCAAACGGTAAGTCTCCCACGCTCACAATCCCCCAACACTCCCAAACCTCCTCCCCAACACCGCAATCCTCCTCCTCACCCCCAACCCCCTATCCAACCAATAATGTACATGGGAAGAAAAGTTAAGAAATACATTAAACCTATACCCGATAACCCGCAGGTCCTCGGATGGCAACACCATTTCTCCCAATAAATCCATTCCTTCCCACACCCTATCCCCAAGCCCAATCCACTGCATCTTTAGTCCACTGAACCCCATCCCCGAATCTCGCGCAATGCAATCACAGTCTCGCAACAGTTCTCCAGCATGGTATCGGGCAGCATCACAAGAGTAAGCGGCCACCATGATGACCCCATCATCAACGTAAGAGGCCACCAAGTGCCGGACACCAGGGGAGTATCGCATTCGCGGCGTGAAGATGTCGGCAACATACGCGCCAAACAAAAATGGAGAGAGCGGCGACCCCTGAGGCACCCCTTTGCTAACATGGTATACCCGGGAAACACACCCATTGAACCGGAAGCGAATAGACCGACAACCCGTCCATCTCCGAACCTATTGACACAGGTTAGAGGGACACGGTCGAGCCACCAGGAAATCTGACAGGAGATTGACATCAATGTTGTCGAACCCTCCCTCCACGTCCATCGACAAGATCAGACGCTTATATCCTTCGTTATGGCGAAGGAATTCCTGAATGACTGCCATGGCGTCGTGTACACCCCGCCTCCTACGGGAGCCGAACTGCGTTTCACCAAGGTCTAAACAAGCGGCCAACCGGAGTAACACCACCCTTTCTGCCACCTTAGCCGTGGTCGGGAGCAAGTGTATCATGCGCCAGGATTTGACGACATCGTACCGTGGCTTGTCGAGCTTGGGTACAAGCACGACCGCAGCCCTATGCCAGTCCGGAATGTCGTGTCGCAGCCCATAATCAACCAGGCGTCGCAGTGTCGTGGCATCCCTCCTCTTCCAAAACCTTAGGAAGGGGTAACCAATATCGTCTTCCCCAGGACCTGTGTTCGTGGGAGACCTCGCAAGCACTGTTTCCATTTCCTGAGCACTGTCCATGTCAACCACACTTTCCAGTCACGGGGTAGGGTCGCCAGGATCAAGTTGTCGTGCAATCAGGTCGCGGATGTCGGGATGCGCGGTAGCCAGGGAGCCGTCTGATCACTCCATTGAGGGCAGCGTGCGCTTAGCCTCAAGCTTTCGTGCCAACCTGAAGATGTCTGGGTCCTTGCTCTCTGCCAGCATGGTCCTGATGTGGTCGAACCGAGCCCTTAACAGACAAGCCAGATAAACACACCTAGCCAGCCTAAAGTCCTCCTCCCGCTGCGCCGTGCGCTTGGAGTATCTCTTTAGCCGGGCCACATCCAATCTCATCCTTTCCAACTCAGGTGTCCACCACTCACACCGGCTTCTGCCAACGGAAGCCCGTGGGAGTGCATCCACCATACTTCTCACCCCTCCCTACAACTGCTCACCATCCACCTCTTTCAGGGCGTCCAGCTCTTTCCCAACTTTTCCCCACACTGCCTTCTTCTAAGCAGGCCTCCTCCTCATGAGGTTATCGGGAAGGTCCACATGGAGTCGGATTATTTGGGCAGCGTGTTCGCATCCAACGATGTCAAGGTATCTGTATTGTAGGTACGGTCGTTGACATACGCAGAGGTCGATCATCGATATATCGCGGAATGTCGGTCGGTCAGGGGGTATCATGTTCAGCAACCGCGGTGCTATCCATTCCCGCAACCATCGTCCGCAATGTTCTTGCCTAGCCGCCTCTGCCCGTGGGTCCCAGTCTCGTTGCCTGGTATTAAAATCGCCAAATGCGATATCCGGTTCCCTGATGTTCCTCAGCCCTGATTGGTATTCGGCCTTGGTGTGTGTTGGTGGGATGTAGACGCCTGCAAGCACCCTCTTCTCACCCTTCTCCCAAAACCCAACTTGGGCACAAGCTCCCTCATGTCCTGCAACATCAAACAGCCCGCACAAATGCGAGCGTACAAATACCTCCACCCCTGATCCAACAACAAAAGAAAACAAATCCCAACCATCCACCTCCACCGGCACATGCTGTCCCTCCCAATCAACCGGAGGTTCCAAAACAAAAAACAAATCAACAAAGGAAAACAAATCAAACACCAGCGCCCGATTCCTGCCACTCCTTCCCACGTTTAATGCTATTGCTGTGATACGCATTAAAAGGGGGCCAAAGTCACTAGCAAAACCCTCAGAGTCCCGGGGGAACCACATAGTGTCACCCTTCTTAGGAACGCAGTTTTTCTTCAAAATACCAGGCTTTGGAGAGGGGAAGGAGGCCGGTCGTTCAGGCTCCTTACCCTTAGCATTGGCGGACTTCTCCCGGGGGACCGCCTCCTCTTCCTCATCACTGCTCACCTCCACTACCCTGGGAGTCGGTGACCATCCTCTGCTCCGACAGCGTAACGTCTTCTCCTCTCAGGTCCCTTATCCGCAACGACGGGCGCTTCAGATGAGGAGGTTGCGGAGGCAGTTGATGTCGCCATAGGCGGCGAGGATACGGGAGTCCTAGAATCCGCTCTCAACGCAGTACACCCTTCATATCCAGCAAAGTGGTCGGTCCTATCGCACAACCATCACCTCCTGCGAGTGTGCCCACATGCTTCTCCCACGCCCCGGGACACCCCAAAGCCTTGCACATATGCTCTGGGGACAAATGTTCCCCATAACAAAACCGACAACGGGAAGGGAGGGCACAGGTGGCCTGAAAGTGGCCCACCTGCAAACACTTACCGCAAACCTTCGCTGTCCAGTGCTCAGTGAACACCCTAACATTCCGGGTGCCTCCCCGAAGGAAGATCCTCCCAGCCTCTAAAGCAGCCTTGGCCGCCTCATTTTCTTCCACCACAAAGTGAATACCGCAAGACACGGCGTTAGCCTGCCTCATGGCATGGATGGACCCCATAATGTCAGGGCGGGACACTGTGACGATGCCAGGATTTCCTAGCTCCAAGTCAGTGCGCAAGCCATCCGAGGCCTATTCCCCAATCCACCCATCGACCTTCCAGATGGAACCACGACCCGTGTCTGAAAGAGGGACACCCATGAGCCTGATCTTGACCTTCTTCACATCTTTCTGGAAGACGAATTCTGGGAGTGAAAGTTCCTTCAACAGTGCCCACCGGGCCCTGTCGAGACGGTCTCCAAGTTCAGCAGCAGAGTGGGCCGCCAGGGTGAGGAAAATGCACCAAATCTCATTCCGGATATGTCCAGCACGAACGTAAGGGCAAGTGCCCCTGATTTTCGGCGAGTTGGACAAGGTAACATTGATGCGGGCACGGATGGCCTCGATCGTCACACCTTCCGGCAGGGCCACTTCCTTGCGGGTGGCGAACCGCATTGTGATGTGCCTTCCCCTGGCATCTGGGGTCGGCGAGGATTGCGGGGGAGCCGGCCTTGGTGGTGGTCCCTGCTGACTGGCGCTGCGAGGAGGGCCGTCGCGAGGGATCAGGTTGGGCACCACATTGTAGATCCTCCTGATGGCGCCTGGCCCCGACGAGAGGGTTTGCACCGTGGGTACTGGGGCGGCAGCAGCGGGGGGTGTAGCCTGTCCGTCAGTAGTAGTCTTCCCCTGAGTCTTGGCCGGGGTCGCCGATGTTTCCTGGCCAGCCTGAGCCGCCATCTTTCTCCTCCTCCTGGCAGCACCACTCAGACGCCTGCCCCTCTTCTTCTCCCTCTTCTTCCCATCCTCCTTCTCCTCCTCATCCTCCCAGCTCACCTTCTTCTCCTCCGTTGTCTTTCCCACCTTCAGGACTGCCCCCCCATCACTGGAGGAGCTGCCACTGCTGGTGCTGTGGGAGGAAGCCACCGACGCAGGGCGGACGGGAACTGTCTTGGCCTTCGGTAGTATGGTGGGTTTGGGCATGTATGCCATCTTCTTCACCATATACACGAAGGACGCTTTAGCAGCAGGGGCTGCTGGAGCAGCATCCTGGCCCTTGGTAGGGACTTCAGTAAACCCCTAGGACGAGGAGCGGGGGACGGTGGTAGTCCCGGAGGGCTCAGGAGTCACAGAGGGGGAGCGACGACGGGAGACCAACCTACCTTTCAAAGTGGCAATCTCCTCCTTCTGCCGACCGACTATCTCCGTCAGGGTCCGAACCACCCTCTCCAGCCGATGAAACCTTCGTCCCACCCACATGATGGGGACGGTCTCTACAATCTCGCTTGCCATCCAGGTTCGAACATCATTGACTGTGTCCTCCTCAACCGAACTACCCACACTGGGGGTGGGCGATAGGAGGGGTTGGGTGGTTCCAGATCGGATATCTTTGAGGCCCTCCAACATGGACCCCACAATGCTACCAGACCTGGGGGCAGGGGAGGGGGACTTACCAGCTGCCATCATCTCATCCACTTCAGCCATGATCAGGTCGGCCCTATCCATGGCCGCATCAGCATCCTCTGACTGGGTTTCTGGTAACGGCACCTGCAAGGACCTGCTCGTGCTGCGAGGGATGCCTAAAGATCCTTCCAAAATACCCCCACGTGATGTAGGAGGCAAAGAATCGTAGTCAGGAGCGGACGAGCCAGGGACAGGTGTACCCGGAAGGCTGGGGGCGTGAAAGCTGTCTCCCAAACCGTTCGCTTCCGAGTTTAGTCCTTCTTCTAAGGCCATAGGGGTATCCCGAATCATTACCTCCACCGAGGGCACCACTTCCTGGGTGATCAGCAAAGGGGGTGATGAGGGGGGAGAGTCCTCAATAGTGGAAGGAACTAGCACAGGGGGGGCCAGGCGCTTCCAGCGGGTGTTCAGGACATGGGAAAATTCCTCATCTGGGACGATCTGTTTCTTCCGGCCTTCTTCAACGTCAATCACCTTCATGAACCGAGGCTCAAAGAAGGGACTAGGGGCCGGGGCGGCGCGTTTGCGGGGAGAGGAGGATCGGGCATGGCGTAGGGTTCCCTTCACTGGGGGGGCGTAGTCCTGATCGGCAGGGTCGTCTAACTTGAACTTCCCAGTAGTGTAGAGGGCCTTTTCTCTAGAAGACAGCCCGGACAAGAAGGAGGAGGTGGAGGAAGTGGAGGCTCGCTTGGTGCGATCCCGAGCCACAATCCTATCGAATACCGCTTGATGGGCGGAAGGGGTAGTGGACCACGAGCTGGCCTCTACCATGGTGGTGGTCGAGCCTTGCCTGGCCGGCGGGAGGATGGAGGACTCCGGGATGACAGCCTGCGAGTCGGTAGGGGGAAAGCAGGTGGGCACGGTCGGCGTGTACGCCGAACCGTGATCGGAGTTGAACCGATTGAAGAGGCCCGTGGTAGAGGCGTTGTCCAAGCCACAGGTGGCTGGACAACCCTTCCCAAATAGGCAAGCCTACACAAACAACTCCACCTCTTTCATCGTGACAAGGACTGCTGCAGCAACCGACCCCCTGACCAAGTTATCCAACGCCGGGTTCACCGCGTTGGGACAGCCATGTTCATGGACGAAGGACAGAAAACTGTAATCCCCGCCAGGCGCAGCATAGGACCGTGTTGATGTAGAAATGAGGCCACGGACAGCCTCAGAGATGGGCGTAAGAGATAAAGCGACGTGAGGTGTCCCTAGCGAGGAAGAGGGGTTGGAGTTGAACCGAACTGGGGACGACATCCGCGAGTTGGGGACAGAGTCCGACGAGGAGGAGGCAGACGAAGTCGCCATCCTTACTCAAACCTGTGCCCAGAGACTACCGGGATCAATCACAGATATCGCCCTCCGGAAAACCTTCTCAAGCGAGAACAACTATTCTATGAGCTAACCACCCGACAAATGAAGATGGAAACGATGGATCGTATGGATGAAGTTATCCTGAGCGAGGCGAAATGCGTTGCGTGAGGTCGAAGCTCGGTACCGAGGCGGAGCGAAGATTGGAGTAAGGAAATTACTTAGAACATTGAATCTAATTTATTTCAGTTCGTACCGCCGACTCCAGCATACGATGAACCCCCGCCGGCACAGGGTTACCCCAAACAGGACTACTACTAACTACAAACTAACTGAACCTCCGACCCCGTACCTCAAACATGCCTGCGCCATGCCCACAACACGCACACTAAGTACAAAGCCATCAACGGTAAAGAAAGTCCTCCCCAAAGCAACACTGTAGACCCTCTGGTATGGGCCCAACCAAGCCAAGCAGCCGAAGCCACAAGGCCTCCTCGCGTAGCCGAAGCCGAGCAAGGTACCAGTCCCCCAGGTTCCCCGTGCAAAATCCAAAATCCACTACCGCCATCTGAATATGACCCCGCAACCCATCCTCTACAGTAGAAACCCACCTGGGCGCCCCCGCTCCAGGATCTCGGGCCTCCCCCAGCCAACCGCCATGGCCAAACACCTCCCTAAAATTCCCAAAACAAAAGAAACACCCAAGACCCGAGCGCGTAGACCCGAAGGAAAGCCGTCTTACCAAGTGAGGGCTCCCTAGCGAAGCGGACTCAGTCATTGGCAAACGTACGAAACGCGTCGCAAGAACCACAACGCGCCCCAGCCGACTGCCGACCACGCCACCCAGTACGACCTCCCGACATCCAGGGTCAGAGCAACCCTCCTGGTACAGGACAGCCTCCGCCTCCGACAGCGCTATCCCGCTGGGACTACTAGGTACTGGGCGCGCGTGAGCACGCACCGGCGAGGGCGACAATTCATCAGAACCGGGGACAAGTCGCACAGGTGAGGTCTGGTCTTCTTTGACCCGGCGCTTCTTACTTCTCCTCCTTTTCCCACCCCCAGGCACAGGTCTTCCGACAGGAGTAGACGGGCCACCCTCATCATCACCCACCGCCAGAGGAGGGGCGCCACCAGAGGCGCTTCCCTGACCAGCCACGGGCTCAGATACAGAGGACTCAGGAACCTGACCCCCCAAAAGGGGCGATACCACCGCAGCCGGCGGCACCACAGGGGTAACCACCCCACCCACCGAAGAGGACGCCTCCACCACCACACCCGACGAATCAGATGGGGGCCCACCCACACCACCCTCCGCGGAGGGTGGTGGTAGGAGAACTGCCGGCGTAACAACTCCCCGAGGGAGCTCCTCTACTGGGCCCTGAGAGCTCTCAAGGTCTAGCCCATCCCCCACCGTAACATCCGTAGCCACCGAAGCAACTGAGGGAGCAGGTGACGAAGGAATAACCGTAGGAACCTCAGGTTCACGTAGTGAACCTGAAAGGGCAGCATTCTCCTTCTCAGCGCGATGAAGCCACCGAGAAAGGACAGTGATGTGATGCCAAAGGAGAGAGACTTGGGCCTCAAGGGCGAAGTTCTTCACGACGGCACGAGACAGAAATACCGACAAGCACAAGGCTTACGTGTTGGAAGGGGGAGAGACTCGCTTAACCATAGCGACCGTAAGGAGGTGAGGCGAAAGGCAGAAACCTGTAGATAGGTGAGATGAAGAACCTGAGTTCTTCAGACGATCGTAGGAAGCGGGATAGCAATTATTATGATAGAAGCTAAAGACTTGAAGCTATCGCGAGATAAGAATCAAGGGCTCTGATTGGTGTGATACTATAAATTCGCTACCGAGGCGGAGTGAAGGTAGAAGTAAGGAAATTGCTTAGAACATTCAATCTAATTTATTTATACTTGTACCGCCAACTCCGGCATACGACAAGTCCCCGCCGGCACAGGGTTAACGTGAACAGGAACTACCAATAACTACGAGCAAACAAAACCTCGAGCCCCGTACCTCAAACATGCACGCACCATGCCCACAACACGAACACTAAATACAAAGCCATCAACGGTAAAGAAAGTCCTCCTGGCCCCCGCATCCGAAGTCCCTCTGGTATGGTACCAACCGCAGGCCTTGTAGCAAGTCCGCATCATTCCTGAACAAGGAGTACAAGGGGCAAACCCACGAATACCAAGATAGACAGGCAACAGGCAGGACCCAGGCCGAAGCCAAAAGCCGAAAGGTTGTCCGACAAAGGCAAGTTCCTCGTACAAAAAACAAAATTCCACTACCGCCCGGTCTGAATACCGTCCCACAAACCCTCCCCCACAGTAGAAAACCAACAACAATTTACCGACACAGGCGGGACCAAGGCAGAGAGGCTGCGACCAACATCTCCGCAGCTTGCATCCGCATGCCAGGCCGTCGACCCTAAGAACCCACTTTGCCAAGTGCCTCCGAGGAGCATAATGGTGAGGAGGACCTGTACCCACTGCCCGTAACACAAAAACAAAACATAAACAAAGGAAATACATAGAGGTGGTGACAGACCGAAGAGGTCAGTAGGGCCTATCTCCTACCCGTGGTGCCCTGCCTCCGCCCGCCATACCCACTACTGAACCAAACAAACCAAAGAAGCTACACAGAACCCAGCACGCAAGACCGAAACAAGTCCAACCCAGAGGTCACAACCCACTATCCGCACAGCTGGCCATCGGCCAGCCGGTCCGACAGGAAGCTTTACAGCACTCAGCAGCTTAACCTTAACAGGCCAAGCCGGCCGGAAACACTTAATTAGACCTCGCCCAACCTGACGCAGGCCCCACCGGTGCTCGCAGGTGTCACTCCCCGCCAAGTCAGCCCCCCCAAGCCCCACACACCAGACACCGCAGCTCCCATCCAGCCCCCTCAGCCCCTCAGGCAGATCAACCGCCCAACAGCCACAGGACAGCCGATACCTGACCCCATCAGGCAGCCACTGATCTTAGCCGCACCAACAGAGTCCCATCTCCCAGCATCGTGTAGCCGAGGGGCGCCACCAGGACGAACCCGAGGCCACAACATAAATGGCCACCACCGGAAGGCAACAGCCACAACCTCAACCCGCCCGAACCAAAGTCCGGTCGGGTCGAGAAGAAAACCAGGGAACCCCCAGGCCCCCCAAGGTGGGCCCCAAAGAACCACTCTGTAGACGGACGAATGGTGCGCAAACAGACGCTTCAGAGAGGGTGGGTACCAGGATAGGGAAGGAGACAAACAGAAAGTAGGGCCCACTTGCAATGGGTGTGACCGCCAACCACCTTCCGTAACCACACCGATCCCTGCACTAGACCAAGCGTGGCCCGGCAACCAATTGCCCCACACCACCCCGGGCAGAAGTTCATCCACACCAGTAGGCAAAAGATTTCAGGGTCAAAGCCATCCCCACGTAGAAGCGAAGAGGTGACGCCTGACTGAACCACCGTAACACCACCTGTACCGAGAACAAGGCAACGGTGATAAACGACATCGTAGGATTCCGATCGTGAGAATAGTAGACGAAGGGCGGGGCCGGCGAGGCCCCCGTCCCTTAAGGAATGATGCGATGGGTACGACGTGTTGATACTTGGTAAGGTCATCAGTCTAACCGAAGGGCGTTTTGTATCGTGAACACTAAGGACTCTGTTAAAACCCAACAAGAAACATGAGCTGGCCCAAAGAAAGACACGAGTGTTTCCCCCCACAGCGATGTTCAAATCCCCCATCCTCCGAACGCGAAACTCTGCGAGTAGACGAGCAGCCAGAGAAGCCGAAGTCTTTTTACCGAAGCAGGGCTCGTAGACGCCAAAGGTGAAGAGGCTCAAAGCGAAATCATCCTGAGAATCAAACAACAACGAGGAGGCGAAAACAAGTAACCACGACACTCTACACACACAACAACTTCAACACCAAAGACCCCAGGAACTACTGAGCGAACTCAGATATCTCCCCCAGAATCCGAGGATCAGAAAGCTATCGTGGGTGTGAAAGGAACGCTACTGAGGCGGAGCGAAGATAGAAGTAAGGAAATTACTTAGAACATTCAATCTAATTTATTTATACTTGTACCGCCAACTCCGGCATACGACAAGTCCCCGCCGGCACAGGGTTCACGCGAACCGGAACTACCACTAACTACGAACAAACCAAACCTCCAACCCCGTACCTCAAACATGCCCGCGCCATGCCCACAACACGAACATTAAGTACAAAGTCATCAACGGTAAAGAAAGTTCTCACCAAAGCGACACCGTACACCCTCTGGTATGGGCCCAACAAAGCCAAGCAGCCGTAGCCACAAGGCCTGCTCGGGTAGCCGAAGCCGAGCAAGGTACCAGTCCTCCAGGTTCCCCGTACAAAAATCAAAAATCCACAACCACCATCTAAATATGACCCCGCAAACCCTCCTGCACAGTAGAAACCCACCCGGGCGCCCCCGCTCAATGATCTCGGGACACCCCCAGCCGACCGCCACCGCCAAACACCCCCAAAAATCCCATAAATAAAAGAAACACCCAAGACCCATACGCGTAGACCCGAAGGAAAGCCGACTTATAGGGCGAGGGCTCCCTAGTCGAGGGGGTACGAACTGTCGTAGACTACCCAAGCAGCACCACAAGGGTAACGCAACCCGAATACCTTCGCGGAAGGCGCCAGGAAGACCGCATCTCCAAGCCGTCCACACTTGGCCGAACAAACCCAGGTAACATCCTCCAGGAACTCTTCAACTCCCTCTACCGGCGGCACTCCCGCCGTAAACACTGTAGCAGCCGGGCGCGAACGAGTGCGTACCGGCGATGGCGATGACGCATCCGAACCGGGGACAAGTGGCACAGGTGATGTCTGGTCGTGTTTGACCCGGCGCTTCTTGTTTCTCCTCCTCTTCTCTCCCCCAGGCGTAGGCCTACGGTCGGGGCTGGACGGGCCACCCTCAACACCACCCACCGCCACAGGAGGGCCGCCACCACAGGCGTTTCCCCGACCAGCCACGGGCTCAGCCACAAAGGACTCAGGCACCTGACCCCCCGAAGGAGGCAATGCCATCGCAGCCTGCGCCACCACAGGGGCCACCACCACACCCACCGAAGAGGATGCCTCTACCCCCACATCCGACGAATCAGACTGGGGCCCACCCACACCACCCTCTGTAGAGGGTGGTGGCAGGATAACCGCCGGCGTAACAACTCCCCGAGGGGGCTCCTCTGCTGGATCCTGAGAATTCTCAGGGTCTAGCCCATCCCCCACCGTAACAACCGTAGTAACCGAAGCGACCGAGGGAGTAGGTGACGAGGGAATAACCGTAGGAACCTTAGGTTCGCGTTCTCCTTCTCAGGGCGATGAAGCCGCCGAGAAAGGACAGAGATGTGATGCCGAAGGCGAGAGACTTTGGCCTCCAGGGCGAAGTTCTTCTCGACGGCACGAGACAGAACCACCGACGTGTGCAAGGCGGACGCGGCGGAGGAGGGAGAGGCTCGCTTAGCCATAGCGACCGTAAAGAGGTGAGGCAAAAAGTGAGGAACTTGTAGATAGGCGAGATGAAGAACCTGGGTTCTTCAAACGATCGTAGGAGGAGGGAAAGCAACTATCTTGATAGAAGCTTAAAGACTTGAAGCTATCGTGAGATAGGAATCAAGGGCTCTGATTGGCTTGACAGTGTAAATTCGCCTACGAGGCGGAACGAAGATTGAAGTAAGCAAATTACTTAGAACAAAGCGTGAAGAGCCTATCTTCCTCGGTCGTATCGACCTCCTTATATAGTGCTCTTCCACCAACCCTAACCCTGATAACTTACAAGTGTGAGCCTCGCAAAAAGCCTTACCAAAATCATATGACTCAAATGAGTCATACACGTGAAACCCATGACTCATACTCGAGTCATGTGCAAAACATAACAAATCATAACATAAACCAGTCATGTGACTCAAATGAGTCATACGCGAGGAACCCATTACTCATAATCGAGTCATGTGCGAAACATAACATATCATAACATAAACAAGTCTTATGTCTCAAGCGAGTCATACGCGCAAAACCCATGACTCGTAGTCGAGTCATATGCGAATTCCTGAGCTACCTGTCACATCCGTGACATTAGCTCCCCTCTCCTTAAGCCTGAGTCCCATCAGGCTCTATCTGCTATCCCCCATCTTTACCAGCTCCCGTCCATATGCGCGAACGGATCTTCGAAGTCTATGGTACTTCGATTCCTAGACTCTAGCCCTTATCCACACTGTTTCAAGCGTGAGATTAGCCGTTTCAATCGTCCTTTATTGTTGGTCGATCGTTTGCACATGTGCCAAAATTGTGGCTTCGGCCGTACCCAGTTGGCTTCGTAGTCCCGAGATTTGCCTTTGTAGGCTTTCGAAATCAGGTTATGTTTCCACGGAGGAGTTTTCGGCCCCCCCTTCCTCAGGCCTTGTCCTTGTGGTCCTCTTGTGTTTCCAGGCATCCTTTCTTTGGAGTGGTGCCCTGCTCCCGTCCTTTTGCGCCTAGTATCCCGCCCTTATCTTCGCTGGTTTGTGCATCGCAAAGTGCTTTCTGTAGTACTGTGTCCAGTCCTTACGGGCGTGGTCCGGATGAGGACCTCCTTTCTTGTATTCCCTCGGGAACCATCCTGTTCCCTCTTTGTCCTCATAGTGTATGGGACATCCGTCGTCATAGCACACCATCCAACTCATGGCCTTGTGTGCATTCTGTTTGGCTTCTTTTTCACGTTTGGGGAGTTCTTCGTCTGTTGGCCCGATCCATGAATACTCGGGGCTTGTTGGGGTGACCTGTCGTGGCAGATCATCCCATCCCTCGTGGGGCTTCATCGGTGACTTAGTGCCTTGGTCTTTGGGGTTCATGGTGATCGTTCTCCCGGTGCGACTTGTCGGGATAGCTTCGGTGGAAGAGTTCGATGGCATTTTGAGCGTTGGTGAAGTTGCTTGCTGGATACCAGGTCTTATCGTGTTTGGGAGAACAACCGGTCCACTTGGCACGGTATTGGAGTTTTCCGTAGCGCAAGCTAGAATCGATTATCTTGTCAAGTTCGTATTCGGATTCTCCGTCTATTTCTAGCGGAGGAGGAGGAGCTAATGTTTGTGAGGGAAACTTGTTATCGTTATAGAGTTCGAGGAGGGAGATGTGGAATGTGTTGCGTATTCGCATCGAGGGAGGAAGATCGAGCTTATAAGCTCGGTTCCCAATCCTTTCCTTTATCCGAAACGGCCCAATTTTCTTGTAATCCAATTTCTTGGATGGTCTCATGGTCTTGATATTGCGGGGTAGTAGCCATACCATATCTCCTATTTGTAGGTTCGGATTGGGTCTTCGGTGCTTATCGTATTGTTCTTTCTGTCGTTGTTGTGCATAATCCATTTCGTAACGTAGTGTGTCGTGTAATTGACTCATCTCCGTCTTATCTGTTATCATTCCACCGCTCGTATGATTTGTGGCCTGACTTCTGGCATGTTGTCCATAATTGGCAAAGAATGGTCTCGTGCCAATCATTTCTTGTTTGCTGTTGTTATATGCAAACTCCGCCATCGGAAGTAGTTCCTGCCAATTATCTTGTTGATAATTGATGTATGCGCGAAGATATTGTTCCAATATCCCCTTTACCCGTTCAGTCTGTCTGTCGGTTTGTGGATGAAAGGCTGTGCTGAGCCTGTTCCATAGTCCCATTTCTCCTGTCGCTTTTTTCCACCCGCCAGATGTGAATAATGATCCTTGATCCGTGATGATATTTTTTGGTAGTCCATGTAATCTAAAGATTTTATGGAAAATCATTCGGATGAATGTTGCGGTTGTCATATCCTTTTTAACTGGTACAAAGTGACTCCTTTTGGTCAGGCGATCTACCAGAACCAAAATGGCGTTCCATCCTTCCGAAGTCGGAAGGTCGGTAATAAAATCCATGGTGATCGTTTCCCATGGTTGTTCCGGGAATTCGTTTGATTTGAGTAATCCATATGATACATGCTTACCTGTTTTCGTTCTTTGACATATATTGCAATTCTTGACGTATCTCTTAACGTTTTCGCGCAGTCCTGGCCAATAGAATGACCTCTTGATGAGTTCGGTTGTCTTAGCCGTTCCTCCATGTCCCAATATTTGTGAATCATGATGTTGTCGTATGATTTCCGTTTTTATCTCTTCTTCTTCCGGGACCCATTGTTTTCCGTCGTGCCATAGCTGATTTTCTTTCCACTGGTATAAACCCAGTGCTATCCCCTTCATTTCTTTCTTTCCTTCTTCCAACACTTCCTTTATCGCCTTGATAGTTCCATCTTCCTTGCTTGCTTTCTGTATTTTTTCTTCGTGTTCTGTCGTAATTTCAACCATCTCCATTGCTTCGATTTTGTCTTGTTTGAAATATCGGTCGACTGGTAATAACGTTTGGATTTTTCTGGTAATCCTTTCGTCGTTATCGTCTTATGGTCTATCGCTTGTTATTCTGGTGAGGGCATCCGGTTTGCCTCCTTCTTTGCCGGGTCAGTATTCAATTTTGAATTTGAACTGACTCCGTTGTTCCATCCATCGTAGCTGTCGGTCGTTTAGTACCTTGTCCTTCATGAATGGTACTAGGTTTTTGTGGTCCGACAGTACTTTCACGATACATTTTGTGTCGTAAACGTATCGTCGCCATTCCTTCATTGCTTGAACTATAGCTAATAGTTCTTTGTCGTGAACGTCGTAGTTGCATTCCGCGGGTGTTATTTTCTTCGCCCGGTAGGCGACGGGTCTCCACCTTCCATCTTCACATTTCTGTGAGAGTATCCCGGAACAGACATATTTCGAGGCATCAGTTTCGATTACTAGTTCTTTATCGGGGTCATAGTGAACTAGTAATTGGGCGCTCATGAGTTTCTTTCTGATACCGTCGAATGCTTTTTGTTCCTGTTCATTCCATCTCCATTTGGATTCTTTCTTCGTTAGGTTATAGAGAGGTTTGGCAATTCTGCTGAACCCTTCTATGAACCTTCGATAGAAGTTGCAGAATCCAATGAAGCAGTGAACATCTTTTCTCGTTCCCGGTGGTTTCCATTTCCATATGGCGTTCGTTTTGACTGGGTCCACCTTGACTCCTTTTCTGTTGATGACGAATCCCAGGTATTCCGTTTCTTCATTATGGAATTCGCATTTTGTTGGCTTGATCTTCATCCCAGATTCTTGGATGCTTTCCATTACCTCG
The DNA here is from genome assembly GCA_006112555.1 of Tuber indicum. Lineage (NCBI taxonomy): Eukaryota > Fungi > Ascomycota > Pezizomycetes > Pezizales > Tuberaceae > Tuber > Tuber indicum. The sequence goes on along the minus strand of VBSK01000056.1, from coordinate 1,459,624 downwards.
CAAACGTCTCTGATGTATTGTTCCAGGTTGTCGGAGTAGCCGAGTACATCGTCTAGATAGACAATGCAACATCTGTCAGGGAATCAGCTCAACACTTGGTTGATCCCTCATTGAAACACTGCAGGTACATTGGTTAGCCCGAAGGGCATAACCAGGTATTCGTACATTCCGTATTTGGATGCAAAAGTTGACTTCCATTCATCTCCCTTTTTGATCCTAACATTATGGTATCCGTCCTTGATGTCGAGTTTGGTGAAGTATTGTGCCGTTCTTAGTCGATCCAAGTCTTCTCCTATCAGGGGAAGCGGATATCGGTCCTTTTTCGTAAGCGAATTGAGTGCTCGGTAATCCACACATAGCTTCAATTTTCCATCCTTCTTTTTGACAAACATTATCGGTGATCCCCATGCTCCTTTCATTTCTCGAATCCATCCTCGGTCCAAGTTGGTTTCGATGTATTGTCTTAGTTCTTCCAACTCTTGTTCGCTGAGTACGTATACCTTTTTCCATGGTATATGTTGTGTTCGTTTTCCGTCTTTGTCTAATTCGAGATCGATCGCGAGGTCTACCCCATGTCGATGAGGGGATAGTTCTGTCGCGTTGTCCTCTTTGAACAAATTGTCGAACTTGTGATACTGTTTAGGTATATTATCCCTGCAGTCATGTTGCTTTCGTTGTTATTTGTCTCGTACGGCCAGTTCTGTGCTGATGTTGATCTTGGCCCATTCTAAGTCTTTCGTGGTGAAGTTCGATCTAAGCATGCCGGTGTATGCTCCTTCCTTATGGTCTTCGCGGAATTCTTCAGCCGTTATTTTGCATATTTGAACCTCGTCGTGTTGGCTCTCAGTAGCCTCGTATTGGTCCATTGACCCAAAATCTTGGTTGCCTCTTTGCGTATTGTCGAGGTTGTTAACTTCTTGTAGTTCTTCGTTGTTGATCTTCTCAATGATCAACTGAGCAATTCGATCTCCCTTTGAGATCTTATACTCCTTGTCGTTCAGGTTGGCTAAGACCACCTTAATCTCACCAGTATAGTCGGCATCGATTACCCCGGCGTTGACCATCAGTTTGTGTTTAACTGATAGCCCGCTCCGTGGGGCGATCCGACCATAGGTGCTGTCCGGTAGTCCAATGGCTATTCCTGTTCGTATCGTGGCTTGTTCTTTTACAGGTATCGTGGTATCTTCCGATGTGTATAAGTCGTGTCCTGCAGCCTTTGTTGAACCTCTAAGGGGTATCCATGCCGCAGGGTGGATCTTCTTCACAAGAATTCTTTGATTCTTGTCCTTCTTCTTTTTCTGTTTGATGACAGACATCTTGGCTTCTTCGTATCTTGCCTTAAGACTTTCGTATTCGACTTCGACTTCTGGAGTTCCATACACGAGTGGCGGGTCTTGTAGGCATTCCTTCTCGCATAATCCGCTTACGAAGGTAACCTTATTCTGTGTCCAATCCATGGCTGGGTTGTGTTTTTTGAGCTAGGGCATTCCTAACACTATCTCGCAGTTTTTGAGGTTTGCCACTGGGAAGGTTGCCATTTCCCTATGGTTTCCAATTTCATAGGTACTTGTGCGATATGGGTAATGGCACCTATTGCACTTGGATTTCCATCCGCCAGGTAAATCATCCTTTTCTTATTCGTGTTCTTTGTGTTGATTTTTTGTTTGTCGCAGATTCCTTTGTCGATGAAGTCCTCCGTTACTCCTGAGTCTATCATCGCATATATCTCAATCGTGTCTTATTGGATGACTTGTAGTTTTGTTTTGACCATTAACTGGTCTCCATGTGTTTCCATTGATTCTGTTTGCAGTGCCATGTATGTGTTCGATAACATGATGCGTTTCGGTTGATCCTTGTCCCTCAGACCATCTATTGCTGGGGACCGTCGTCTTTTTCTGACTGGTCATCTCCTTTGTCCATGGAGATCTCTCTCAGGTTCGTTCTCTTTGGAAATTGTTGGAACCTCTGTGTGGCGAAAGGTTTCTTCATCTGTGTTCCGTTTCCGCTGGATCTTGGTCCACTGCAATCCTTGATTCCGTGTCCTTTGATTCCACAATTGAAATAAAGGTTGTCCTTCTTTCTTTGTTCGTACACGCCTTGAGGAATATCGAGCTGTCCTTTCTTCCTTGTACTATCCAACTCCATGGGTTCTCCTCTTCCATCTTGTTCATGTCTTTTCCAGGTTCCGTCTTGGTTCCTTGGTGGTGTGTATGTCTTGTTGGTCATAACTGGTAGGTGGTAGTTTCGTTCTGTTGCCTTGCAATGGTTTATCCAGTTCTCGTTGTCTATCGCCGAGACTGCTAACTCCGTTGCCGAAGTCAGTCTCTTTGGCATGTGGATCATGGCATCACGATAGATCTTCTTCAATCCACGAGTAAACCATCTCCCTGCTGTCGTGTCGTCGACATTGGCATCTTTCATGAGTAGTCTGAACTCGTACCAGGATTCGGGTACGTCGCGATTTCCTTGTTTAGCCACTTCGAGCTTATTTCTTACTTCTTGTTCTCTGTTAGGGTCGTCACACTGTCGAGTGAACTCGGTATGAAATTCATCCCAATTTCTCCCAGGTTTTTCGGTAGTTCCTTCCGTATAAGGTCGTATCCAGGCAAGTGCTGTTCATTCAAATAACGTGAAGGTGTAGAGGATTTTCTCGTAATCATATCCAATAGTCCATCCTACTGCTTCGAAATAGTTGTCGAGTTGGACCATAAACTTGCGTAGTCTGTTTTGTTCTCCCCCATATCTCGGTGGTGCCTTGACCTTGGGTTGTTGCATAGTTCAAGCCAGAGCCACTGGTGCTACCGGAGTTGCTAATCCCATGGCTGCCACTACCGCTGTTACGATAGCTTGCATTTTGGCTGAGATATTCCAATATCCCCTTGCGCCAGGGGCGCCACTGGTTGTGCTACCGACATCCTCCTTGGCCTTGGTGTACCTTTTGGTGAATTTTCGGGTAACGATCTTCTTTCAGGTGTTCCTTGTTCTGGTGTAACAGGGCTAGTTGCTCTTGAAGGAGCTTGAGAGGTGTTCTCAAGGGCGTCATTGAATTCTTCAAAGTTTCCTAATCCTCCTTCGTTTTCTGTGAGATCGATATCTCCTTCTTGGTCTTGACCCTCAGGTTGAGGGTTAGTATTCGCCGTGTTGGAATCGATGGGCGTCGCTTGGGTAATGCTTTGTAATGTAACGTTCCTTGTTTATGGTTAACTAATAGCGACGGGTAACGATACTTCTCTTCTTAATTCCTATCTCATCAGATATAACAGTTCTTAGATCTGTTGATCTATGTTATGACCGATCGTCGGATAACGCCTGTTAAATCCTAACTCAGATAACTTCGTCTCACATAGGCTCGTGAGAAATGTATAGGATATGCAAAGGTGATAAAGAGCGTAAAGATGTTTTATTCGTAAAACAATAAGTAAGGAAATTGCTTAGAACATTCAATCTAATTTATTTATACTTGTACCGCCAACTCCGGCATACGACAAGTCCCCGCCGGCACAGGGTTAACGCAAACCGGAACTATCACTAACTACGAACAAACCAATCCTCCAGCCCCATACCTCAAATATGCCCGTGCCATGCCCACAACACGAACACTAAATACAAAGCCATCAACGGTAAAGAAAGTCCTCCTCGCCCCCGTATCCTAAGTACCTCTGGTATGGCACAAACCGCAGCCCTTGTAGCAAGTCCGCATCATTCCTGAACAAGGAGTACGAGGGGCGAACCTACCAATACCAAGATAAACAGGCGACAGGCAGGACTCAGGCCAAAGCCAAAAGCTGAAAGGGTGTCCGACAATGGCAAGTTCCCCGTACAAAAACAAAATTCCCCTGCCGCCCAGTCTGAATACCGTCCCGCAATCCCTGCTCCACAGTAGAAGACCAACAACAATTTATCAACACAGGTGGTGCAATGGCAGAGAGGTTACGACCAACATGTCCGTAACTCGCATCCACACGACAGGCAGTCGACCCTTTGAACCCACTTTGCCAAGTGCCTCCGAAGAGCGTAATGGTGAGGAGGACTTGTACCTGTTACCCGTAACCCCAAACCAAACAACCCTAAACAAAAGAAATACATAGAGGTGGTGACAGACCGGCAAGGTCAGAAGGGCCTATCTCCTACCTGTGGTGCCATGCTCCTGCCAGCCAAACCCGCAACCAAAACAAAGAAACCAAACGAGCTCCAGAGGACCCAGCACGTAAGACCCAAACAAGTCCAACCCAGAGGTCACAACCCACTATCCGCACAGGTGGCCATCAGCCAGCCGGTCCAACAGGAAGCTTCGCAGCACTCAGCAGCTTAACCTTAACAGCCCAAGCCAGCCGGAAACACCTAATTAGACCTCGCTCAACCTGACGCAGGCCCGACCGGTGCTCGCAGGCGTCTCTCCCCGCCAAGTCCGCCCCCCCCAAGTCCCACACACCAGGTACCAGAGCTCCCATCCAGCCCCCTCAGTCCCTCGGTGTAACGTTCCTAGCTTGTGGTTAACTAATAGCGACGGGCACCGATACTTCTCTTCTTAAATCTTATCTTATCTGATATAACAGTTCTAAGATCCGTTGATCTACGTTATCACCGTTCGTCGGATAACGCCTGTTAAATCTTAAATAAGATATCTTCGCCTTATATAGGCTCGTGAGAAAGGTGTCGGATATGCAATCGTGATAAAGAGCATAAAGATGTTTTATTCGTAAAGTAATAGGTAAGGAAATTACTTAGAACATTCAATCTAATTTATTTATACTTGTACCGCCGACTCCGGCATACGACAAGTCCCCGCCGGCACAGGGTTAACGCAAACCGGAACAACCACTAACTACGAACAAACCAAACCTCCGACCCCGTACCTCAAACATGCCCGCGCCATGCCCACAACACGAACACTAAATACAAAATCATCAACGGTAAAGAAAGTCCTCCTCGCCCCCGCATCCGAAATCCCTCTGGTATGGAATTAACCGCAGCCCTTGTAGCAAGTCCGCATCTTTCCTGAACAAGGAGTACGAGGGGCGAACCCACGAATACCAAGATACACAGGCGACAGGCAGGACCCGTGCCGAAGCCCAAAGCCGAAAGGGTGTCCAACAAAGGCAAGTTCCCCGTACAAAAACCAAAATTCCACTACCGCCCGGTCTGAATACCGTCCCGCAAACCCTCCTCCACAGTAGAAAACCAACAACAATTTATCAGCACAGGCGGCACCAAGGCAGAGAGGTTGCGACCAACATGTCCACAACTCGCATCCGCATGCCAGGCCGTCGACCCTATAAACCCACTTTGCCAAGTGCCTCCGAAGAGCGTAATGGTGAGGAGGACCTGTACCTGCTGCCCGTAACCCAAAACAAAACACAATAAAACAAAAGAAATACATAGAGGTGGTGACAGACCGAGAAGGTCAGTATGGCCTATCTCCTACCCGTGGTGCCGTGCCTCCTCCTGCCATACCCGCAACCAGACCAAAGAAACCAAACAAGCTCCACAAAGCCCAGCACACAAGACCCAAACAAGTCCAACCCAGAGGTCGGAACCCACTACCCGCACAGGTGGCCATCAGCCAGCCGGTCCGCCAGGAAGCTTTACAGCACTCAGCAGCTTGACCTTAGCAGCCCAGTCCAGCCGGAAACACTTAATTAGACATCGCCCAACCTGACGCAGGCCCGACCGGTGCTCGCAGGTGCCTCACCCCGCCACGTCAGCCCCCCCCAAGCCCCACACACTAGGCATCGTAGTTCCCATCCAGCCCCCTCAGCCCCTCAGGCAGATCAACCGCCCGACAGCCACAGGACAGCCGATACCTGACCCCACCGGCAGCCACTGGTCTTGGCCACACAAGCAGAGCCCTCTCCCCCAGCACCGACAGCCGAGGGGGGCCACCAGGACGAACCCAGGGCCACAGTATAAAGAGCCACCGCCCGTAGGCTGCGGCCACAGTCCCAACCAGCCTGAACCAAGGTCCAGTCAAGTCGGGAAGGAAACCAGGGAACCCGCAGGCCCCCCAACGTGGGCCCCAAAGGGCCACACCGTAGACTGACGAAAGGTGCCCAAACTGACGCTTCAGAGAGGGCGGGTACCAGGATAGGAAACGAGACAAACAGAAGGTAGGCCCCACTTGCAATGGGTGTGACCGCCAACCACCATCCGTAACCACACCGACCCCTGCACTAGACCAAGCGTGGCCCGGCAACCAATCGCCCCACACCATCCCGGGCAAAAGGTCACCCGCACCAGGAGGCAAAGAAATTCAGGGTCAAAGCCATCCCCACGTAGGAGAGAGGAGGAGACACCTGACTGAACCACCGTAAATGCCACTCGAACCAAAATCGAGGGAACGGTGATAAATGATATCGTAGGATTCCGACCGTAAAGATAGTAGACGAAGGGCGGGGCCGGCGAGGCCCCCGTCCCTGGAGGAATGATGCGATCGGTACGACGTGTTGTTACTTGGGAAGGTCATCAGTCTAACCCAAGGGCGTTTTGTATCGTGAACACTAAGGACTCTCTTAAAACCCAACAAGAAACATGAGCTGGCCCAAAGAACGACACGGGTGTTTCCCCCCACAGCAATGTTCAAATCCCCCATCCCCCGAACGCGAAACTCTGCGAGTAGACGAGTAGACAGAGAAGCCGAAGTCTTTTTACCGAAGGAGGGCTCGTAGTCGCCAAAGGTGAAGAGGCTCGAAGCGAAATCATCGTGAGAATCAAACAACAACGAGCAGACGAAAACAAGTAACCACGACGCTCCACCACACAATAACCTGAACACCAAAGACCCCAGGAACTACTGAGCGAACTCAGATATCTCCCCCAGAATCCGAGGATCAGAAAGCTATCGTGGGCGCGAACGAACGCTACCGAGGCGGAGCGAAGATAGAAGTAAGGAAATTACTTAGAACAAAGCGTGAAGAGCCTATCTTCCTAGGTCGTATCGACCTCCTTATATTGTACTCTTCCGCCAACCCTAACTCTGATGGGTCACAAGTGTGACCCTCGTCAAAAGCCTTACCAAAGTCATATGACTCAAATGAGTCATACGCGTAAGACCCATGACTCATAATTGTGTCATGTGCGAAACATAACAAATCATAACATAAACAAGTCATGTGACTCAAATGAGTCATACGCCCGAGACCCATGACTCATAATCAAGTCATGTGCGAAACATAACAAATCAAAACATAAACAAGTTATATGACGCAAGCGAGTCATATGCGCAAGACCCATGACTCATAATCGAGTCATGTGCGAAACATAACAAATTATTACATAACAAGTCATATGACTCAAGCGAGTCATATGCGCACAACCCATGACTCATAGTCGAGTCATGTGCGAAATACTGAGCTATCAGTCACATCCGTGACATTAGCTCCTCCCTCCTTAATCCTGAGTCCCATCAGGCTTTATCTCGAATCCCCCATCGTTACCAGGTCTCGTCCGTACCTGCGGACGGACCTTCGAAGTCTGTGAAACTTCGACTCCCAATCACTGGCCCTCGTCCTCACTACTTCCAGCGTGAGGTTGGCCGTCTTGATCGTCCGCTGTTGTTGGGCGATCGTTTGTGCGTGTGCCGAAATTGTGGCTTCGGTGGTACTCAGTTGACTTCATAGTCCCGAGATTTGCCTATGCCAGCTTTCGAAATCGGGCTCGGTTTCCGCGGAGGAGCTTTCGGCCCCCCCTTCTACAGGCTTTGTCCTCGAAGTCCTTTTGTGTCGGTAGGCATCTTTTCTTTGGAGGGGTGCCTTGCTCCCGTCCTTTTGCGGGTAGTACCCTGCCTGTACTTTCGCCGCTTTGTGCATCGCACGGTGCAGGCTGAAGCACTGTGTCCAGTCCTTAAGGACGTGGTCTGGACGAGGACCGCCTCTTCTATATTCCTGCGGGAACCATCCGGATCCCTCCTTGTCCCTGTAATATACGGGATATCCGTCGTCGTAGCACACCGTCCAACTCAATACGTTGTATGCATTCCGTCTCGCTTCTTCCTCGCGCTTGGCGAGTTCTTCGCCTGTTGGCCCCATCCATGAGTACTCGGGGCTCGTTGGAGTGATTGCGCAAGCGCAGTCGTCCCAGCCCTCGTGGGGCTTCATTGGCGACTTAGCGCCTTCTTCGTTCTTGGGGTTGATGGTGATCGTTATCCCGGTGGGACTTGTCGGGAAAGCTTCAGTGGAAGAGTTCGATGGCATCTTGAGCGTTGGTGAAGTTGCTCGCTGGATACCAGGTCTTGTCGTGTTCGGGAGAGTAACCGGTCCACTTGTCACGGTATTGGAGTTTTCCGTAGCGCAAGCGAGAATCAACTATCTCGTCGAGTTCGTATTCGGATTCTCCGTCTATTTCTAGCGGAGGAGGAGGAGTTATTATTCGTGAGGGAAACTTGTTATCGTTGTAGAGTTCGAGGAGTGAGATGTGGAATGTGTTGTGAATCTTCATCGAGGGGGGAAGATCGAGTTTATATGCTCGACTTCCTATTCTTTTCTGTATCCGGAATGGCCCGATTTTCTTGTAGTCCAATTTCTTGGATGGTCGCGTGGTCTTGATATTGCGTGGTAGCAGCCACACCATATCTCCTTCTTGTAGGTTCGGATGGGGTCTTTGGTGCTTATCGTATTGTTCTTTCTGTCGTTGTTGTGCGTAATCCATTTCGTATCGTAATGTGTCATGCAGTTGACTCATCTCCGTCTTATCTGTTATCATTCCACTGCTCGTATGATTTGTGGCCTGACTTCTCGGATGTTGTCCATAATTGGCAAAGAATGGTGTCGTGCCAATCGTCTCCTGTTTGCTGTTGTTATATGCAAACTCCGCCATCGGAATTGGTTCCCTCCAATTATCTTGTTGATAATTGATGTATGCGCGAAGATACTGTTCCAATATCCCGTTTACCCGTTTGCTCTGTCCATCCGTTTGTGGGTGGAAGGCAGTGCTGAGCCTGTTCCAGATCCCCATTTCTCCTGTTGCCCTTTTCCACGCTCCTGATGTGAACAGCGATCCTCAATCCGTGATGATATTTTTTGGTAGTTCATGTAATCTAAATATTTCGTGGAAGATCGTTCGGATGAATGTTGCCGTTGTCATATCCTTTTTTACAGGAACAAAGTTACTCATTTTGGTCAGGCGATCCAGCACAACCAAGATGGCGTTCCATCCTTCTGAATTCGGAAGGTCGGTAATAAAGTCCATGGTTATCGTTTCCCATCCTTTTTCCGGAACTTCGTTTGATTTGAGCAATCCGTACGGTGCATGTTTGGCTATTTTCGTCCTTTGACATATATCGCAGTTCTTAACGTATCTCTTGACGTCCTCGCGCAGTCCTGGCCAATAGAATGACCTTGTGATGAGTTCAGTTGTTTTAGCCGTTCCTCCGTGTCCCGATATTCGTGAATCGTGATGTTGTCGTATGATTTCCCTCCTTATCTTTTCTTCTTCCGGGATCCATTGTTTTCCGTCGTACCATAGTTGATTTTCCTTCCACTGGCATAAACTCAGTGCTATTCCCTTTATTTCTTTTCTTCCTTCTTCAAGTGCTTCCCTTATCGCTTTGATAGTTCTATCTTCTTTGCTCGCTTCCTGTATTCTTTCTTCGTTTTCCGTTGTAATTTCAACCATCTCCATCGCTTCGATTTTGTCTTTCTTGAAATATCGGTCGACTGGTAGCAACGTTTGGATTTTCCTGGTAATCTTTTCGTCATTATCGTCTTGTGGTCTGTCACTCGATATTCTTGTGAGAGCATCTGGTTTGCCCCCTTCCTTTCCTGGTCGGTATTTGATTTGGAACTTGAACTGACTTAGTTGTTCCATCCATCGTAGTTGCCGATCGTTTAGAACCTTGTGCTTCATGAACGGTACTAGGTTTTTGTGGTCTGATAGTACTTTCACAACACCTTTCGTGTCGCAAACGTATCGTCTCCATTCCTTCATTGCTTGAACTATTGCCAACAGTTCTTTGTCGTGAACGTCGTGGTTGCCTTCCGCGGGTGTCATTTTCTTTGACCGATAGGCTACCGGTCTCCACATTCCGTCTTCGCATTTCTCTGAGAGTATCCAGGAACAGACGTATTTCGAGGCGTCAGTTTCGATTACTAGTTCTTTATCGGGGTCGTAATGAACTAGTAATGGGGCGCTTGTGAGTCGTTTCCTGATGCCGTCGAATGCTTTTTGTTCATGTTCGTTCCATCTCTATTTGGCTTCTTTCTTTGTTAGGTTATAGAGAGGTTTGGCAATCCTGCTGAACCCTTCTATGAACCTTCGATAGAAGTTGCAGAATCCAATAAAGCATTGAACATCCTTTCTCGTTCCTGGTGGTTTCCATTTCCATATGGCGTTCGTTTTGACTGGGTCCACTTTGACTCCTTGTCTGTTGATGATGAATCCCAAGTATTCTGTTTCCTCCTTATGGAATTCGCATTTTGTCAGTTTGATCTTCATTCCGGATTCCTGGATGCATTCTATCACTTCTCTAACGTCTCTGATGTGTTGTTCCAAGTTATCGGAATAGATGAGTACATTGTCTAGATAGACGATGCAGCATCTGTCGAGGAACCGACTCAATATTTGGTTAATCCATCGTTGAAAAGCCACAGGTGCGTTGGTTAGCCCGAAAGGCATGACCAGGTATTCGTACATTCCATATTTGGATGCGAAAGTGGTTTTCCCTTCGTCTCCCTTTTTGATTCGGGCGTTGTGGTATGCGTCCTTGATGTCGAGTTTGGTGAAATATTGTACCGTTCTTAACCGATCCAGGGCTTCTCCTATCAGGGGTAGTGGGTATCGGTCCTTCTTCGTGGGCGAATCGAGTGCTCGGTAGTCCACACACAGTCTTAGCTTTCCGTCCTTCTTTTTGATGAACATTATGGGTGATCCCCATGCTCCTTTCGTTTCCCAGATCCCTCCTCGGTCCAGAACTGTTTCGAGATATTGTCTTAACTCTTCTAACTCGTGTTCGCTGAGTGCAAATACCTTTTTCCATGGCATATGTTGTGTTCTTTTTCCCTCTTTGTCTAATTCGAGGTCGATCGCCAGGTCTACCCCGTGTCGATGCGGGGGTAGTTCCCTTGCGTTGTCTTCTTTGAATAGATCGTGAAACTTGTGATACTGTTTGGGTATAGTATCCCTCCAGTCTTGTTGCTTTCGTTGTTGTTTGTCTCGTATGGCCAGTTCCGTGCTGATGTTGATCTTGGCCCATTCTAGGTCTTTCGTGGTGAAGTTCCATCTAAGCATGCCAGTGTATGCTCCTTTCTTATATTCTTCGCGGAATTCTTCCGCTGTTATTTCGCATATCTGAATCTTGTCGTGTTGGCTCTCGGTAGCCTCGTATTGGTCCGTTGACCCAAAACCTTGATTTCCTCTTGTTGTGTCATCAAGGTCGTCAACTTCTTGAAGCTCTTCGTCGTTGATCTTTTTGATGATCAATTGAGCAATTCGATCTCCTTTTGAGATCTTATACTCCTTATGATTCAGGTTGGCTAAGACCACCTTTATCTCACCAGTATAGTCGGCATCGATTACCCCAGCGTTGACTATTAGTTTGTGCTTCACCGATAGTCCACTCCCTGGTATGATCCGTCCATAGCTACCACCCGGTAGTCCAATGGCTATTCCTGTTCGTATCGTGGCTTGTTCTTTTCCTGGTATCGTAGTATCTTCGTGTGCATATAGGTCGTGTCCTGCAGCCTTTGCTGACCCTCCAAAAGGTATCCAAGCCTCCGGGTCCTTCTTCTTGACAAGAATTCCTTGATTCTTGTTCTTCTTCTTTTTCTGTCCGTTGACAGATATCTTGGCCTCTTCGTATCTCGCCTTGAGGCTTTCGTATTCGACTTCAACTTCTGGGATCCCATACATGACTTGCGGGTCTTGTAGGCATTCCTTCTCGCATAATCCGCCTGCGAAGGTGACCTTGTTCTGCGTCCAATCCATGTCCGGGTTGTGCTTCTTGAGCCAGGGCATCCCTAGCACTATCTCGTGGTTCTTGAGATTTGCCACTTGGAAGGTTGCCGTTTCCCCATGGTTTCCAATTTCCATAGGTACTTGTGCGATATGGGTGATGGCTCCCATTGCACTCGGATTCCCATCCGCCAGGTAAATCGTCCTTTTCTTATTCGTGTTCTTCGTTTTGATTCTGTGTTTGTCACAGATTCCTTTGTCGATGAATTCCTCCGTTGCTCCTGAGTCTATCATCACGTATATCTCAATCGTATCTTGTTGGTTGACTTGTAGCTTCGTTTTGACCATTAACTGGTCTCCGTGTGTTTTCATTGATTCCGTTTGTAGTGCCGCGTATGTATTCGATAACTTGATGGGTTTCGGTTGATCCTTGTCCCTCAGACCATCTATTGCACGGGACCATCGTATTTTTCTGATTGGTCATCTCCTTCGTCCATGGATATCTCCCTCAGGTTCGTTCTCTTTGGAAATTGTTGGAACCTTTGCGTGGTGAAAGGTTTCTTCGTCCGTGTTCCATTTCCACTCGATCTTGGTCTTCTGCAATCCTTGATTCCGTGTCCTTTGATTCCGCAATTGAAACAAAGGTTGTCCCTTTTTCTTTGGTCGTATACGGCTTGAGGAATGTCGAGCCGTCCTTTCTTCCTTGTGCCGTCCAACTCCATGGGTTCTCCTCTGTCGTCTTGTTCTTGTCTTTTCCAGGTTCCATCCTGGTTCCTTGGTGATGTGTATGTCTTCTTGGTCGTGACTGGTGGGTGATAATTTCGTTCTGCTGCTTTGCACTGGTTTATCCAGTTCTCCTTGTCTATCGCCCAGACTGCTAATTCTGTTGCCGAAGTCAGTTTTTGCGGCATCTGGATCATAGCGTCGCGATAGATCTTCTTCAATCCTCGATTGAACCATCTTCCTGCTGTCGTGTCATCGACGTTAGCGTCTTGCATGAGTAGTCTGAACTCGTACCACTATTCGGTTACGCCACGATTTCCTTGTTCAGCCACTTCGAGCTTATTTCTTACTTCTTGTTCTCGATCGAGATCCTCAAACTGTAGGGTTAACTCGGCACAAAATTCATCCCAATCTCCCCAAGGTTTTTCAATCGTTTCTTCCGTATAAGGTCATATCCAAGCAAGTGCTGTTCCTTCCAATAACGTGCAGGTGTAGAGGATTTTCTCTTGGTCATATCTAATAGTCCATCCCACTGCTTCGAAATAGTTGTCGAGTTGAACTAGAAAGTTGCGTAGTTTGTTTCGTTCTCCCCCATATCTGGGTGGTGCTCTAACCTTTGGTTGTTGCATTGTTCGAGCCGGAGCCACTTGTGCTGCCGGAACTGCCGGTAGCATGGCTGCGGTTACCGCAGCTACGATAGCTTGCATTTGGGCTGGGGATATTCCGCTATCCGCTTGTGCCGGTGGCACTGCGGGTGGTGCTCCTGACATCCTCCTTGGTCTGGGTGTTCCTGTTGGTGAATCGTCGGGTGACGATCTTCTTTCAGGTGTGATAGGACTGGTTGATCTTAATGGTGGTTGAGAAGCGTTCTCAAGTGCGTTGTTGAATTGTTCAAAGTTTCCTAGTCCTGCTTCGTTTTCAGTGAGATCGATATCTCCTTCGTGGTCTTGTCTCTCAGGTTGAGGGGTTATATTCGCTGTGTTGGAGTCGTTGGGCGTCGCTTGGTTGACGCTTTGTAATGTAACGTTCCTAGCTTGTAGTTAACTAATAGCGACAGGCAACGATACTTCTCTTCTTAAATCCTATCTTGTCTGATATAACAGTTCTAAGATCTGTTGATCTATGTTATCACCGTTCGTTGGATAACGCCTGTTAAATCTTAAATATGATAGCTTCACCTTATATAGGCTCGTGGGAAAGGTGTCGGATATGCAATCATGATAAACAGCGTAAAGATGTTTTGTTCGTAAAGTAATAGGTAAGGAAATTGCTTAGAACAAAGCGTGAAGAGCCTATCTTCCTCGGTCGTATCGACCTCCTGATATAGTACTCTTCCGCCAACCCTAACCCGGATGAGTCACAAGTGTGAGCGTCGTGAAAAGCATTACCAAAGTCATATGACTCAAATGAGTCATACGCGCGAGACCCATGACTCATAATTGAGTCATGTGCGAAACATAACAAATCATAACATAAACAAGTCATATGACTCAAATGTGTCATACGCGCGAGACCCATGACTCATAATCAAGTCATGTGCGAAACATAACAAATCAAAACATAAAGAAGTCATATGACGCAAGCGAGTCATATGCGCAAGACCCATGACTCATAATTGAGTCATGTGCGAAACATAACAAATCATAACATAACAAGTCATATGACTCAAGCGAGTCATATGCGCAAAACCCATGACTCATAGTCGAGTCATGTGCGAAATCCTGAGCTATCTGTCACATCCGTGACACTCGGGCAGATCAACCGCCCGACAGACACCAGACAGCAAATACCTGACCCCAGCAGGCAGCCACTGGATTTGGCCACACCAGCAGAACCCCCTCCCCCAGCACCGACAGCCGAGGGGGGCAACCAGGACGAACCCGGGGCCACAGCATAAAGGGCCGCCACCCGAAGGTAACGGCCACAGCCCCAACCCGCCCAAAGCGAAGTCCAGACAAGCCGAGAAGGAAACCAGGGAACCCGCAGGCCCCCAAGGTGGGCCCCAAGGGGCCACACCGTAGACCGACCAAAGGTGCCCAAACTGACGCTTTAGCGAGGGCGGGTACAAGGATAGGAAACGAGACAAACAGAAGGTAGGCCCCACTTGCAATGGGTGTGACCGCCAACCACCATCCGTAACCACACCAACCCCTGCACTCGACCAAGAGTGGCCCGGCAACCAATCGCCCCACGCCACCCCGGGCAGAAGTTCACCCGTAGAAGTAGGTGAAGAATTTCAGGGTCAAAGCCATCCCCACGTAGAAGCGAAGAGGAGACACCTGACTGAACCACTGTAAATACCAGTTGAACCGAAATCAAGGGAATGGTGATAAACGACATCGTAGGATTGCGACCGTGATAATAGTAGACGAAGGGCGGGGCCGGCGAGGCCCACGTCCCTTAAGGAATTATGCGATCGGTACAACGTCTTGATACTTGGGAAGGTCATCTGTCTAACCCGAGGGCGTTTTGTATCGTGAACACTAAGGACTCTGTTAAAACCCAACAAGAAACAGGAGCTGGCCCAAAGAAGATGACAGGTGTTTCCTCCCACAGCAATGTTCACATCCCCCATCCCCCGGACGCGAAACTCTGCGAGTAGACAATAGACAGAGAAGCGGCAGACTTTTTACCGAAGGAGGGCTCGTAGACGCCAAAGGTGAAAGGCTCGAAGGGAAATCATCGTGAGAATCAAACGACAACGAGGAGGCGTAAACAAGTAACCACAACGCAAAACCACCAAACAACAGAACCTCAACACCAAAGACCCCAGGCACTACTGAGCGAACTCAGATATCTCCCCCAGATTCAGAGGCATCGAAGGACCATTGCGGTACCAAAAGAACGCTACCGAGGGGGAGTGAAGATAAGAGTAAGGAAATTAGTTTGAACATTCAATCTAATTTATTTATACTTGTACCGCGGACTCGGGCATACGACAAGTCCCCGCCGGCACACGGTTAACGTAAACCGGAACTACCACTAACTACGAAAAAACCAAACCTACAGGCCCATACCTCAAACATGCCTGCGCCATGCCCACAACACGAATACTAAATACAAAGCCATCAACGGTAAAGAAAGTCCTCCTCGCCCCCATATCCGAAGTACCTCTGGTATGGCACAAACCGCAGACCTTGTGGCAAGTCCGCATGGTTCCTGAACAAGGAGTACGAGGGGCGAACCCACGAATACCAAGATAAATAGGCGACAGGCGGGACCCAGGCCGAAGCCGAAAGCAGAAAGGGTGTCCAACAAAGGCAAGTTTCCCGTACAAAAACAAAATTCCACTACCGCCCGGCCCGAATACCGTCCCGCAACCCATCCTGCGCAATAGAAACCCAACAACAACTTATCAACACGGGTGAGGCAATGGCAGAGAG
Source organism: Tuber indicum (assembly GCA_006112555.1). Classification (NCBI taxonomy): domain Eukaryota; kingdom Fungi; phylum Ascomycota; class Pezizomycetes; order Pezizales; family Tuberaceae; genus Tuber; species Tuber indicum. Next base: position 1,443,635 of record VBSK01000056.1, on the reverse strand, counting down.
GTCACAACCAACATGTCCGTAACTCGCATCCACACGCCAGGCCGTCGACCCTATGAACCCACTTTGCCAGGTGCCTCCGAAGAGGATAATGGTGAGGAGGCCCTGTACCAGTTACCCGTAACTCCAAACCAAACAACCCTAAACAAAAGAAATACATAGAGGTAGTGACAGACCGACAAGGTTAGTAGGGCCTATCTCCTACCCGTGGTGCCATGCCCCCGCCAGCCAAACCCGCAACCAAACCAAAGAAATCAAACAAGCTCCACAGGACCCAGCACGCAAGACCCAAACAAGTCCAACCCAGAGGTCACAACCCACTATCCGCACATGTGGCCATCAGCCAGCTGGTCCAACAGGAACCTTTGCACCACTCAGCAGCTTAACCTTAACAGCCCAAGCCAGCTGGAAACACTTAATTAGACCTCGCCCAACCTGACGCAGGCCCGACCGGTGCTCGCAGGCGTCTCTCCCCGCCAAGTCAGCCCCCCCCAAGCCCCACACACCACGCACCGCACCGCAGCTCCCATCCAGCCACAAGACAGCCAATTCCTGACTCCACCAGGCAGCCACTGATTTTGGCCACGCCAGCAGAGCCCCCTCCCCCAGCACCAACAGCCGAGGGGGGCCACCAGGATGAACCCAGGCCACAGCATAAAGGGCCGCCACCCGAAAGCAACGGCCACAGCCCCAACCCGTCCGAACCTTAGTCCAGACAAGCCGAGAAGGAAACCAGGGAACCCGTAGGCCCCCCAAGGTGGGCCCCAAAGGGCCAAACCATAGACCGACGAAAGGTGCCCAAACTGACACTTCAGAGAGGGCGGGTACTAGGATAGGAAACGAGACAAAAAGAAGGTAGGCCCCACTTGCATTGGGTGTGACCGCCAACCACCATCCGTAACCACACCGACCCCTGCACTAGACCAAGCGTGGCCCGGCAACCAATCGCCCCACACCACCCCGGGGAGAGGTTCACCCGCACGAGGAGGTGAAGAATTTCAGGGTCAAAGCCATCCCCACGTAAAAGCAGGGAGGAGACACCTGACTGAACCACCGGAAATGCCACTTGAACCGAAATCAAGGGAACGCTGATAAACCACATCGTAGGATTCAGACCGTGATAATAGTAGACGAAGGGCGAGGCCGGCGAGGCCCCCGTCCCTTCAGGAATGATGCGACTGGTACGAGGTGTTAATACTTCGGAAGGTCATCAGACTAACCCAAGAGTGTTTTGTATTGTGAACACTAAGGACTCTGTTAAAACCCAACAAGAAACATGAGCTGGCCCAAAGAACGACAAGGGTGTTTCCCCCCACAGCAATGTTCAAATCCCCCATCCTCCGAATGCCAAACTCCACGAGTAGACGAGTAGACAAAGAAGCCGAAGTCTTTTTACCGAAGGAGGGCTCGTAGACGCCAAAGTTGAAAGGCGCGAAGCGAAATCATCGTGAGAATCGAACAACAACAAGGATGCAAAAACAAGTAACCATAACGCGAAACCGCCAAACAACAGAACCTCAACACCAAAGACCCCAGGAACTACTGAGCGAACTCAGATATCACCCCCAGAATCAAAGGCATCGAGAGACCATCATGGTACGAAAGGAACGCTACCGAGGCGGAGCAAAGATAGAAGTAAGGAAATTACTTAGAACATTCAATCTAATTTATTTATACTTGTACCGCCAACTCCGGCATACGACAAGTCCCCGCCGGCACAGGGTTAACGCAAACCGGAACTATCACTAACTACGAACAAACCAATCCTCCAGCCCCATACCTCAAATATGCCCGTGCCATGCCCACAACACGAACACTAAATACAAAGCCATCAACGGTAAAGAAAGTCCTCCTCACCCCCGCATCTAAAGTACCTCTAGTATGGCACAAACTGCAGCCCTTGTAGCAAGTCCGCATCATTCCTGAACAAGGAGTACGAGGGGCAAACCCACGAGTACCAAGATAAACAGGCGACAGGCAGGACCCAGGCCGAAGCCAAAAGCCAAAAGGGTGTCCGACAAAGGCAAGTTCCCCGTACAAAAACAAAATTCCACTACCGCCCGGTCTGAATACCGTCCCGCAATCCCTCCTCCACAGTAGAAAACCAACAACAATTTATCAACATGGGTGGGGCAATGGCAGAGAGGTTATGACCAACTGGTCCGTAACTCGCATCCGCAAGCCAGGCCGTCGACCCTTTGAACCCACTTTGCCAAGTGCCTCCGAAGAGCATAATGGTGAGGAGGACCTGTACCTGTTACCCGCAACCCCAAACCAAACAACCCCAAATAAAAGACATACATAGAGGTGGTGACAGACCGGCAAGGTCAGTAGGGCCTATCTCCGACCCGTGGTGCCATGCCCCCGCCAGCCAAACCCGCAACCAAACCAAAGAAACCAAACAAGCTCCACAGAGCCCAGCACACAAGACCCAAACAAGGGCAACCCAGAGGTCACAACCCACTATCCGCACAGGTGGCCATCAGCCAGCCGGTCCGACAGGAAGCTTTGCAGCACTCAGCAGCTTAACCTCAACAGCCCGAGCCAGCCGGAAACACTTAGTTATACCTCGCCCAACCTGACGCAGGCCCGACCGGTGCTCACAGGTGTCTCACCCCGCCAAGTCAGCCCCCCCCAAGCCCGACACACCAGGCACCACAGCTCCCATCCAGCCCTCTCAGCCCCTCGGGCAGATCAACCGCCCGACAGCCACAGGACAGCCAATACCTGACCCCACCAGGCAGCCACTGATTTTGGCCACACTAGCAGGGCCCCCACCCCCAGCACCGACAGCCGAGTGGGGCCACCAGGACGAACCCGGGGCCACAGCATAAAGGGCCGCCACCCGAAGGCAACGGCCACAACCCCAACCCGCCCGAACCGAAGTCCTGACAAGCCGAGAAGGAAACCGGGGAACCAGCAGGCCCCCCAAGGTGGGCCCCAAAGGGCCACACTGTAGACCGACGAAATGTGCCCAAACTGACGCTTCAGAGAGGTTGGGTACCAGGATAGGAAACGAGACAAACAGAAGGTAGGCCCCACTTGCCATGGGTGTGACCGCCCACCACCATCCATAACCACACCGACCCCTGCACTAGACCAAGCGTGGCCCGGCAACCAATTGCCCCAAACCACCCGAGCAGAAGTTCACCCGCACCAGGAGGTAAAGAATTTCAGGGTCAAAGCCATCCCCACATAGAAGCGAGGAGGAGACACTTGGCTGAACTACCGTAACTGCCACTTGAACTGAAATCAAGGGAACGGTGATAAACGACATCGTAGTATTCCGACCGTGATGATAGTAGACGACGGGCGGGGCCGGCGAGGCCCCCTTCCCTTAGGGAATGATGCGATCGGTACGACGTGTTGATACTTGGGAAGGTCATCAGTCTAACCCAAGGGTGTTTTGTATCGCGAACACTAAGTACTCCGTTAAAACCCAACAAGAAACATGAGCTTGCCCAAAGAACGACACGGCCGTCTCCCCCCACAGCAATGTTCAAATCCCCCATCCCCCGAACGCGAAACTTTGCGAGTAGACGATAGACACAGAAGCCGAAGTCTTTTTACCGAAGGAGGGCTCGTAGACGCCAAAGTTGAGAAGGCTCGAAGCGAAATCATCGTGAGAATCAAACAAAGATGAGGAGGCGAAAACTAGTAACCACGACGCTCCACCACACAACAACCTCCATACCAAAGACTCCAGGAACTACTGAGCGAACTCAGATATCTCCCCCAGAATCAAAGGATCAGAAAGCTATCGTGGGCGCGAAAGGAACGCTACCGAGGCGGAGCGAAGATAGAAGTAAGGAAATTACTTAGAACATTCAATCTAATTTATTTATACTTGTACCGCCAACCCCGGCATGCGACAAGTCCCCGCCGGCACAGGGTTAACGCGAAACCGGAACTACAACTAACTACGAACAAACCGAACCTCCAGCCCCGTACCTCAAACATGCCTGCGCCATGCCCACAACACGAACACTAAATACAAAGCCATCAACGGTAAAGAAAGTTCTCCTCACCCCCGCATCCGAAGTACCTCTGGTATGGCACAAACCGCAGCCCTTGTAGCAAGTCCGCATCATTCCTGAACAAGGAGTACGAGGGGCGAACCCACGAATACCAAGATAAACAGGCGACAGGCAGGACCCAGGCCGAAGCAAAAAGCCGAAAGGGTGTCCGACAAAGGCAAGTTTCCTGTACAAAAACAAAATTCCACTACCGCTCGGTCTGAATACCGTCCCGTAATCCCTCCTCCACAGTAGAAAACCAACAACAATTTATCAACACAGGGGGCAGCAAGGCAGAGAGCTTGTGACCAACATGTCCACAACTCGCATCCGCATGCCAGGCCGTCGACCTTATGAACCCACTTTGCCAAGTGCCTCCGAAGAGCGTAATGGTGAGGAGGACCTGTGCCTGCTGCCTGTAACCCCAAAACAAACCATAAACAAAAGAAATACATAGAGGTGGTGACAGACCGAAGAGGTCAGTAGGGCCTATCTCCGACCCGTGGTGCCATGCCCCTGCCTGCCGTACCCGCAACCAAACCAAAGAAACCAAACAAGCCCCACAGAACCCAACACGCAAGACCCAAACAAGTCCAACCCAGAGGTCGCAAACCACTATCCGCACAGGTGGCCGTCAGCTAGCCGGTCCGTCAGGAAGCTTCGCAACACTCAGCAGCTTAACCTTAATAGCCCAAGCTGTCTGGAAACACTTAATTAGACCTCGCCCAACCTGACTCAGGCCCGACCGGTGCTCGCAGGCGCCTCTCCCCGCTAAGTCAGACCCCCCCAAGCCCCACACACCAGGCACCGCGGCTCCCATCCAGCCCATTCAGCCCCTCCGGCAGATCAACCGCCCGACAGCCACAGGACAGCCAATACCTGACCCCACCAAGCAGCCACTGATCTTGGCCACACCAGCAGAGCCCCCACCCCCAGCACCGACAGCTGAGAGGGGCCACCAGGACGAACATGGGGCCACAGCATAAAGGGCCGCCACCCGAAGGCAACGGCCACAGCCCCAACCCACCCGAACCGAAGTCCAGACAAGCCGAGAGGGAAACCGGGGAACCCGCAGGCCCCCCAAGGTGGGCCCCAAAGGGCCACACTGTAGACCGACAAAAGGTGCCCAAACTGACGCTTCAGAGAGTGTGGGTACCAGGATAGGAAACGAGACAAACAGAAGGTAGGCCCCACTTGCAATGGGTGTGAATGCCAACCACCATCCGTAACCACACCGACCCTTGCACTAGACCAAGCGTGGCCCGGCAACCAATCGCCCCAAACCACCCCGGGCAGATGTTCACCCACACCAGGAGGCAAACGATTTCAGGGTCAAAGCCATCCCCACATAGAAGCGAGGAGGAGACGCCTGACTAAACCACCGTAACTGCCACAAGGACGTAAACTCCAAGGGAACGGTGATAAACGACATCGTAGGATTCCGACCATGATAATAGTAGACGAAGGGCGGGGCTGGCGAGGCCCCCGTCCCTTGAGGAATGATGCGACCGGTACGACGTGTTGAAACTTGGGAAGGTTATCAATCTAACCCAAGGGCGTTTTGTATCGTGAACACTAAGGACTCTGTTAAAACCCAACAAGAAACATGAGCTGGCCCAAAGAACGACACGGGTGTTTCCCCCCACAGCAATGTTCAAATCCCCCATCCTGTAACGTGTTCGCTAGGTGCTAATCACGTTTTGAGAGGTGTGCGATAGTTGACAGATGGCCTGCTCTTCCAGAGAGGAGGCGAGAGCTGTATGAACTAAATCAGGCTTCGGAGGTGTACTGGAGAAACTAAAGAGTAACCGTTCAACCAAGTATATTGAAATACTGTCTGTCGAAGTCTGTCCTTTCCATCGTGGAATAGGACGGTCTTTAAATATACAAATCTGTTCATGTCTAGCATGAACGAATACAATCAAAGGTATCAGGCGATACACTTTGGTAAAACAACATAAGTATCCAAGCGATACTTAAAACGAAACATAAAACAAACTAAGTATCAAAACGATACTTCAAACAAATCAAGTATCAAACCGATACTTAAAACAAAACATAAAACAAACTAAGTATCAAAACGATACTTCAAACAAATCAAGTATCAAAGCGATACTTAAAACACAACATAAAACAAAATCCTTAACCGAGTACCAGTACCGGTTACATTCCCCAAAACAAAACAACTGTTTAAACAAAATCAAACCTAATAATCCTGAAAATTAGAGTCCTCAGAAGGCTCGAAAAACTCGCTTTCTGCTAACATCCAATTATCGGCATTGAGACACCAAACACAAGTAGAAACCTTAATATAACAGCGGGATTCAAAGAAAGATAAATCACAATAGTCACGAATACCAGATTCGCGGTCAGCTTCCACCCATGCTTCATTGCAATCAGGACAGTAGTCTACCCAAAGGATAGCGAAATAGTCTTCGGGTTGGATAATATCGCGGTTCAACAACAGTCCAACAAGCTGCTGTCGCTGCCTCACATTGATCTCCTCATAGTTTGACATCGTTAAGGTATTCGGATGGTGTAGGTGGCGCTTCAGAGTGAAGTCATCCAGAGCCTGCTCCATGGTTTGGTTCTCTTCATCGCTGCTTTCAAATACAGACTCAAAGTGCGGGGCCGAGAACCCATCTCAGGCCTCGAGTTCCTTGTGCCATCGTTCTGTTTCTGGCACAGTTGGTGACCAGTACATGGTGATATAGTTGATGGTCGGTGGTAGGGAGTTGCCAGGCATGTTCGCTTCCCACCATTCATTTACCATATTCATAGCGTGCTCCAGTCCTTCTAACGGTTCCCAGCTGTTCTCACTTGTAGGGTATCCTTTCCATTTGACGAGGAACTGATCATTTCCATACCAAAGGTGGTGGTCTCGGATTTCTTCAACTTCCCATTCCTCTTTCTTGTCAATGGTGATGGGAGCGGGGCGAGAGTGAATTCGTCCAGGGAACTTAGAGTCGTCATTAGGGTAGAATCGTTTAACAGAGGAGGCATGGAAGGTAGCAGTGGGGCTGCGGTACATGCGTCCATCCATCTGGACAATAAAGTTTTCGGTGTGCTCATCGAAAGCTAAAACCTTAAAGGGTTCTCTCCAGCGTGGTTGAAGCTTCTTGCTCCGTCCGGGGGTGGAGATGAACATGCTTCCGTTAACCATAAGCATATCGCCAACAGGAATAGGCACATGTTTGCGTCTTCGCTTCTGTGCAGTAGTGGTGCTTCGGAATCGTGCAGCTTTGATAGCTTGGAAAGCGTCATTGCGTATTGCCTGGTGCCGGTTGAGGTGATCATCTGAGTTGGGGATTGCGGAGTTCTTGAAAAGAGTGGTAGGTAGGAGGGGGTATTGTCGGCCAAAGACTGCTTTGTATGGTGACATACCAAGGGTATCGGAGTATCCGGCATTCAGGTATGCTGCAAGCTCGACAAGGGCGGGTTCCCAATTAGTCTGTCGTTCATTGATAACGTTCCGAATTCCGGTTTTCACTTCCCTGATCTTGCGTTCAGCTTGACCATTAGTTTCATGGTGTCCTGGAGCGGCCATGATGTGGTTAATTCCTAGAGAGGTGAGGGTCTGTTTCCAGAATCGAGAGGTAAAGCGGGAGTCAGCATCGCTGACAATAGAAAGAGGGTATCCATGGGGTGTAAAGAGATTTCGCTGGAGGATGTTCCATGTGTCCTTGGAGGTGTCGGTAGCCTTCATAGGCTGTAGCCATGTGTATCCAGAGAATCGGTCAACAGCTACTAGAATGGTATCATATCCGGCGGATTTGTTGAATGGTCCTGCAAAGTCAATAGCAAAGGACTCAAAAACATCAGAGGGTAGTTGGAGGGTTTGAGCTCTTCCTACAGGTAACTGAGTACGTTCCTTATTCGTCTGGCAGAGTTCATATTGTTTAACGAAATCTCGGAAGTCCTGTCGCATTTCTGGCCAATAAATATATTCACAGGCATAGCGGAGGTTTTGATCTCCACTATGGTGTCCTTGGTTGTGGATTTCGGAAATGACATATTCTCTGATTGTCGTGCCATTGAACATGTGGCCCTTCGGTATGTATAGGCATTGGTAGCCGTACCGAGTAGCGGTATAGACCATTCCATCAGGCAGGATATCTTTCAAGGAGATGCATGTATCCCTTGGTCATCAATTACATGTCCGAGTATCTCCAGACTATCAGCAAACATGGTGGACTTGTTTCTACTAGCATAGAATTTGTTTTTTCTTAACTTGTCGCAAACCAGGCTGATATGGTGCTTGTGTTCTTCTTCAGAGTTGGAGAAGATGAGGATATCGTCAATGTAGATCCATATAAAGTGATGGAGGTACTCGCTAAGCATATTTTCCATAATTCGCATGAAGGTGGCGGGCGCATTCATATCACCCTGTAGCATGACTCGGCTAACGAAACTTCCGAAGGGTGTCTTGAAACTATTAATTCACTCGCTTTCCGGATCTAACCGTGTTTGGAAGTAGGCGTCGCTTAGATCTATCTTGCTTCGGAATCTAGCTCATCCAACTGCATTCAGGATCTGAGTTTGATTGGGGATCGCAGAACTGTCCATAACTGTATTGTCATTTCGTAGTTTGAGATCGACAAGGGGACGGATTCGCTTTCCATCTGCCTTAAGTTGGACAAACATAGGTGCGGCACCTGGTGCTTCTGACCAGTAGATGACTCCTCGCCTGAGGTTCTCATTGACCCAGATGTTGAGTTGGTCTTTGAATGCTTCCGGAATGGTGTATGTGGGTTGATTTTTGAGATTAGTGGGATCTTTCAGGCGGATATGGTGGTTTATTTCCCTCATAGGAGGTAGTTCTTCTGGGATTCGTTCAGGGAAGACATCGGAGTACTCATCCAACAGGCTTAGCGCTGTAGTTTCACAGACAGCGGCTCGGAGTTCTCCACTTGTTGGTTTGCAAACAACCCTGACCTTATGGTTTGGGAACTCGATCACTGAGTCTCCACACTTGATGGTAGCATTATGGCGATTGAGGAAGGGCATCCCAATGAGGGCATCGTATTTTGCTAGGTTCCCAACAAGCATTGTCTGTGGAGGTAACGAGACTGATCCTAGCTGGACGGTAGCTTTGCATGTCTTATGGCTAGTGGAGCGGGATCCTTTAACTGCCATATTGACGGCTAATGGTTGTTTGAGGGTTTCGGTAGGTAGACCGTAGGCAGAGACGAAGGTATTGCTGATTATATCTCGTCCAATAGCGCCGGTATCGAAAAGGACCCCTGCCTGTTTCCCATTGATTAAGATAGTCCCTTCTAATGCTGGGTAAGCCTTTGCCATCGGTGGACGGGTGCTGTTGCATTCTATTTCGATATAGCCGATGTGAATTTCTTCAAATTCGCTCGATTGCTCGCCATCATCACTGAGTTCAATGTGGTTTGTTGACGCTTCTTGCTTGACTTTAACTGCCTTTCCTTTGCCTTTCTTGGTGGGACAACTTTTTGCCATGTGTCCGGTTTTACCGCACTCAAAACATTCACCTTTCTTCCTTCTCGATTCTTTAGTGGATTTGCCTTTCTTCTTGTAGGATCGTGGGGTTTCTTCTTCTGAGTTGTTGGAGGTATTTTGTCTAGGCTGTCTATTGCTACTGGTGGATGTTTGGGTTTTGTAGGCTTTGGTTTCATGAAGAATGGCGTCCTTTCGTTCAGCTCTCGCTATGATGGTTGCTATCTCGTCATCTTCGTCCTGGAGCGGTTCCACTTCTCGTCGAAGTGTAGGGTGCATGCAATCGTAGAACCTTCGTTTTAGGATGTAGTCTGAGATGCTGTCTTCCGCCATCCTGTTCTTAAGCATCACAAGATCTGTCGCCACATCTGTTATTCTTTTAGCGTGGGACCCGTTGACTTGGTGAAGCTCATTGAACCGTTTGAACAGGAGATCGTTTGTGATAGAGGATTTCAAACGGGCTCTGAGATACTCGATTACTTTGGAGCCTTTTAGCTTTGGGTTTCCTCTGTTTTCCTTATAGCATTGGTGGTATGCATCGACTGCCTTTCCTTCGCAGAACGATCCTATCCAAAGGCCGGTAGTTGCCTTTTCAATATCGACCTTTTTCAGGAGGAGGTAGTGTGTAACTTCGGTTGCCCATCGCTCAAAGGCTTCGGGCTTAAGGTCCTTTCCTTCTCCTGTGAACTTTGCGGGTAGGTGGATCTTGATATCAGGTAACGGGATATCGTCTTCTTGTGTATCTGCGGGGCGGGACCTTGAAGGTCCACTACCTGTGCTGGCCATGTCGGACTCGCTGCTTGAATCTGGATCTTGAGGGGGCTCGACTGTGGGTTTCTTTCTGGGAGTAGGAGGGACTTCTTCCGGATGGTGTGGGAGTTCCGTTGTGTCGTCTTGAGAGTCCTTTGTAGGACCCTTGCCTTGCTTCTTCTTTGTAAGGCCTTCTCGTGGGATTCGCTTCCCACTTCGGGTCGTCAATGACTCTATGTTGAGGTTGAGCTGAAGCCGAATGTACCGAGATTCTGCCGCTTCACTCCGCTAGCATTCCAGGGTGGATATCGATAGGTCGATCAGGCCTAAATCCAGAGACAGGTTCTTAACCACTTGCTGAGATTAAAAAAATGTAACGTGTTCGCTAGGTGCTAATCACGTTTCGAGAGGTGTACGATAGTTGACAGATGGCCTGCTCTTCCAGAGAGGAGGCGAGAGCTGTATGAACTAAAGGAGGCTTCGGAGGTGTACTGGAGAAACTAAAGAGTAACCGTTCAACCAAGTATATTGAAATACTGTCTGTCGAAGTCTGTCCTTTCCATCGTGGAATAGGACGGTCTTTAAATACACAAATCAGTTCATGTCTAACATGAACGAAATCAATCAAAGGTATCAAGCGATACACTTTGGTAAAACAACATAAGTATCAAAGCGATACTTAAAACGAAACATAAAACAAACTAAGTATCAAAACGATACTTCAAACAAATCAAGTATCAAAGCGATACTTAAAACACAACATAAAACAAAATCCTTAACCGAGTACCAGTACCGGTTACACATGCCCCGAACGCGAAACTCTGCGAGTAGATGATAGACAGAGAAGCCGAAGTCTTTTTACCGAAGGAGGGCTCGTAGACGCCAAAGACGAGAAGGCTCGAAGCGAAATCATCGTGAGAATCAAACAACAACAAGGGGGCGAAAACAAGTAACCACGACACTCCACCACACGACAACCTTAACACCAAAGACCCCAGGAACTACTGAGCGAACTCAGATATCTACCCCAGAATCCCAAGATCAGAAAGCTATCGTGGTGCGGGAGGAACGCTAGCGAGGCGGAGCGAAGATAGAAGTAAGGAAATTACTTAGAACATTCAATCTAATTTATTTATACTTGTACCGCCGACTCTGGCATACGACAAGTCCCCGCCGGCACAGGGTTAGCGCGAACCGGAACTACCACTAACTACGAACAAACCAAACCTCCAACCCCGTACCTCAAACATGCCCGCGCCATGCCCACAACACGAACACTAAATACAAAGCCATCACCGGTAAAGAAAGTCCTCCTCGCCCCCGCATCCGCAGTACCTCTGGTATGGCACAAACCGCAGCCCTTGTAGCAAGTCCGCATCATTCCTGAACAAGGAGTACGAGGGGCGAACCCATGAATACCAAGATAAACAGGCGACAGGCAGGACCCAGGCCGAAGCCAAAAGCCAAAAGGGTGTCCGACAAAGGCAAGTTCCCCGTCAACAAAGGCTACCGTTGAAAATTCACTCAATGAATACCGTCCCGCAATCACAATAGAAAACCAACAACAATTTATCAACACAGGTGGCGCAATGGCAGAGAGGTCGAGACCAACATGTCCACAACTCGCATCCGCACGCCAGGCCGTCGACCCTATGAACCCACTTTGCCAAGTGCCTCCGAGGAGCGTAATGGTGAGGAGGACCTGTACCTGTTACCCGTAACCCCAAACCAAACAACCATAAACAAAAGAAATACATAGAGGTGGTGACAGACCGAAGAGGTCAGTAGGGCCTATCTCCTACCCGTGGTGCCATGCCCCCGCCAGCCTAACCCGCAACCAAACCAAAGAAACCAAACAAGCTCCACAGAACCCAGCACGCAAGACCCAAACAAGTCCAACCCAGAGGTCACAACCCACTATCCGCACAGGTGGCCATCAGCCAGCCGGTCCGACAGGAAGCTTTGCACCACTCAGCAGCTTGACCTTAACAGCCCGAGCCAGCCGGAAACACTTAATTAGACCTCGCCCAACCTGACGCAGGCCCGACCGGTGCTCGCAGGTGTCTCTCCCCGCCAAGTCAGCCCCCCCCAAGCCCCACACACCAGGCACCGCAGCTCCCATCCAGCCCCCTCAGCCCCTCGGGCAGATCAACCGCCCGACAGCCACAGGACAGCCAATACCTGACCCCACCAGGCAGCCACTGATCTTGGCCACACCAGCAGAGCCCCCTCCCCCAGCACCGACAGCCGAGGGGGGCCACCAGGACAGACCCGGGGCCACAGCATAAAGGGCCGACACCCGAAGGCAACGGCCACAGCCCCAACCAGCCCGAACCGAAGTCCAGACAAGCCGAGAAGGAAACCAGGGAACCCGGAGGCCCCCCAAGGTGGGCCCCGAAGGGCCACACCGTAGACTGACGAAAGGTGCCCAAACTGACGCTTCAGAGAGGGTGGGTACCAGGATAGGAAACGAGACAAACAGAAGGTAGGCCCCACTTGCAATGGGTGTCACCGCCAACCACCATCCGTAACCACACCGACCCCTGCACTAGACCAAGCGTGGCCCGGCAACCAATCGCCCCACACCATCCCGGGCAGAAGTTCATCCGCACCAGGAGGCAAAAGATTTCAGGGTCAAAGCCATCCCAACGTAGAAGCGAGGAGGAGACACCTGACTGAACCACCGTAAATGCCTCTTGAACCGAAATCAAGGGAACGGTGATAAACGACATCGTAGGATTCCGACCGTGACAATAGTAGACGAAGGGAAGGGCCGGCGAGGCCCCCGTCCCTTAAGGAATGATGCGATCGGTACGACGTGTTGATACTTGGGAAGGTCATCAGTCTAACCCAAGCGCGTTTTGTATCGTGAACACTAAGGACTCTGTTAAAACCCAACAAGAAACATGAGCTGGCCCAAAGAGCGACAGGGGTGTTTCCCCCCACAGCAATGTTCAAATCCCCCATCCCCCGAACGCGAAACTCTGCGAGTAGACGATAGACAGAGAAGCCGAAGTCTTTTTACCGAAGGAGGGCTCGTAGACGCCAAAGGTGAAGAGGCTAGAAGCGTAATCATCGTGAGAATCAAACAACAACGAGGAGGCGAAAACAAGTAACCACAACGGGAAACCGCCAAACAACAGAACCTCAACACCAAAGACCCCAGGAACTACTGAGCGAACTCAGATATCTCCCCCAGAATCAAAGGCATCGAAGGACTATCGTGGTGCGAAAGGAACGCTACCGAGGCGGAGCGAAGATAGAAGTAAGGAAATTACTTAGAACAAAGCGTGAAGAGCCTATCTTCCTCGGTCGTATCGACCTCCTTATATACTGCTCTTCCGCCAACCCTAACCCTGATGACTCACAAGTGTGAGCCTTGCAAAAATCCTTACCAAAATCATATGACTCAAATGAGTCATACACGTGAAACCCATGACTCATACTCGAGTCATGTGCAAAACATAACAAATGATAACATAAACAAGTCATGTGACTCAAATGAGTCATACGCGCAGAACCCATGACTCATAATTGAGTCATGTGCGAAACATAACAAATCATAACATAAACAAGTCATATGACTCAAGCGAGTCATATGCGCAAAACCCATGACTCGTAGTCGAGTCATATGCGAAATCCTGAGCTACCTGTCACATCTGTGACAATGGGGTACCAAGAGTACCCCCGATGGTGATACTTCGAGGGAAAGGAGCACGATTAGGAAGTGAGAGAGAAAAGTACCACCCTGCGGTGGAGGTAGAATTCAACGACAAAGCCTATATGAATGATCAGCTTTTTCTTCGCTATATTGAAAACCATCTCGTACCTGCCCTAGTTGGCAATCCTTCCCTCTTTGCGCTCGACCTGATGGGGTCTCACAAAGCTCCTGCCGTGCTTGATAAACTACGTACACATAATATCCTTCCTTCCTTGATTCCCGGTGGCTGTACCAGCCTACTCCAACCACTCGATGTGGCTATCAAAAGGCATTCAAGGAATTGATACGAGAGCTTACCGATGCCACAATCTTTGAGGCAGAAGATGCAGAAGACTTCCACAAGTGGACAGTTAGCGATCGCCGAATCCTAACCACTTCCTGTGTGGGAGATGCCTTCTACAAGTTTCATTTGGAAAAGAGCGAGTTAATTCACAATGTATTTCGTCAGGTTGGGCTCTCCCTGCCGGTTGACGGAACCTGCGACTCTGAATTAGCTATTAAATGTTTTCATGGAATTGAGATAGGGGATTGGCATACAGACTATGAAGAGGTTAATGCGGAGGAAGAGCTGGAAATACCAGAGGCTGGTGATGATGATCCTATAGAATTTGTACCTAGGAATGAGTAACTCGCCTCTGCTGTTCTGATGTTCTGAGGTTGACTGGGTGTCTCACCACAAATACACCTCCCATTTGTCATTGCAGATCACTGCCAAAAAAAGGCCTGGTGAGACCTCGCCTATCACTTCCACTCATACGCCATCGATTTTGGAGCTAGCGAATCCACCGAGTAAATACGGTACTTTATTTAGTGTGTTGGATATAGGCGCAAAGTTAGGCTTAGTCACCCAAATGGACCCGCTTGTCAAGGTGGAGCGAGTTTCCCATACGCCAGAGGAAGGAGCTTCTTAAATAATTATGGCTCTCATATCTCCACCTCTTACCTCCAATTCCACGGCAGCTAAGGCTACCTCCGCCTCCCTTCTTGCTACCCAAACTTCTGCGTCGACTTTGTTTTCGCTCTAGACAAACTTCCCGAAAATACTGGAATCCCGACACCACCATCTCCGCCCTTCGAACATAGTGTTTCTTCGTCTTACTGACGAGTACCGTATTATTTCGTCACTAGATTCCCTACTATCGTACTAGCCTCGCTTAATAACAAGTCTCTCCACTACTATGATCCCGGTAGTCTTTTCTTCACCACTCCTTTCGTCGTTGGACTACAGTTACATTTGACTTTTCTCATCCCTCCCCCGTCTATGTCATAATTTCTCAACAGTACCTTATTCAACCATGAAACCACCCTTTTCTCCTGGCTTGTAATTCTTATTCTTCCCTTTGTTTCATTTTATTTCCTCACGAACTTCCCACAGGATACTGAGATCGGCTTTCTTTCGCGTTTTCTCTTTTGTGTTGAACATAAACCCACCCTAGCGCCGAAAGAAGACATTGAAACCTCATTCACTATCCCTCTCATGACCAAAAACTGCAGATCCTGGTAATTTCTGTAACAGAAAATATACCTAGGTGCAAGAATAAGTTTGCGCAACAGGGTAGGTAAATTTAGTTTGGTGGCCTGGTGGCAGTAGAATTAGTGCAACGTTGAGAAAACCGAGGGTAAAGGGTCACAAAACAGCCTTCGATCAACACTCTCCAGTTATAATGCTTGCTGCATATCCCCCACAGACGCGAAAGGTTCGAAAACCCAGAACTTTGGAAAAACCACGGGCTGTAGTTACCGGAGATCCTCGCAGAAAGTGGGGAGCATCAAGAGAGCAGGGTCAAATAGACCCGGATTCGTCCGAAGAAGAGGAGTGGTAGAGTCTATTTCGGTAGGTAATCGATATAAACTTAAATATTAAAAATATAGATTATGTGACTGGAAAGATAATTTTGTTGGGGCTTTTCGGCCAGACTTTAGGTGTCTCTATTGCCGTAGGCTCGCTTGAGCCCCAGTATAATACTGCAGCCGCAGCCACGGGGGAATATATTACACTCTGCTATTTTTTTTCCCTTCACGTAGAGTACCCGTAGTTCCCGAAAACTTGGATTGTGCTGGAGAGTTTCTAACGTTACGGCGGTTTTCTAAAGTCGGCATAAAGTGATCCCACATCCTTGTGTCTGGAATTCGGGAGTCTGCGTAGAGCCTCATGCCTACTTAGCGGTAAGTTATCTCATGAGAGAAACCATTTCTTGGCATCCCATTCCGGACTCTTCAAAAAATGGGTATGTATGGTATGATAGTACAGTACCTGTCCAACTGGAGCCCAGAGCATATTTTTTTTTACTCGTTTTTATTGTTTTTTCCACCTGGGCGGCCCTGTACTTGTACAGTATTAGTTTTTTGTTATTATTCCATGAAAGCCACACTGGGTCCCTGAATTGAGTTCCCAAATACCATTTCGATTTCCTACCGTTGAACTTTTACAACAAAGTCATTATACTCCTCCTACAAGTTTATGACGCCGATCTTGAATTTGAGGTTAATTAAGCCCCTGCCAGCTTGTATCCTGTGAGAATCAGTGGTTAAGTAAGAGCTCACACGGCTACTAGAAGCGCCTTAAGCAAACTAGGAGTTTTTAGCAGGGGGCTCTGCAGGAGAATACTCGAAGGGTTTTGAGTAGTGGGATCTGGCCGATAGGAGTAATTTATAGACTGTGTCAGTGAAACGTCATGACCGCATTCAAAACTGTGAATCATAAATTTTGTCTGCAACTGCCATAAATCTATGGACCGTCGCTCACACCCGGTCTATCATATATCGTTCACAGGAGCAGTATACGATAAAACCCGCCACATGCATTTAATCTCAATCTAAATATATATAATTCCAACCTTCCAGGCTCTATTTTTCCCAATGGTAAAATGAGAGAAAGGAACCCTTATCCAAAAACCTAGATGCAAACGGTCACTCCCCTCCTCCCCCCTCGCCAGCGTAAGCCGCTCCAAAAACCGGCTTCCCAACCCCTTCCTCACTAGAAAACGTCAAATGCCTCACCCCCAGATTTGGCACAATTCCCACATCCCCCCAGCGTACCTTCTTTCCTATGATCACATCTGAGTGCTCCCAAGAATGACACGCCGCAGAAATCGCCGCGGAGCAGTTCCCAACAATAGTAGTCTCCGCAGCAAACTGCCTATGCCCCATCCCGGCCACAGTCAGCAGGGCAAGAATCCCCAGCATGAGGACGAAAATGATGGCAATACAGGAGTACCCCACAGTACTTGCTGTTACTGGAGTCTCCCTCCCGAGTGGGTCCGATACCTCGATTCTCGCAAAGAATATTGACTGCGAGACTAGCCAGTGGAGGAGACCGCTCATGGCCATCAGAGGTATGGCGTAGGTGTAAGGTATTTGAAGCCAGTATGTGGAGCGCTGGCCTGGGACCGGGGATGTGACGCGGAGGGTGCGGTGGTGGTGACTGAAGAGGGACCATTCGTGACCCGAGAGCATGCAGGTGAAGAGGGAGTTATAGGTTAAATAGAGGAATGATAGGATTGTTTGTGGAAGATTAGCCAGGAGGATTGCCTGGGTTATGTTTCCGAAGTGGATAGTGAGTAACGAGGCAGTGTTTGCTTTCCCAAATCCTCTAGTCCACCTGTTTTGTCTTTTCCTTAATATTTTTCCCGGGGGAGTATCAGGAGAGTGGTGATGACTCACATTGATTTAATGTCGGTGCTCAGGTACTTCCCGCTATGAACGATCCCCATTCGAAGTAACACCCCGGTGACAATGATAGCTATTGAGCAAAGGAAAGTACAAGTTATCCACCTCGTCTTACTAGCGCTAGTCCGCCACCTCTGCACCCCTTCCAGCTTCCATTGCCTCGGCCCTGTCCCCCCGCGCCCCCACTCCCTCCTTATGAACCGCCGATTGGCAAAGCATATCCCTCTTGTCGTCGAGTCCGGGATTCTCAAAAAGGAGTCCACAGCATCACCCAACGTAACCAGAGTCGGCTCTCGAGATCTAACCATCGCCACGATCATACCACCAGCCTTGACAAAATTACAGCAAATAACGACGATCATTATTCCTAGGGAAAACTGCACCCTGCACTTCGCTGGCTTGGATGTCTTCTCGCTCTTACATCCACTTATCTCCACCTCGCCACCTGTTGGGAGCAGTAACCGCCACGGAGCCCCATTCGTCACACTTGAGACTAGGTCGTTGGGGTTGCACGTGTGACTTAGTCGACGGTAACTTCCGCCCAGAGGGGCCAAGTCGTAATCGCACATCCAACTACTTGGCGATATCGCATCGACAGGGACAAGATTAATATTTAGGAAGGTGTTATTGTGCTTGGAATTGGAACGATTCTTGGTGATCAGGAATAGATTTCTGTGGCTAGACATAAAGTCGGTGTTATAGAGTTTTGCGCAGTCACGAGGTGTCAAGTCTTCATAACCCTCGGGGCTGGTATTGTATCCCTCGAGCACCCTGCTAAACAGCTCAACCTCTCCATCCCTCATCATTCGTGTGCGATTGGGGGTGTTGTATAACCCTTGGTAGTACAGGGAAAACGCCTCTGTCATATTCGAGTGGGCCGCTTGTTCAAAGTAGTTGCTGGTCACAAGAGTTATTACGAAATCGTTCGCAGCTATCGAATTATATACTCCAGAATTATACCTGTAATTTTCTGGTTAACCTTCCGGCTAGGATACAGGAGGGAGTGGTAATGTAAACATACAGCAAATGGAGTGGGATACTCGTAATCCCAATCGTAATCCACAACAACGTCCTCTCCCGCTTAATCCTGAGCAAATTCCTAACACTCGGAACACCAATATCCATCCATCGCCTCACCGCATGCGCCGCGTCAACCTCGCTGCGTGTCGGTGCTGCGAGACATTGTTGAGTATAATTACTCCCAGACAACAGAAGTGTGGAAAGGAAGTTTATCCCAAGGTGCAGCCACATTCCGATCGTCCTGCTCTTGTCACAACTACCCAAATACAACGTCCCAACGCCTCCTTCCATCTTATGGTCTGGATTCACAGCAGCGTAGATCGTTAAACTGATGTTTATAAACAGAACAGCCACGACGGAAGTTGCACAATATAAGACACCGGTATGCCAACCAGTGTACAAGGCCGGGTTCAATATTGGCGATAAGGAGTTCGCCCATTCTCGAGTGTACCAGGGCCCTAGAGTCAATAATCCTATTGAAGTGGATTTCCTTCCCCCTCCTCTCCGGTCCCTATTGCCATCTGGCGACACAACCATCCATTCCCCTAACCTATTTCTGAACTTCAACATTCTCTCAACAGCGACCCAACAGACAGACGCTGACCTGTCCGCTGCCTTGTGGAAAAAAAGTGAGACATTCTGAGGATCACGAGAGGCTGTGGGGGGGGGGTTCTCTATTTAAGGTTATCTCAAACACCTATTAAGGGCAAGGATGGGCATTTTCGGCCACCTTACTGCTAAAATATATTTTGATCATTTGCACCGGTATGTACTGTATTCGATATTAATCTTCTCATAATAGGAAGGCGCAAGATTATTCCTGATTAGTAAGTTAAGTTAGGTTTTAGATTAATACTGTAGTGATGGGAGATTTATGCGCACCTGCACGTGAGGGTTTTTCCCTCTTATTACCTACCACACATAGAAGGATCGGAAGGGTGATAGGATTCCCGCCAAAATGTGGGAAGGAATGCCTTGTTGGGGAAACGCCCTCTAGCAGAGAAGAGAAGAGTTTCCAGGCAATCTTGAGTAAGTTAACGTCCTCGGCCGATTCATGGGCATGTCTACTATGTAGAAAAAATGTGTCTTCATTTCCACCCTTTTTCCTTTCTTCCTTACTGCCCCCATAAATCATATTATACATTAACTTGTGCAGCACAAACCCCATGATATAGGTACTACAAAATAAGCTATGTAATATTATTATCTTATTGTAGAAGGGTTTGCCGTTACCCTCCTAAGTGGCAGCCTGTTTTCCAGCGGAACCCCGGTCAAATTTGGGTATGATGGCAACTTAATGGTATTGAATATTTTTTGTAAATTCCACCGACCGAACAGACCGAAAAAATAGAACACCGATTGATCTGGAAAATAAGATAGCGTGAATTAAAAGTGGTATTGCCGAAAGATAAAACACCATCACAGCCTTAAATAGTATTGACATATGTTTCGTAAGATAGCCCTCCCCGCTCGGAGCGAGCATAGTTGAGCGACCTGTTGCGATGCTATCAGCACGGACATTCCATTTTGGTGGGCATCAGATCGCTTTTCCATAGCATAATTGGGTGGCAAGAATGTGCAAGGGCTGTTTGAACAATGAGTAGTCTTGTAAAGTAGGGATGCAGTGACGCGTTTCTTCATGTCTTGGTGATAGTGGTACAGCGGTGAGGAATTTTAGATGAAAAGCGCTGGTGCCATAGAGCACAGCACAAGTGCGGCCTCCCAAGGCTAAATCGCATGCGGGAGACGTAACCTCCTAACGGGCCACGAGCTACTCCCCCACTCTCCGGATAAGAGGCAAGAACCATGTCCTTGAACATCGCGCGATTAGGAACGGGCCGCAGAAACAATCCAGGATACATGTACGGTACGGTACCATGTTAAGGACAAGGTCCGAGGCGATCGGACCAAGAGCTGGTCTAAGCGCAGCCCAAACACCGACACCTAGATACTGATAGTCGTAAGAAATGGTGTCATACTCCTTCGGTAGTATCTTGCCACCACTGCTCTCTGCATCACTTAGTCCAGAAGCTCCGGTGGGTGCATCGTAGGAATTCACCAATCTCAATGGGGGCTGAGCAATAATTTATTCACTCGATATTCCTTCGAACCATGGCCATAAAATCCTGCAGTGCTGTAGTACAAAATCGCCCTACTTGGTGCCAATCAGGGGGCCCCTCCATCCATAGTGCGCATCATGACCCCAGATAAATCGGCATGATGTCGAGCATCCGATCATTCAGCACCCAAAACCCACCGAAACCATATCAATAGCTTTGAATAAGGCGAATGAACTCTATCTTTAGGAGTCAAATATAACCTATATTATAGTAGGTTGTTGAGCTTGGATATTGTCAGATTTCCTAAAGGGGATAAAAAAGGCTATTTTGTTACTACCGGTAAAACTCATGCACTTTTGTCCTCCAGGAATAAGTTAACATCTAATTCTCCATTTGCGATTTGCCGCTGAAAAAATTCGATTCAACGGGATCACCGTCTTTTAATCCACCCGATTCCGATCGCCCTGCGCGCTGCTGCATTGAAGCTCTACCCTCAACGCTTGATAACGGCTGCCTGCATTCCCTCTAGCCGACCCAACATATAGTGAGACTCATTGTTAGACCCCAGGGTATGGTAATGTCTCATTAGGGATCCACCCACAGCCTCGATTATCCCCACATTTCGGAATTTTGCTTCCTCATTGAGCCCGGGGGATGGGTTGGGTGCGCACTGCCAACTAACGGGGGATGGATTAACTAGGGAAGTGCTGCACTGATAGCAGTGCATGGCGGCGTGAGGCTCCCAAGTCAAAATACCAGAGGGCTCGCCGTACTCGTGTTGAATCGCGTTTTCCGTAGCGAGTGGAGCATACAGGAATATATAAAGCAAGCTAATGGGTTTTTCACGTGCGCCTGAGATCGTGGTACTTGAAACAAGTACGAGTACGAGTAGAGGGCTATTTCCCATATGCTAATTGAGCCTCAGAAACTACTGAAACAGTCAAGTAGCCGTTGTGACACTTCTAATCGGGTGCCAGCGAGATACCGGTATTAGGATAAGATAAGGCAAATTAGAAGGCGTTTTTGAAATACTCGTAGGCAACAACGAGAGCGCATGTGCAGTACTGTACGAGTACGAGTACAGTACCCGAGAACAGGGATTCACATCTGACGAAAAATTCATACAAGTGCATATCAGAGCACCAATACAAATCCGTGACCCATGTTGCCCTATACTGGTATAGTACATCCGAGCGCAAGGGCGATCCATTACAGGGATAAGCTGGCCAATGGCCACCGCATACTCGCACAATCGCTCAGCATAAACGGCCAACTACCTTCTTTCTCTCTCCCCCACCATAGAATCTTTTCCCGTTCAAATCCTTGAAGTCCTTACAACGAAGGTTCTCCAAGGTTTGTCTCGGCAGGTTTTAATTTCTCGCGTCCTCTTTGCTATCACACTCCTTTTTATTCCCAGTCTATCTTTCTCTGCTCTAGAATACCTTTTTGGGAAGAAAAAGACATTGAGTAGTAAATGCCGCGAGTGGTATCTCTTGCGCCTAAGAGTCTGTTTAACTATAGAGGTTCATCTAAGGGCTGGAGACGGCGCCGAGCGTCAGGGGGGGGCTTGACGGTTGGCGATATGCAGGGCAAATGGATGGTGGGTGTTTACCTCGAGTACAGTTACCGTTGGCGTGGGGTGGTGCTTGTAAAGGCGATTCTAGAGCAACCTCCTCCAGCAACATCGACAAGTAATTGCCCGCCCGCAAATCACATGAAGTAGGATCACTAGTTCAAATATCATATCGAATTCATACCTTCTAAACAATATATGTTGTTATATAATATGTATGTTTCTAGAAATACCACTTTTCGAATAAAACCTTAACCATTGTCCTACATGTTCAGACCCCATATGGTTCGCACGTAGACAAATACGATAGAAACCCGTTCAATTTGCTATCTCCATCGAATCTCCTATCTCGGCATTGAGAGAGAAAGGTTCTTAGGCAGGATTACTGCTTCACTGACACTGTATAGCCTGAGTCATATGGCTATGTTGGATCTCATTAACTAGTTTTCGCAATTCCGTTAACATGCTTAACTAAGCCTATCTTGGGCTGATGTCGGGAGTTTGCAAGGGCGTTCGTGACCTGGTGGAGAGTGCGAATCGAGCGAGTTTTTACACTATATTCACTATATTAGTATTTGTAACGGTGAAAAATAAGGTAAACAGTTTTGGAACAATCTGATGCAATGGGGGAACCTTTTCCATAACATAATCTACATTTTCTGGCATACATTTCAGATACCATCCCCGGCCACGACATGCCATCCAAGATATTTTACATCGTAATGAACAGCAAACTATTCTCACAGTCCCTTTATTCCTTGGATAACCAAAATAAAAATAAAAATAAAACTTTTAAAAAAGGCCGTAAATAACTTGAAGCCTCTAACTTAGATACTTTCCCAATATTTCCAACAATTCTTAAGGATGGACTGAGACCTGTTGTAAAGGTTTTTGTGATCCCCCAGAAATTTGGGGTGCAAAACCGACCACCAAATATGTACCAGTTTTAGGCAAGGGCGAGCCAATATACCGAAATTCTTTCTAGCTCTTCCTAACTCTGAAGAAGAAGAAAAAAACCCCACAGTTCATTAGATTTGTTTTTCCTTTCTTCGGTTTATTTTTGAACCTTTCTTTACCCTTTCATGATGGGTGAGGGAGTGAAGTAATTCTTTGCAAGGGTTTACTTTATTGATATGATGTATTGTATTTCCTGGCCGATGGTAGCTGAAAGGTTTGTTGCAAAATATAAGGTATGATACATGTATTAAGAAGGTTGACCCCTGTTACAACAATCCTAGTTGTGACATGACCGTTTAGTTTCACTACAGATTTTTCGGAAGTAGACGGTTATGTAGACGCCCTAAGGAGGCACCGCTCCGATCATAGAATATTTCGATCTCTAACATCGGGACATCTCCCTCAATAATTAATATATTATATAAAAATAAAATAACAAATTAAAGAGGCTCTTGGTTCTTCTGCTTACACTTTCGGTTCATTTTTCTTGGTTTTCATTGCGGTGGCGTTCACGAAGGGTATTTTACAACACAATGTTTGATTAGGTTGGTGTGTTTACCTGCATGCAGTTTCGAAACTGCAGTTTGGAAGCCTTTTCGTACCGTAACATTCAGCTCATGAACTCTAGTTTAACAGAAATTTTAGTTGCTTAATTAGGATTTAACTTCTTCTCCGGACTACTGATTTTCTCCTCCCTTGACCTAAACTTTCACAATTTACCTTTTGTGCTCGGTAATGTATACCACTCAAACTACATAATATTGAGAAACCACCCAAACGTCGGGTTGCCAAACACCCCCCCGCATAAATTTGAGTTACCGAGTGAATACATTTCTCCGAGAGCGGTCCCCGTGCTAACCTATGGGATGTCCTGAACCTCGGCAGTCGACAGGTTTACTCTTGCAATTGATGGTATTTTAAATGTTTCTCGTAAAATACTCACTTTCAATCATAGATTTCTTCTGAAATTACCCCTAACATAGTAATGCCATAATATTATCATATCATACCTCACCAAGCCTCAAAATGAAATGAAACACAGCACCCGGAGCCTCTAATACCCAACGCTGTCTCATCACAGTAGCTCTCCACTTATACCACACAGCCCTCCCCCGCTTAAATCAAGCCTGGCTCCAAAATACAAATTCCATTTCCGACAAACCCACCCTCCTGGCCCCGAGTTTCTACATATCTTCAATACGGCCTTACTCCAACCCCAAGCTGAAAGCCTTGTCACCGCCTCTCCTTACAGAACCAGTAATTAGCCATTGAAGCCACAAACCTAATGTGCCAGTTGGCCAAGGTTGTGATAATTTGGTAGAAGTGTGTTTGGGAGGGAGGAAAGAAAGTAAAAATTTCCGCTAGCTTTGGTGGGAATGCGGTAGTGCTGTGGATATTTGACACAAAGATTTTAAGGCATAAAATGTTTATCAAGTTTTACCCTATAGTGCGGGAAATAGTGCTTCCTGGGAGTTTTTCCGGTAAATGAGTCACCGGCTGGTAAGGTTGTGATATAGGTAGAGGTTGTCAATGAAGTATATTCGTTTATCATACTTGCATGTTCCTTTTTGCAGTCATAGTATGTCACTCGCGGATCGTAGCTGATTCCTGCTTAGAAAAACTTATTATCAATTCTGGTCGGTTAACTTAGACTGTCGTATGATATGGAAAACATCAGAGGAATCAGAAGAAAGTGGGCTGTGTCTCTTTTCTTTTCCTTTCCAGAGAGTTGTAGTGTTCGTAAACCCGGATAGAATTGGAACTTAAAGTTTGGATCGCTGAAGAAAAGTAATACGAAGGTCGCCAAAAAGAAGTTTAAGCAAAATATATCACTCGTGCCTGGTAGTGCTCAAACCATAAGTTTATATCGCAAATCGTATAGACACAAAAGGGTCAGGATTTGCTAAATTGACCTCCGGTCAGGAACACTATGGATTTAGCTTTGCTCCTCCTTCCATCCCAAAGGACCACCTCCATGTGCTTTCTTTAGCCGCCCTGTGGTCCCTTGGCGGTGGCAGTCCGTGGTAGGATTCGCTTGGTATAAGAAATCGTAATTCATCAATGATTTCCGCAACATCGGCTCCGGTGGCAAAGGGCAACATTGAATTCTATAGTTAAGGATGTCGCTTTTCGGTGACATTACTTATACCTGTGATATAGGGTGGGGTATCGGGTGTTTTCCACCAAACCTGGTAGCGGGCTGAATTAATTAAAGGTAGGCTAGCTTCAAGAAACGCAACTATGAAAAAGGTGACAGCGGGAAGCCAAGAAAATTGCCAAGAGGGCCTGGAGAGAAAGGATATGGTAGTGGGTAAATCCATGAGTGTCAAATCCCCACTACTTCCCCTCCATCATACCTAATTCAAGCAGCTCCCCCGCCGCCACCACATTCCTCTGATATTTAATATCATTCCTCTGACATGAAGCATTAACCACCGACTTGTATTTGCCATGTGTCACAAACCAAATAGATTACAGCCTCATCCAACTAGCTTCGGCTCCGCATCCGCGGAAGCGCTGTTACTCAGCTTTTGAATATATACTTACGAGAACAAGCTTCGCTAGAAACGCTCCTGAAGAATCCGTGGCTTGCTATGTGCATAGGCGCAGGTGCACCCATGAGAAATGGTGTCCAAGAAAGTACCGAGATGGGGAGGAGGCGACTCTGTCTT
Organism: Tuber indicum; assembly: GCA_006112555.1. Lineage (NCBI taxonomy): Eukaryota > Fungi > Ascomycota > Pezizomycetes > Pezizales > Tuberaceae > Tuber > Tuber indicum. Next base: position 1,417,734 of record VBSK01000056.1, on the reverse strand, counting down.
TGTGTTACCAGGTTTGTTATCGTCGTGGATCCGGTGCAATGTGTATGCGATTGTGTGAGGGGGAGCGTGGGGCTGGGGGGGACTAACGGAGAGGGACACTAGAAGTGGTTGAGCCTTGAAAGGTAGGTGGGTGGATAGATGGGAGAATTGGGTGAGGCTGGCCGGCGGGTACCTGATAGGTTGTTTAGCCAGATAAGTGTTTTGTGTACGCTGAGCTTGCTGGTAATGATATTTGTATTGCTGTAAGGAACACATCTACTGAGACACCAGGAATACCACATAAAAAGACCTCAACCTATGACGGAAGTGGAAAAAGGGAAATAAGTATTATACAAACGAGATTGCAAGACACAGAGAAACGAAATGGGGGTGAAATATTCATAACCCCAAGCGCCGTGAATGGAATGGAATAATCCACAAAAACTCCCGGATAGATGGAATGTGAAAAACGGGAGGAATAGGAGAGGGAACAGCAAGATTAAACGGCTAAGGGAAAACAGAAATCCTACTCGGGATCAGAGAGGTGGGGTTGGGGAGGGATCGGGCATCGGGTGGGACCGGATGATTTGTCCCAGAGTGTGGGAGCGGTAAAGATTATTCCTAAGGAGGCCAACGCGAGAGAGATCAGGTGACGGAGAAGAGTGGGAGCTGATGTGTTTGAGGGGTGACATCGTCCGGCGAAGTAGAGGCAGTGGGTGAGTTCCATCTTTCTCGGGAGTTTTCTCGCCGTCGACAGAGTCTTTCGTTTGGACACTAGTTCCTGATGATTCACGGGTGGGGACTCGATAATTCGATATCAGATTTAGTACAGGCTGGTATCCACGCTGAGCCGCATATGATAAGGGTGTTTGGCCATCGTTATCCAGTGAATTGGGATTGACGTTGCCGCGCTCCAGAAGTAAATTGACCTCACCTTCGCTCCCAAACTCCGCGGCATATGATAGTGGTGTTCGTCCACCATTATCTGTTAAGTCGGCATTGACGTCCCCGCGCTCTAGAAACAGCTTGACTATAACTTCACTCCCACACTCCGCGGCATACGATAGTGGTGTTCGTCCAAGATTATCTGCTAAATCGGCATTAACACCCCCGCGCTCTAGAAGTAGCTTAACTGCACCGTCTCGCCTAGACACTGCGGCATATGATAGTGGTGTTCGTCCACTATTATCTGCTAAATCGGGATTGACATCCCCGCGCTCTAGAAGTAGCTTGACTACACCTTCACTCCCAGACTCCGCGGCATATGATAGTGGTGTTCGTCCACCATTATCTGCTAAATCGGCATTGACATCCCCGCACTCAAGAAGTAGCTTGACTACATCTTCACTCCCAGACACCGCGGCATATGATAGTGGTGTTCGCCCACCCTTATCTGCTAAATCGGCATTGACATCCCTGCGCCCTAGAAACAGCTTGACTACACCTTCACTCCAAGACTCCGCGGCATATGATAGTGGTGTTCGTCCACCCTTATCTGCTAAATCGGCATTGACATCCCCGCGCTCAAGAAGTAGCTTGACTACATCTTCACTCCCAGACCTCGCGGCATATGATAGTGGTGTTCGTCCACCCTTATCTGCTAAATCGGCATTGACATCCCCGCGCTCTAGAAACAGCTTGACTACACCTTCACTCCCAGACTCCGCGGCATATGATAGTGGTGTTCGTCCACCATTATCTGCTAAATCGGCATTGACATCCCCGCACTCAAGAAGTAGCTTGACTACATCTTCACTCCCAGACTCCGCGGCATATGATAGTGGTGTTCGCCCACCCTTATCTGCTAAATCGGCATTGACATCCCCGCGCTCAAGAAGTAGCTTGACTACACCTTCACTCCCAGACTCCGCGGCATATGATAGTGGTGTTCGTCCACCCTTATCTGCTAAATCGGCATTGACATCCCCGCACTCAAGAAGTAGCTTGACTACACCTTCACTCCCAGACCTCGCGGCATATGATAGCAGTGTTCGTCCACTCTTATCTGCTAAATCGGCATTGACATCCCCGCACTCAAGAAGTAGCTTGACTACACCTTCACTCCCAGACCTCGCGGCATATGATAGTGGTGTTCGTCCATCATTATCTGCTAAATCGGCATTGACATCCCCGCACTCTAGAAACAGCTTGACTACACCTTCCCTCCTAGACTCCGCGGCATATGATAGTGGTGTTCGTCCACCATTATCTGCTAAATCGGCATCGACATCCCCGCGCCCTAGAAACAGCTTGACTACACCTTCACTCCCAGACTCCGCGGCATATGATAGTGGTGTTCGTCCACCATTATCTGCTAAATCGGCACTGAAATCCCCGCACTCAAGAAGTAGCTTGACTACATCCTCACTCGCAAACAATACGGCATATGATAGTGGTGTTCGTCCACCATTATCTGCTAAATCGGCATCGACATCCCCGCGCTCTAGAAACAGCTTGACTACACCTTCACTCCCAGACTTCGCGGCATATGATAGTGGTGTTCGTCCACCATTATCTGCTAAATCGGCATTTACATCCCCGCGCTCTAGAAGTAGCTCTACTACTCTTTTATTTCCCAACTCAGCAGCAAGCGATAACACTGTACGACCGCTTTTGACAACTTTGTCGGGCTCGATATCTTCCTGACTTGCAAATAGTTCCACCAATTTGCCCTTCCCGTATTGCATTGCCCAACTTAATGGTGTGCCTCCCTCTGAATCTTGTGCATTGATGTCCCACCTTTTCATATCTAGCATGGTTATTGAAATTTCCTCAATCCCCCAATGTGCCACGCAGTGTAGCCCATTAATACCCTCACAGTTGTCTTCATACCATTTGCGGATCTTCTCTCGCCAGAGAATAGCTGCCGATAAATGGTTCTCGTATCCGTAAAGAAGTCGCAACGCCAATAGCTTTAAGGGTTCAGTCACCTATGTGGATGTGTGGGTTCCCCAGGAACATGTAGCGTATTTAAGAAACGGTGCTCTTATCAGGGCCGTATCGGGGCTTACATCCAGTGTGCGGATGAACCGACTGTTTAAATAGGTCAGGCAGACCTCAGCCATCATCGAATGGGCTGTTGGAAACAGCGTGGGATGTTCTCCAAGATACTCTTGAAGTGTGAGATGCAGGAGACGGACCGTTGAATCCTCTTCGCCTACTGTAACAAGTCCTAAGGTGCAGCCCAGTACGGCATGGAACCGGGGTACGTTATCCATGATAAAGTCTTCAGTCCCCAATTCTACGCCCAGCGCATGGCATAACTCATCTGGGCTCAAGGGCCGCTCGCAATGACAAATCCACATCAGCGCCTCCATTCCTAGCCTTGCTTTACTTCCGCCCTGTTGTCTTATCCGCTCCAACGTGGTGCTGTATGCATCCTGTAAACCACGGCCATTGGTCATCCTATCGAGTACTCGTCTTCTCCCGTGAATTGTCGGCTCGGCAAGGATTGCATCCATATTGATACGAACGAGAAGAAATCTAGAGATCGCTATTAGTCCAGCATGTGGAATTCAACACCTTGGGACAATACATACATCCCCGAGATCTTTTCCGGAATAACTTTGAGAATATCAGCCTCTAATTCCTCGTTCATTGCACCCAACTCCGGGTCTCCATCCAACCTGGCCCTAAGGTATAACCCGACGTCACCCGCGCGGGTGTCTATCTGCAACATCTCTACAGTTTCGGGAAAACATTTCCGTACTTCCTCTTCGATGTGGGGTCTCCCGGTAAGGAATAACCGTGTTCCTGGGCACTCTTGGGTGAGGCGCCGCAAAGACTTCCAAAGCTCGGGCCGCTCCTTTTGTGGAAACTCGTCTAAAGCATCGATGCATATAAAGTTCCGTTTCAAATTTGATAGATACCCGATGAGCATCGTGAGGATCTCGGAAAGCTGAAGCCTACAACCATCGGCGTATTTTCTCGCATGCTCAAACGCACCCAGTACTTCACTGGGGGTCTCTGCCATTGCTGCTATAACCTGCCTTAACACCGATCCCAAGAGATTGCGAACAGATTGGACCTCGCGAGCTGTGAAGTCGCAGTAGACATAAGTGATGGCCACGGCCTCTCGATAAGTCCCTTCGGAAAGTGTATCTATTACCAGCGAGCTGTGCTGCTCTTTTAGCATTTTACTCACTCCGGGGGCCACTGCGGTTCATACCTGATATACGTCTTACCGACGCCCGGATCTCCGTGACATAATAGCACAGGCTTCGCATTCTCCAATGTATGCCATGTAGAAAAGCTTTCCTCGCGAAGCAGCCAGTTTCCTACTCCACTCGCCCGCTCGTTACGAACAGTCCCGTGCCTTTCCCGTGATGTCCATGGAGATAGCCACTCCAGAACCTGGCGTTTGTCTTCGGATATGGATATAGTGCACCCTTTGAATTTATTGTTGTAACTTTTTACGATATTCCCACTGTTGTGGTTGTTGTTGCCGATCACGTTTGAGTATTGTTGATTCATTTTGTCTAGCGTACGAGTTTTGTTGCTCTCGTTTGTTGGCGAAACTTTTACCGCTAGGCGAGAGTGGATGTGGAAATGCTCGAGTAGGGTATCGGTGACGGAGAGACGAATGTTGGGGGAAGGAAGGGCTTTGGAAAAAGTGGGAAATCTCTTGCCCGCCTAGGTTACACGGTATTTCCCCACCGAGCGAAAAACATGCTCAGCCAGCAGAGCACGAGATTCGAGCACCGATAGGTTGCCAAGGTGACACAATTACATGCGCCCAACCCAATACGGATATGCTACCTCCATTAAATTTTGGAACCATTATATCAATTAACATCTCGGAGTCTCAGGTCGAAGAAAGGAGATATATACCTGTACTGCTACACTCGCACAGGGAAATATGGTCACTGTTTTACATTTTTTTGATTACATTAATTTTACCCTGATACACCGTAAATCAACCTGACCATGTACTGTAGTGGTGAAACAGTGACCCTAAGTCCCAAACAGCTTCAACATAAATTTAATCTATCGAGGCAGCTATCAAGTTTGCAGCTCAGCCCGCCAAGCGAGGTGGATGCGCTAGCCACGGATTGGCGATTGGTGAATTCAGTCACGTCATGGGCTTCCGAACATGGATGTTGTAGTCCACCGCAGGCAATCACACGAAAGCAGAACCAGTGCTGGCAGGCATAACTGCACGGCAGTGAGGGGGGGGGTACATGCATACTGGTCGCTCAGCTGCTCGTAATCTTTGGACACATGAGCACGACTGCTTCTCGGGTAGTACTGCATAAGTTACCACCAAAATCCTGGGGCTTGGCCCATTCTTCCCACATATTTCAAAAGCGGCTGTGTGTTCGCGTGAACTCTGGAAGATCACTAGTGGTTAGAGCCTTGGCAGGACACACTTTCCGTTAACCAACATGATAAATTCCCTTTTTCATACTTGTACGGTAGGCTCCCCCTCATTATTTTCTTACTCCCCCTTATTGATGGGTAATGATTGGTCATGCCACTTTCCACGGGAGACGGTATCTGGGGCAGGGAGACGAGGAAGATAATTGTCCAAAGTTGGGATTCTACAGGTGATGTGTGCACCCAATTAGCCGCTATCCAAGGTCCGTCGCTCAGGAGAATCTTGGCAAACCCGAGTTCTGTGGCTTCGGTGCAGGAAAAACCAGTCATCAAGGAACAATTATGCGAACTTGATTTTTGCGACAAGAGATCCTACAATTATCCCACCGATCAAGTTTTGTGTTTGTGTGCACTGCTTCGACGACCCAGCAACAAGTTGACCTTTCCCCCAAGGCAGACTACTTGTAGTGACATTGCAGTCAAGCCGACAGGAGCGCATGTGGGCCATCAAATCCCAGACGCCGGGTTAACTTGAGGGTAAAATAAACGTGGGCTGGCCCTGGTACCGGTATCATACTGCGGCAGAGGTTTCTCTGGTTCGGAACATCTGGTTCGGATCAATCACTATGTTCGGATATTGCGCCATCCCTGCACACCAGCCCCTCCAGCACCCGGCGGATAGCGATGCTGGCACCATCCTTCGCATGTGTTAAAAAATCATCTGGCTGCGGCTCTTCTTAGCCCCTGGCAGTCGGTTGAGTTTGGCAGCTCTTGATTTTGAGCCCCAAATATGCAACCAGCACAGTGCAATACCGGTATGCTAGTCTAGCCCCACTTTTCAATTTCTTAAACCCTCTCCCTAGATCACAAACTATATACGGATCTTTGAAACCCCTTATCACCAATCACCCCTACCAAAAATCCAAGAGAGATCTTGGCTCACGGCATTAGCAATCGGGCTAAAGGGATGTGATGAGGTTTACGCTATCGTATGAAGTTTCCAGTGTTGTATCATGGCTAACTTAACGTGATCCCGTGCCTCAAGCTAGTCTGCGTTGAAACCCCAGATTACTGCGGTAGAAAACTTGTCCAATCCGCTCACTCCACAGACTGACCAGAGATTCCATTTGATTTTAGGACACCTCGAGATTTTAAAGGATAATGAGGAATATTCGCTGGAGTTTACTGACCTTGCCTCCACCGTACCCAGCGATCCTATTGTGAATTACCGGAGCTCTATACATTCATATCCGGAGTTCCCTATTCCGCCCATGAAGACCACAGGCGAATGCTTTCTAAGTCTAAGAGAGTGGCGGTAGCATTTAGAAGAGAAGAGAAGTCACAGTAAAGGAAAAGGAAAGGAAAGGGGGAGAAGCGAGAGGGAGGAGGTGAAGATGTGAGCGGAGGTGAGATGAAAAGTGAAGGAGTATGATCAAAGGTATCAAAGGGAAACTAGTGATGTGCCCGGAAGGAGAAGGAGCGAAAAGGTTTTCAGATTCATGTATTTAAGGACATCAGTTCGCTCGTAGTTGAAGTGTGAAAGGAACTGAGACAGGAGATCCCCCACTTCACACCTGACTTAGGAGCTTCTAGTGCACATGAGAAGTCGACGGACCATTACGATTCTGGATCCGGTGTAATGCTGCACTATGGTCCCCCATAAAGGATCACCGCAAAAAAGCCCGATGAACCCTGGGTATAGTTTCAGAGGCTGTGAGACCTCTCACACTCCGGATAATTGATCCCGCACTCGGACCTCCCGGATCTCCCCCAACGGTCTGAAAACCCAAGGAGAAATCTGCCCAGTCCTTTCCTGCGGATAACGGGTTCTAATATCTATCGTATCCACCAAACAGCCATGGATTTCATTGTTAGAAGAGCATATACCTGATCAAGGCAAGCCCTAGTATACACCATGTTTCATGGATTAGAGCCACATATACTTTCTCATGTTTGTCGAAAGTTCTGGATATATGTTTGATGATTGGAGTTGGCTGGAGGTTCAGGGGTCTAGGGGGTAGCACAGATTTGTGATTGGTTGCTTTGGAAATTCAGATATTTATGGAGGAGATCCTCCAGACACGTCCTTCCTTGGTTACCATGGTACCGCGCAGGAGAAGAGGGCATGCACGGCGACATAGAAATAGATGTAGCGATCTATGGAAGGATAGAGATGTATTGATTACGCTTTATTTTTACGCCTCTCTTTACCATTAGTTTAGTTTTCTAGGGCCGACGCAGCCTAGATAAACAAAGAGAAATCGTTCACCTTACCCCCCAAACTTATCCGCACACAGTCTAAGTTCCCAGAAAATCCACATATTCTACAGTCTACCGCTGCGCCGTTGGTCTTCCACCTCTACCTATGATACCATGAAATATGTTTACACCCCCGATGTGTCGTAAGAAGGCTTGGGCGCTACTCACCGGCACCGAGTGTCGTCAAAAATGCTAGACGAGAGGTTGCCCATATTTACATGCGGGGGATGTGCCCTCCCGGATTGTGCAACTAACCACTGGGCAGACCTTTTCCTAGAATCTCAGAATCGGAATATGGAGTTATTCCACTTTACACGCTTGATTTTCAAAGGTGGGTCTAGTATATTTCCCACATTGTTTAAAGTGTGCTGGAGAGATAGCGGCTGGTATGGTTCACGCCCGTATGGGTTTGCGGATTTTAATGATAGCAATTGGGGTTGGGAGGAGAGGGGGAGGGGGGGGGGTAATTGAGCGACTCTTCGGGAAAGGTGATATCAACACCCCACCCAAACAGCATGGCCCCGCCCTGAACAAATCAGGCCTCTAGAAAGACGAGCATAAAGCCAAGATGCAGCTGGTATGGGGCATCAAAGCATATTTACCTAGCTGGATTATAACATCATGCGTATGGGTGAATTGAAGGGTAGCAGGTTAGAGGATTCTAAAGCCATTGGATTGAAGGAATGTCTATTGACGGGCAGCCTCCTTGAGGGTGAGTGCGGGGGTCGCTCTGCCTGTAGAAATAATTTCTCCATTATCGAATTACACACCATTTCAATCGGGCAAACCTACTCCAATCCCCGGAGGCCTCCTATCGTTTCGGAGAGCTCACAAATCTCGCCATAGCCACGCGTCCCTACCTCCACGGCTGGGCAAACTGCTATTATATGTCCGGCCTCGTAATGTATATTCCGCCTCTATTTATAGCTTTTACCTGAACTCCCTATCCCTCTTCTGCCTCCCTCCTCCTGTCACGGAGTTACTACCGGTAACTTGTCTCAGTGAATATAATCCTATTTATTTATCCAAGTAGCGCCCACCAGTCATATAAGCAGCTGCACCCTCCAGAATTAGTCAGAAGGAGAAAATATCGGTGAAGGGGCCTCCGTGTATAAAGTGACTAGCGGGAGTGGGGTTTCCATATTCCGAAAATAGTTTCAGGATATAATAGTAAGAGTTGTGGAGGCCATGAGCTATTCAGCCTAACTTATCCAAAAAATTGTGATCGACATCCCCATGCTCTGGAAGCTGCTTCACCAAGCCTACACATCCGCACCTCCAAGCTTATAGGAGGAGTATTTCACGGCATCAGATTACTGGTATACCTACAGCGACTTAGGTGTCCAAGTTTAATCTACCAGCGATTACCCTTCATGCCAGCGGTCACGCTTGAGTAGATTAGAGGTTTTGAAATCACGATGCATAATCCAGTGGTAACACATCAGCGCAGCATCTGATACGAACTACAGTGCCAACATCCGAACCTGGGATTACAGGGGCAGCTCTGACATGTTATCTGAAAGTATTTTCGAATTATGTTCCATAGGGTCCATTATCATTAATGCACTAGCCCCAGCACCGCAAGCAAGATCCCACATGGCAAGACCAAAGGCGAATATAGAACGAAAAACGAACAATAAAACATTCGCTCAGAGCCTAACTCTAACACCGTCTTCTGAGGGCTAATCACATTCCCATGCCACGCCGCGATAAGGGCCTATAACCTCGTGAAGACGGGCGATAGAATACCCACCTGTTTCCCTCGCAAACATCCACCTCTTCACCCATGCGCGAATCACGTGCTCTAGATATGATACCGTACGAGTACCGTAACAGCGCTCTGCGCTATGGTTCAACTTGTAATGGTCAACCTGCGTGTAGAGCGTGTACTGGATGCGTATTAATCTCGCTTCGCTCGTACCACTGGCTCTAGACTCACCACCGCTACAGTTAAGCTTTCATCGCTTGTGTGCCGGTAGCGGTGGAAGTGGCAATTGGGTTGTCTTTAGTTTCGCTGGTACTCTTTGGCTTCGCGCGCCTTTTTCGGCCCTTGGATCATGGAGTTCCGTGGCGAGAGTGGTAAGGGGTGGCCTTTCGGGAGGTTAGTGGTGGGAAGTTGCCGCGAGGAACTGCGCGCGTGCCGAGAATGTAGGTTAATTTAAGGTTACCGCTCCAAGCGGCTATGTTACCCGAAGGTTGGGTCAGGGTTTGCAGGGCGGATTAGATAAGGATTTCACTACCAGTGGCTCACTGATCAGTTTGGATAATGGGAATGTGAGTTTGTTTGATTACTTCCAAGATCTTGCACAATCTCATTTAGTTCCGAATTCCTCCTTCACTCTTGCCGAAGTAATTTCGCCATATTATGCAAGGTAATACAAAAGACTTCTATACGCGGTATCAACACCGGTTCACCATCCCGGTCTCCTCACTCAATATTCACACGGGATTCCTGCCTACTAGGTGCGCATCGTGTCTGTAGCCTGTGAGGGATAATCTATGTGTCTGCCATCTCAGTTGTAAGTCGGTTGTCATGCATAATATATCACTCGTGCCTGGTAGTGCTAAAAGTGAAAGTTTATATCGCAAATCGTATAGATGTAAGAGGAGCAGGATTTGCTAGGTTGGCCTCCGGTCAAGAGCAGTGTGGATTTAGCTTTGCTCCTCCTTCAATCCCAAAGGATCACCTCCATGTGCTTCCTTTAACCGTCCTGTGATCTCTAAAGGGTGGCAGTCGGTGGTAGGATTCGCTTAGTAGAAGAAATCAGAATTCGTCAATACTTCCCGAAACACCGGCTCCGATTGCAATGGAGAACATCGGATCCTGTAGTCAAGGATTCCTCTTTCGGGTGATATTACTTATACCTGTGATATACGGTGGGGTATCGGTTGTTTGCCGCCAAACCTGGTAACGGGCTTAATTAATTAAAGGTAGGCTAGCTTCAAGGAACGCGGCTAAGGAAAAGGTGATAGCGGGAAGCCAAGCAAATTTCCTAGAGGGCCTGGCGAGAGAAGATATGGTAGTGGGTAATTCCATGAGTGTCGAATCCCCACTACTTCCCCTCCATACCTAATCCAAGCAGCTCCCCCGCCGCCACCACATTCCTCTGTTATTTAATATCATTCCGCTGACATGAAGCATTAACCACCGACTTGCATTTGCCACGTGTCACTAACCAAGTGGATTACACCTTCGTCCAACCAGCTTCGGCCCCGCATCCCCGGAAGCGCTGTTACTCAGCTTTTGAATATATACTCAAGAGCAAGCTTCGCCAGAAACGCTCCTGAAGAATCCGTGGCTCGCTATGTGCATAGGCGCGGGTGCACCCATGAGCAATGGCGTCCAAGTAAGTACCGAGACGGAGGAGATGACTCTGTCTTTGCATTCCCAGATTTGTTATCATCGTGGATCTGGTGCAATGTGTATGCGAGTGTGTGAGGGGGAGCGTGGGGCTGGGGGGGACCAATGGAGAGGGACACTAGAGGTGGTGGAGCCTTTGAAAGGTAGGTGGGTGGATAGATGGGAGGATTGGGTGAGGCCGGCCGGCGGGTACTGTCAGGGGGATATTCCGATTCATGTCTTCTCTAATATAGATACAGTAACTCTGTTTGTGTCATGGTAAGGGTGTTTAGGGTTTTGTTCGTGGTGGAAGGGCTTGTTTGAGAGCTGAGAGGGAAAAATTTCTTGTTGTATCATACTTAGGGGATTTCTCCCACCTTTCTTTCTTTGTTGCGAAACAACGAGAGGGAAAACGAAGAGACGACAACGACGAAAACTGAACACTGTTGAAATCATGGATTGCTCGGCATGCTCAAGGTTTTGTTCTCCCCTCCGCCGGCATATCCGTTCGCCGGTACAACTACCCTTCCGTCCGCCGGCACAGCTACCAGCCCGTCCATCCACTATCGGTTCTTTTGTCGCCTGTTCGTTTTCCTATCCGCATACCCGATGTGCATTCCCGGGGACAGCCGTTAGTCCGTTCCCGCCTGTTCACTACCCTCCCGCCACTTGCTTTTTTGTGGCGGACGTTCTTGTTATGCGCTTTGGAAAAGCGCTTCCGGCGGAGAAGGATATGAACGTCAAGGGAGTTCTAGACTGTCGGGAGTCTTTGTTCCTGTATTTCTTTTGTTAGCACGGGAGTGTGGAAGACAGTGGGAGTGTGGAAGGCAAATTGGGAGTACGGAAGGCAATTGGAGCGCGGAAGGCAATTGGGGCATGGGAGGCAAATTGGAGAGTGTTTTGGGAGTCTATTGTTTGTTCTCTCTTTTGTTAGCATGAGGAGCACGCAGAGGAGATAGGAGGTGGGTGTGGGAGATGTTAGAGATCTTGGTATGAAAGTGATCGCAGGAAGGATTGGATTGGTGATCGTTGTCGTTTATTTATACTCCTGTCTTTTCCTGTTAGTTTAGTTTAGAGTTGAAGGAGTGTGGGTCAGCAGAGTCGTGGAGTGAGAGATAGGGAGCCGTCGAATAGAGAGAGTGGTGGAGCGATTTTGGTGACCTTCCCCGCCTATAGTTGTGCAGAGTGTTCACAGCGCATTGTTATGGTCGTTTCGCTTCGCCATTGCTTGTACGGTATAATTCTAGCTCCGGTGAGCACGTGGATGTCTATTAAGCACGACAGAACGAGCAACTTTTCGTATGCGAGCGAACGATTAAAAGTGAATTCAAACAACTCTGTAATTACGGACGTGGGAATAAGCCAAAGGATCGTGCTACTCCAAATTATCGTGGACCATCGTTTGATTTTACACTTTTCCTTCTTCGTTTGTCTACTTTTCTTTTTGAATCTTCGTCGATCAAATACCGTTACGTATTTTCTATCCTATCCGTTCTTTCAGTACCTGTTAGGTTGTTTAGTCAGATAGGTCTTTTGTCTACGCTGAGCTTGCTGGTGATGATATTTGCATTGCTGTGAAGGAACACATCTACTGAGACACTAGGAATACCACATAAAAATACATCAACCTATGACGGAAGGAGAGAAAGGAAAACGAGTATTGTACCAACGAGATTCATAACCCCAAGCGCCGTGAATGGAATGGAATAGCCCACAAAAACTCCCGGATAGATGGAATGTGAAAAACGGGAGGAATAGGAGAGGGAACAACAAGATTAAACGGCTAAGGGAAAACAGAAATCCTACTCGGGATCAGAGAGTGGGGGTGGGGAGGGATCGGGCATCGGGTGGGACCGGATGATTTGTCCCAGAGTGTGGGAGCGGTAAAGATTATTCCTAAGGAGGCCAATACGAGAGAGATCAAGTGACGGAGAAGAGTGGGAGCTGATGTGTTTGAGGGGTGACATCGTCCGGTGAAGTAGAGGCAGTGGGTGAGTTCCATCTTTCTCGGGAGTTTTCTCGCCGTCGACAGAGTCTTTCGTTTGGACACTGGTTCCTGATGATTCACGGGTGGGGACTCGATAATTCGATATCAGATTTAGTACAGGCTGGTATCCACGCTGAGCGGCATATGATAAGGGTGTTTGGCCATCGTTATCCTGTGAATTGGGATTGACATCCCCGCGCTCTAGAAGTAGCTTGACCACATCTTCATTCCCGGATTCCGCGGCATATGATAGTAGTGTTCGTCCACCATTATCTGCTGAATCGGCATTGACATCCCCGCACGCAAGAAGTAGCTTGACTACATATTCACCCCAAGACCTCGCGGCATATGATAGTGGTGTTCGCCCATCCTTATCTGCTAAATCGGGATTGACATCCCCGCGCTCTAGAAGTAGCTTGACCACATCTTCATTCCCGGATTCCGCGGCATATGATAGTAGTGTTCGTCCACCATTATCTGCTAAGTCGGCATCGACATCCCCGCACGCAAGAAGTAGCTTGACTACACCTTCTCTCCCCGACCACGCGGCATATGATAGCGGTGTTCGACCACCATTATCTGGTAAATCGGCATTGACATCCCCGCGCTCTAGAAGTAGCTTGACCACATCTTCATTCCCCGACTCCGCGGCATATGATAGTAGTGTTCGTCCACCATTATCTACAAAATCGGCATCGACATCCCCGCGCGCGAGAAGTAGCTTGACGGCACCTTCACTCCCAGACGTCGCGGCATATGAGAGTGGTGTTCGTCCACCATTATCTGGTAAATCGACATTGACATCCCCGCTCTCAAGAAGTAGCTTGACTACACCTTCACTCCCCGAAAACGCGGCATATGATAGTGGTGTTAGTCCACCCTTATCTGCTAAATTGGCATTGACATCCCCGCGCTCAAGAAACAGCTTGACTACATCTTTACTCCTAGACCACGCGGCATATGATAGTGGTGTACGTCCACCATTATTTGCTAAATCGGCGTCGACATCCCCGCGCTCAAGAAGTAGCTTGACTACACCTTCACTCTGAGACCCCGCGGCAAATGATAGTGGTGTTCGTCCACCATTATCTGCTGAATCGGCATTGATATCCTCGCACTTAAGAAGTAGCTTGACTGCACCTTCTCTCCCAGACCTCGCGGCATATAATAGTGGTGTTCGTCCACGATTATCTGGTAAATTGACATTGACATCCCCGCGCTCAAGAAGTAGCTTGACTACACCTTCACTCCCGGATTCCGAGGCATATGATAGTGGTGTTCGTCCACCATTATCTGCTAAATCGGGATTGACATCCCCGCGCTCTAGAAACAGCTTGACTGCACCTTCACTCCTAGGCCACACGGCAAATGATAGTGGTGTTCGTCCACGCTTATCTGGTAGATCGGCATTGACATCCCCGCACTCAAGAAGTAGCTTGACTACACCTTCACTCCGAGACTCCGCGGCATATGATAGTGGTGTTCGTCCACCCTTATCTGCTAAATCGGCATTGACATCCCCGCGCTCTAGAAGTAGCTTGACTACACCTTCACTCCCAGACCCCGCGGCATATGATAGTGGTGTTCGTCCACCATTATCTGCTGAATCGGCATTGACATCCCCGCGCTCAAGAAGTAGCTTGACTACACCTTCACTCCCAGACCCCGCGGCATATGATAGTGGTGTTCGTCCACCATTATCTGCTAAATCGGCATTGACATCCCCGCGCTCTAGAAGTAGCTCTACTACACTTTTATTCCCCAACTCAGCAGCAAACGATAACACTGTACGACCGCTTCTGATAACTTTGTCGGGCTCGATATCTCCCTGACCTGCAAATAGTTCCACCAACTTGCCCTTCCCGTATTGCATAGCCCAACTTAATGGTGTGCCTCCCTCTGAATCTTGTGCATTGATGTCCCACCTTTTCATATCTAGCATGGTTATTGAAATTTCCTCAATCCCCAAATATGCTATGCAGTGTAGCCCATTAATACCCTCACGGTCGTTGTCATACCACCCGCGTATCTTCTCTCGCCAGAGAATAGCTGCCGATAAATGGTTCTCGTATCCGTAAAGAAGTCGCAACGCCAATAACTTTAAGGGTTCAGTCACCTCTGTGGATGTGTGGGTTCCCCAGGAACATGTAGCGTATTTAAGAAATGGTGCTCTTATCAGGGCCGTATCGGGGCTTACATCCAGTGTGCGGATGAACCGACTGTTTAAATAGGTCAGGCAGACCTCAGCCATCATCGAATGGGCTGTTGGAAACAGCGTGGGATGATCTCCAAGATACTCTTGAAGCGTGAGATGCAGGAGACGGACCGTTGAATCCTCTTTGCCTACTGTAACAAGTCCTAAGGTGCAGCCCAGTACGGCATGGAACTGGGGTACATTATCCATGATAAAGTCTTCAGTCCCCAATTCTACACCCAGCGCATGGCATAACTCATCTCGGCTCAAGGGCCGCTCGCAATGACAAATCCACATCAGCGCCTCCATTCCTAGCCTTGCTTTGCTTCCGCCCTGTTGTCTTATCCGCTCCAACGTGGTGCTGTATGCATCCTGTAAACCACGGCCATTGGTCATTCTATCGAGTACTCGTCTTCTCCCGTGAATTGTCGGCTCGGCAAGGATTGCATCCATATTGATACGAACGAGAAGAAATCTAGAGATCGCTGTTAGTCCCGCATGTGGGATTCAACACCTAGGGACAATACATACATCCCCGAGATCTTTTCCGGAATAACTTTGAGAATATCAGCCTCTAATTCCTCGTTCATTGCACCCAACTCCGGGTCTCCATCCAACCTGGCCCTAAGGTATAACCCGACGTCACCCGCGCGGGTGTCTATCTGCAACATCTCTACAGTTTCAGGAAAATATTTCCGTACTTCCTCTTCGATGTGGGGTCTCCCGGTAAGGAATAACCGCGTCCCTGGGCACTCCTGGGTGAGGCGCCGCAAAGACTTCCAAAGCTCGGGCCGCTCCTTTTGTGGAAACTCGTCTAAAGCATCGATGCATATAAAGTTCCGTTTCAAATTTGATAGATACCCGATGAGCATCGTGAGGATCTCGGAAAGCTGAAGCCTACAACCATCGGCGTATTTTCTCGCATGCTCAAACGCACCCAGCACTTCACTGGGGGTCTCTGTCATTGCTGCTATAACCTGCCTTAACACCGATCCCAAGAGATTGCGAACAGATTGGACCTCGCGAGCTGTGAAGTCGCAGTAGACATAAGTGATGGCCACGGCCTCTCGATAAGTCCCTTGGGAAAGTGTATCTATTACCAGCGAGCTGTGCTGCTCTTTTAGCATTTTACTCATTCCGGGGGCCACTGCGATTCATACCTGATATACGTCTTACCGACGCCCGGATCTCCGTGACATAATAGCACAGGCTTCGCATTCTCCAATGTATGCCATGTAGAAAAGCTTTCCTCGCGAAGCAGCCAGTTTCCTACTCCACCCGCCCGCTCGTTACGAACAGTCCCGTGCCTTTCCCGTGATGTCCATGGAGATAGCCACTCCAGAACCTGGCGTTTGTCTACGGATATGGATATAGAGTTGTAACTGTTTACGATATTCCCATTGTTGTGGTTGTTGTTGCCGATCACGCTTGAATTGTGAAATAATGTTCGGCTCATTTTGTCTAGCGTACGAGTTTTGTTGCTCTCGTTTGTTGGCGAAACTTTTACCGCCAGGCGAGAGTGGATGTGGAAAATGCTCGAGTAGGGTATCGGTGACAGAGAGACGAATGTTGGGGGGGAAGGGCTTTGGAAAAAGTGGGAAATCTCTTTCCCGCCTAGGTTACACAGTATTTCCCCACCGGGCGAAAACATCCTCAGGCAACAGAGCACACAATTACAAATGCTCCCAACCTGATATGGATATGCTACGATACCTCCATTTGGAACAAATGTATTACTACAGTTCAATTAACATCTCGGAAGCTCACGTCGAAGAAAGAATATATACCGCTACACTCACAGGGAAATATGGTCACAGTTTTACATTTTTTGATCACATTAATTTTACCCTAATATACCGTGAATTTTCCTGACCTTGCAGCGGTGCAACAGTGCCACTGAGTCCCAAACAGCTTGGACATACCGGTATCATACTTGTAATACGGTACTCGTAGAGACTTTGCAGTGGACACATCCAGAGTCATTTTTACCGATCTTGGCGTGCATAGGCCAAACCCTGATATATCCAGACCTTGATTTGACTCTACGACAAGAGCAAATTTAACCAATTTGACCTCAACGACTTTGACCCCCCGTAACACCACCAATGCCAGCCCCATTTTTGAAAATTCCTTTCATTGTTGAAACCTGAGGAGCCACAGAATGAGCCATGCTGACCTCGCACTGCTTGAGTTCGAGCTAGAGCTTACCGAGCTGGAGATTTATCAGTCTGCATCAGTGCATAGCAACGTGCAGTGGACACGGCTAGAGAGTGATCCGCCGAAAAGTCATAATTTGTCCATATCCAGCTGGAAATCAGCGCTCTTGACATGCAGGGATCCTGGATACATCCACCGCAAAGTCTCTAGTCAATCGGGACTGCTTTTGGGTTTCCACCAAGCGAGGTGGATGCGCTATCTCGCCTTTCTCCGTCATGCCTGTCTTTTTTTCAAAATCTCTCAATTGTTTTCCGCGCTCCCGTGCTAACAAAAGAAATACTGGAACAAAGACTCCCGACGGTCCATAACTCCCTTGCCGTTCATATCCTTTTCCGTCGGAAGCTCTTTTCCAAAGACCGGAAGAACCTCCGCCCCAACAAAGCAAGTGCTCCAACAAACAAGGGCTGGAGGGGAGCGAACAGGAGGGAACGGAAAAACGGCTGGCTCCGGGAACGTACATCGGATACGGTATGTAGACTGGCAACATACGGACGGGTAGGGATGCCGACGGACGGATATGCCGGCGGACAAGAGAACAAAGTCATGAGCATGCCGAGCAGCATCCATGATTTCAACCACTGCCTCTCGCAATTAGTCCGGAATTCTCCGGTGACGTCCATCCAAAGTAGAGCTCGTCAACAATTTCCTCACTCGCTACCCCCTATCAAATTATGGCCACAAAAGCCAATAGTGTGGTAGCACACAGACACTTGATCTTGCGGTAAGTCATCTTTCACGATGGGAATCTCTGACCCAAGTGCTCCACAACGGACACCGTGTCTTGTGGATTCCGTTACTGTATAGTGCTCGCAGTAGCGGCAAAGTATTGGAACATGCAGGAAGGGAAGGGATTGTACGGGGGAATGGATTGTAGGAAAGGAATAGGGGGAGGAAAGGATAAAAAAGTTGTTTCGGTACGTTGTACGAGGAATGGTGCAGATACTTTAGTTTAGTTTAGAAAGCGTGAAATGGAAAAAAAAAGTACTCGTGCAAGGGATCTTGTGTGTGATGAATCAGTGGCAGAATCACTAGATAAATTTATCTCTTGTGCCTGTAGAATCTGAACCAAAAGCTCATGAAACCCCCCCGAATACAGCAATTACCCCCGCTACTAGTCCTTATTTAACAATTGGGTACTGCATTACTAATTTTTCCTTCCCTACTCCTTTCGTGGTTAGACTTCACTTGACTTCAGTCATCCCCTCCCCACCCATGTCATATGATTCCGGCCACGATAAACCTACACATGTAGTCACTGTCCAGCTTGACGGATGAGGAAAGCTCTGGTACTTCCTACTCAATTTCCCTCAATCTTGTAGGCAATTTCGGGGATTTCTCTACCCGATGGAGTCAGGAAACTGCTATAACTCATCTTTGATAACAAAAATCCACAATCTACGCCTCAAAGATCAATATAATTTTGCCGAATTGGGAAAGGTGAGATATCCCCTCCCTGGAAATTTATGCCCCGGCTTGTTCCCGCCCACAATCCGCAGGCGGCCATTCCTTTATTCCCCCATACAAAATGTCCTAGCTTCAAAGCTGAAGATCATAGTCTTCCAGTCATTATTCCCAGAAATTCAAATCATAAATCAATGCAGCTGGTATCTAGTCATATTCCTGTAATCTTTAAATCAAAAAAACTTCCTGTTGGTAGTGGTCATTTGGCTTGAAACCCGTTGATTATTTTTTCCTAAAATAAACAGGTTTATGAGGACTGGAATCAGAACATCAAAGTCATAGCTTATTCAACAATGGTGTTCCATCTTGTTATTACTTGTTATTCTTATTCTTTCCTTTGTTTTCTCCCTTCTCTAGCTTTCCACATGATTCCGAGCACGGGCTTCTCCCGGCTTTTCTCCCCTGTATTCCCACCTTTCTCGTCTCGGCTCGGAGATATAAACGAACACCTGTACTGCTAGTAGACAAAACAAGCTTCATTTTCTCTCTCTCTCTGACAACTAAAAACTACAGAAGCTCGCTACCTCCTGCAGTAGAAACTTGCTCTTAATTGCTGACAGTTAATTTAGCTTTGACCAGTGTATAGAATACAGCAAAGAAAACCATTACTGAACTCAGTATCGCTGTTCCTCCCTTTCTATATAGTATGTGTAGTGTTCAAAAATCTAGATAGAACTAAGGAGTTTGTGATTTTATATAGTTATCCTCTCAAGCCTGTAGAACGTGATTTCGTATCCTTGGGTTCAAGTTACGGGAGTTCCGGTAGGACCTCGCTCTGGCTTAGCTGTCAGTTACCCCATGACTGAACTATGATATTTCTTCCATTTTGGAGACTTTGAAAAATGGCTAGCACAGGTGCGACTAGAGATTAGAGCACGGCTTTTATGATTTATTTTCACTTTTCACTTTGTAGGTGATCCCAGTACTCTAGAATTCAGATTATTAAGGACACTCCAACTTGCCGACACTAAGAAAAGACGTTATGAGTTGGGACACTCCACGCTGACTCAAAAGGTTATCAGGACAAATTCTAAAAACAAAGGGAAGGTTTTTTTAATCCTTTTTGGAGTGTTTGGTACTTGTTTCTGAAAATGTTCACACATTTCTTCAGTTCAAGAATTGGCCACAGTAATGACAATTCCCTGAGAGTGTGGAAATAACTATCCCACACAATTCCGGTAACTTTTTATGAAAGGTTGACATGTCCACAATTTTGGGAAACACCCTGCCGGCGCTGACGAAAAGCATCTGGTGGGATGATACATTCTCCATACTAAAAGCTGACCGTCGCTAATGAACCGAGCCCTGCGGTATTATTTCTGTGCTATTATCCCATGAAAGCCACCCTAGGTTCCATGGGGTTGGTTCCCGTGCAGTATTTCCGTTCCCCGCCCTTCGATTTTTCACAAAAAGGTCATTGGTCGTCCTACAAGTTCATTCCCCCGATCACGCGCTTGAGGTCGAGTAACTTCCTGCCAACTTGTAGCGTGTGGGAACCGATGGCCAAGCAGGAGTTCATACGACCATCAGAATAGCCTTTAGTTACCCGGAAAATGGAATTCCAGCATCGTGATCTTGGAAAGAATCTGAGGGGTTTTAAGCCGTGGTATCATGCCAGTGATCGCTTAAGGGGTTTTTAGTCGCGGTGGCATCTGGCGGTTGGAAATAAGCAACTCATCCACTACCGGTAGTGGAGGAGGTGGTGGGTTGAGTGGGGTATGATATTATGGGTGGCGTTCTGATTAAATTTGATGGACACTAGTAGCGCCAGGGACCTGGTCAGCGGTGTGTTGGTGATATTTCATGACCACAATAAAAACTGTGTATCATAATTATGTGTAACTGCACAATCAATCTGCAGACCGTCGTTCACACAAAGCCCATATTATTCACCAGAGCAATATACAACACAACTCTCCCCATGCTTCAAATATCTAAGCGAAATATATATAGTTCGAACCTCCCAAATCCCATTTTCCTCTATAGTAAGATGCAAGAGGAGAAACCCTCTCTAAAAACAAAGTCATAAACGATCACTCCTCCACTCTCTCTTCCCAGCATAAACCTCCCCAAAAATCGGTTTCCCAACCCCTTCCTCACTCGAAAACGTCAAGTGTCTAACCCCCAGATCCTGCACAATTCCCACATCCCCCCAGCGAACCTTCTTCCCGATAATCACATCCGGCTCCTCCCAGGCGTGGCAAGCGGCCGAGATCGCCACGGAGCAACTCCCAACAGTAGCAGTCTCGGCGGAAAATCGCCTATACCCCATCCCGGCGGCAATCAGCAGGGCGATAATCCCCAGCGTGAGGACGGAAATGATGGCAATGCAGGAGTACCCCACGGTGCTTATCGTTCCTACAATCTCCCTCCCAAGCGGGTCCCATATCTCCACCCTCGCGAGGAATATTGACTGCGAGGTCAGCCAGTGGAGGAGGCCACTCAGGGTCATTAGAGGGACGGCATAGGTGTAGGGTATTTGAAGCCAGTATGTGGAGCGCTGGCCAGGTCGTGGGGATGTGACGCGGAGGGTGCGGTGATGGTGGCTGAAGAGGGACCATTCGTGGCCAGAGAGCATGCAAGTGAAGACGGAATTGTAGGTTAAGTAGAGGAATGATAGGATTGTTTGTGGAAGGTTGGCCAGGAGGATTGCCTGGGTTATATTTCCGAAGTAGATGCTGAGTATGGAGCCACTGCTTACTTTTCCAAACCCTCTTTTCAACCTTTTTTGTCTTTTCCTTAACATTGTTCTCGAAGGCAGTACTAAGGGAGGGATGACTTACATTGACTTAAGATCGATATCAAAGTACTTCCCATCATTGCGGATCCCCATTCGAAGTAACACCCCCGAGACCATGATGGTTATCAAGAAGAAAAAATTACAAGTTATCCATCTCGTCTTACTAACGCTAGTCCACCACCTCTGCACCCCCTCTTGCTTCCACTGCCTCGGCCCTGTCCTCCCCCCATGCCTCCACTGCTGCTTTGCAAACCGCCGATCGGCAAAGCATATCCCTTCTGTCGTTGGGTCCGGGTTTCTCAAAAAGGAGTCCACGGCATCACCCAACGTAACCAGAGTCGGCTCTCGAGATCTAACCAGCGCCATGATCATACTACCAGCCTTAACAAAATTACAGAAGATAACGACGATCATTATTCCTAGGGAGAAATGCACCTTGCACTTCTCCAGCTCGGATATCTTCTCGCTCTTGCATCCGCTTATCTCTACTTCGCTCCCTGTTGAGAGCTGCACCCGCCATGGAGCCCCACCCGTCACATTCGAGACTAGGTTGCTGGAGATGCAGGTGCGACCTGTTCGAAGGTAAGATCCCCCCTCAGTCGCCGCTTCGTAATCGCACATCCAACTACTCGGCGAGATCCCCTCGGCACTGACCTCCATGATATTTATAATAGTGTTATTGCTCGTGACATTGGAACTTTGTCTAGTGATTAGGAATAAGTTTCTGTGGCTGGAGATAAAGTCGGTGTTATAAAGTTTTGTGCAGTCACCAGGTGTCAAGTCTTCGTACGCCTGGGGATCGGTATTGTATCCCTCCAGCACACTATTGAACGTCTCGGTCACCCCCCCATACATGGGAATATTCATGGTCGTTCGATTTTCGATGTTGTATAACTCCTGGTAGAAGTCGAGAAGCGCATCGGTCGCATTCGATTGGGGCGCTTGTTCAATGTAGTTGTCGGTCACGAGGGTTACTACATAATCGTTCGCCGCTATCGAATTATAAACTGCGGAATTGTACCTGCAATATTCCAGTTAACCTTCCTCCCAGAACTCAGGCGAGCATGACAATATAAACTTACAGCAAATGCAGAGGAATACTCGTAACCCCAATCGCAATCCACAACAACGTCCTCTCCCACTTAATCCTGAACAAATTCCTAACACTCGGAACTCCAATGTCCATCCATAGCCTCCTCGCATGCGCTGCATCAACCTCGCCGCGCGTCGGTGCCGCGAGACACTGCTGCGTGTAGTTACTCCCGGACAGCAGAAGTGTCGAAAGGGCATTTATCCCGAGATGCAACCACATCCCGATCGTCCTACTCTTGTCACAACTACCCAAATACAACGTCCCAACTCCCCCTTCCATCTTGTACTCCGGATTCGTTGCAGCGTAGATCGTTAAACCGGTGTTTATAAAAAGAACAAGAACAACGGAAGCGGCACAGCCTAGGACGCCAGTATGCCAACCCGTGTACCAAACCGGCTTCCATACCGACGAGAGGGAGTTCGACCGTTCTCGAATGGTCTCGGATCCTAGAGCCAACAATTCTATCGAGGAAGATCTACTTCCTCCTTCTCTGTCGTGGCGATCGTCACCTAGCGATACAGCGGTCCACTTCCGGAACTTCTTTTTGGGATTCAACATTCGTTCAGCAGCAACTCGACAACCAAACACTCACCCGTTCCCTTTCCAGCGAAAGGAAAGGAGGCTGTTCTGAGGTGTGGTTGAGGGGGGCAAGCTTTTAGTTAAAGTTATTTGAAACCTGTTAAGACCGGGTCGGCAACCTAGGATAATAAATTATATTGAAAGTATGATACTCGTATAGGCCAGGTTGGGCACTTTTGACGGTGTCAGCCTTGGAATAGGGTAACCTACAGGCATCTGCATGAAGCCCGGCACAATGCGATACCGTATGGAGGTACGAGCACTCGTACTAGCACAGCGCCTAAGTTTGAATGTTACACTAGCGGTGGGTATTGTGTGAGCCACTCGTGTAACATACAAAACCTAGGTGTTGTACTTGTACGGTACTCGAGTACAGTACTCGTACCTCCGTAATACTGGTATGCCTTGTTGCGCTTTCGATGATCTCAAGATTTTTTAGCGAGATCCAATTATATAATCCCGGTATCACAAAAATCCTCTCTAGCTTGCTCTTCAGCCGCCAATGGAGGGGTAGGGTATGGCAACCAATACTTGAATGGGGTGAAAAAAGAAAAAAAGACAAATGCACCATTACATGAACTGTGGGAATCGGTCAGGAACCTTCGGGGTTGCTGGGAATCTGTGGTGGGGCTCGGCAGGGGACAACTACCGGTAGGTCGATAAGGGATCAGTAAATTACGGCGAATTGCGAGTAGAAGCACAGAGGAGACGGGAGAACTAGGAGCCGCTGACCGAGTTATGTGGGTCGGGATGTACAGTACGGTACATCCCGTCCTTGAGTGCTTATAATTTTCAACCTTTTACTTTCGCCTTTCTCTATCTTTTTGGCTATTTAAGTGGTCTGCTAGTGCGTATCAGGCGATATAAAATTGAGAGTTAAGTTTTGTACCTTCTCTCATGACATGAATCATATCAAGATAGAAATCTATTCGCTAGCATAAATCTCGCGAGAGGGTGCTACCGGTAGCGAAAGTGCAATTATACTTAACAATTGATGTGAGCAAGTCGTGGTGGCCATATTATGTCGCGGCAAGCCTAGCAAGCTTCCCCAGTTAACCTCTCCGATATGATTCCGGAGAGGCCACAGGGGGCCCACATTCTGGGATATTTTATCAACCGCTAGTGGGACCTCGTCTTCCTTGTCGTTCCACCAAGGGCCCGGGCGATCTGGTCTCGTGGGGACAAGATGGACCGACTAGCATTCGTACCGGTAGTCCGCCCTCGTCACAGACTACCCTTAGCATTGGCGAACTGCCCCGTTGCCAACAATGCATTTTTTTATGCCCCGGTGGCAGTGTTGATGTGGTGAGGAATCTTAGGCTAAAGGGGTGGGCATAAGTGCTGCCTCTCAAACTAAATCATAGGTAACAAGTTAACCTCCCGGTGAACCGGAAACTCCCCAACTCACTCCTTGGCCAGGGAGGTGAAACGCACTCTTCGAGCGTCATATGGTTAGGAATCAACCTCAGCAATATTCCATGGTGCAAGTGCTCCGGCACAGTACCGTACAAGGACGACAAAATCCTAGGCGATCGGAGCGGCAAGCTGAAAAAAGCAACGGCCTACAGTGCCCACCAATACCGTATCCGGGCACAGTACCAATACTAGTACTCACTCCCTTGCAGGAAATGGTTCTCCCGCAGTAAAGTACAGGTAATCTACGGAGTACCGTATAATCTCGCGAAATCCAATATCTCCGGGCTGTGTAGACCGCGACATTAGCCCAAGATAGGTTTAGCTTGTCAGGTTAACGAGATGCAACACAGCCATAGGATACACCGTGTCAGGAAAGCACTAATCCTTCTTAAGGACTTTTTTACTGACAATCCGGAGATTTGGGGCTGACGGAGAAACTGGATTTCCCGAGATTATATGGTACTTGTGCTGTACTCAAGTACCGGTACAGTACTACTACCGCTCCATTCGCTCGACTCGTCCGAGATTCTTTGGTGGCATCCATCCCAACTAGGGTTTGTCGACAATTTGCTTACTCACTACCGGTACCCCTACTCGAGCGGCCATTGGAGCCGACAATGTGGTACTGTACTAGTACATAGCACACGCAACAAGCTCGCCTTCCGCCAAGCCACTTCCTGCAGAGAAGCTTTACGGTACTCGAGTAATTAAGGCTAACTTTATGCGCTGCACAATGGGCACTGTCACTTGTCGATGGCGTTTAACACATTGTTGTTGGACAATTCCGGTACGGGCATATTCAACACGTGCTTCGTCCACTGTACGGTACCGTACTAGTACTCGGCACTGTTCTCCGCTCGCCGTTTTCAAGTATATTCAGAAGCGTTGTCGCCAAGGATCTGAGCCCCCGACGGGACTTATCAGTGAGGCGTCCTGCCGCTTATCAAGTCAGCAGGTAGTACGCTACTGCACTGTCAGCGCTTGAGTTCCCTCCGCGTTTCGTGGACCTGGGGGTAGGTATTGTCCGACAGCTCCAAACTTATGCTTCTTCGCCTTATGGGGAGGAAACAGATAATTTTCGACTGCTCACCGGGTATTCCATTTTATTCAAAAGAAGAAATGGGGAACCGGACCTCTCATCACCTGATCTACTTTAAGAGATGCTTCTGAGCAGATAGCTTTTCCGTTATCGATGATGTTGGGGGAACAGGAAGCCGGAAAGGAAAATAAAACAGATAAACTCTCAAGGCAAAACAACCTCTTTTACTTGAATCATAGTCACCCCCGAAAAGACAGCCATCTCTGAACCAAAGCAGTAGCTACCCATCCCCAACCAAGCTAAGCGTAAACCCCACTGACTTGTCGCGTACATGGCCGTTGTATAAAATACGCTCCACAGTGCTGTGCCTAGTCCTATAAGTTAGCTTACAGTTCGGAGTGGCTGTGGAAGTTGTCACCGGATCACACCGCAGTACGGCTTGTGCATTAAAATCCTGGCTGCCTCTTTCAAGAGGAGCAGGATCATACCAGCACTCGTTAAACGCCTCATCCTACGTCATCCTTGGTATGGGTGATGGGTCTCTATAAAATTTGAAATCTTGGAAGCTATTAATGGATTTGGCTGGAGAACCCATCGGGAAAAATGTGTCTTTATGACTTATGGTATGGAATCGTGAAACGGACTAAATAGCATACAAGTATTTCTCTTGTGCTCGAGCACTTACCGCACTACCGTATATTGAACTGTAACCCGGTGTTCAAACTTTGCTTTCCTAGTGTCACTCCGTTCCTTTTTCCGGGCATTGTGTTCTGCACGCCTAAGTTTTGTATGTTACACTCGCAGTGGGGATTGTGTGAGCAACTGGTGTAACATACAAAACTTAGGAGCTGTACCTCCGTAGTGGAGCGGGATAGCATCGCAAGGATGGCTTGGTGTGATCCGAAATTATTTAACAGCATGCTGTCGTAATAACTGTTAAACTGCGATGACTTTTGAAACGGCGACGGAACGGAACGGCAACGAACCGAACCGAACCGACGTTCAGTACTCGAGTAACACGGTGAAACTAAGAGTCTGATCGCGAGTACGGTACTGGCCATTTTTTCTTGCAAGGTTTACGAACAGAGGATTGGGCACTTGATTTAAGGGTACAGCAGCAAAACGAATAGTATAAAGAGCGGAAACAAATATCTGATAGGGATATAGTCCAGGGGGCGGGGAATGCAGGGTGGGGGAAGAATTAATGACTGATAAAAGGAGTACAGGCGGTCGAGTAAAGAGAGATGTACTCGTACAGAACCAATGATGGATGAAAACAACTATCAAAGCAAAACGGGATACCGGTTATCCTTCATGGATCATACGGGCCCCTTCTCGTAAATTTCTAGCACATACTAGATCCTCTATCCTACTCCGTTATGGTAAATTCCCATCGCCGTGTCATTGCCGGTTCTTATTTCCCGGTGAAGGTGGGAGTGTGACTGAGGGTACAATATAATCCGACTGAGGATATGTCTGGCTAAGGAAGAAATTGTTCTTCGAGCGTCAACAGCCGCGAGTGGCATTGAGTCAACCTGGGAACAAATCTCCCTCCCTGTTTGGTATCGTAGCCGTATAACAATCACCTCTTATCTTATCCACTAATGCCAAGAGAGGTCAAAATTAGTGATAAGATATTCGCCCCTCCTATGATATGATAATATTATGATACCAAAGCAGGGGGATTTGTTCCTATGCTCCGCCAAGCTGGTAAAGCAGAGCCTAGGCATCCGACAGTAGGTTGGGCAAGGAGTAGTCGGATATGTGTTCGGTGTCATCGCACAGGTGATGGGTTTGTAACTGGAAATTCTCTGGAGTTGTATTGTGGTGTTAACATGCAGGGATCGGTGACTCAAAGCAAAACATATCATACGAGTACGGAAGTGGTTGCATGTTCGCTATAGGGTTAGGGTTGTTGCAGGGTTTTGGTGAGAGGGGGATATACTTGTATGGTGAGAGTCGAAAAGGTCCCCGTCCAACACTTCTAAGATCCGCTTTGGTGCATTGAGTGAATCATTCGTGGTGGGCTTGTGGTTGGTGAATTCTGCATCCAAGTCTTCACGCACTATACACTTCCACCGTTCAATTTAAAAATGAAAGCACACTCTGCAAAACATCCGGATTCGAACATCTTACAACTTACAACCCCGCTACCAATCACCTCACTCTATCCTCCCCTTTATCCTTGCCACCCCCAACCGCTCATTAGACTTCCCTAACGCTATTTCTAGTATGATATGACCAGATAATGCGGTACCACCCCAACCCCCTAACATCCTTTCCCCACCCTCCGCTACCTCCAAACCCTTCATCAACACCTCCCCAACCTTTCCTCCCCCTGCCCTAGCTGGTCCAACTTCCTCTATCCCCCGCCGACGCCCCCAAAATACCCCCACAATCTCAGGACATTATCATACTCGAGTACCTCTTTTTTAATCTCCTAATGTTTGTGCGAGCATTGAGAATAGAGATATTGGGGTGCTTATCAATGAGGACCCAAGGATCATATAGATAGAGGGCAGCGACGAATATTTATCGATCATCAACCATCTCCGCCATTTCATCTTCTATCGAATGAGTCTATTAATTGTGGCTTTGGGAAAGCGGAAAAGCGGAAGTTTTTCTTTCCATTTCCCGTGTTACTTTTAACGAAGCCAATTTCGGAAGATCACCCGCGTTCCTGCGAAAGGCGGATTCAATCATTGACACATACCTCGAAGAGTTGAAGAAAGTTGCAGAGGATAAGAATATAGATCAAGCTAAGCGAGATGGCTTCGAACCTACTTCAATCTTATCGGAAGGTACGTATGTCTACCCTATCCAACATATAGTGGAGCCAAAAAGGCGTGAGCAGGGCCTTGTCCCTGATCATTCAAGGCGTATCACCAGGTTGTGCTGGGCCATAGAGATTCAGTTTTGGCTGAGATGACCTCTTCGGTCCTATTGCTGCCCAAAGATGATCACCGAGCCGTGATACCAGTTTTGGGGCATCATGTGACTTCCTCGGTCAACTGATGTTAAGGTTCTTCGCCCACCCAATACTGGTCCCATCGGGGCACAAGTGACTTCTTCGGTTGCCGATGTTCTGATGGGAACTGAACTACCGTAAGAGCTCCAATAATTGGACCTCGCACTAGGACATTGGAGTTGCCTTTGCTGGTAAGATGCCTATCCAAGAGAAGGAATTTTGGACCTCTTCGCGCAAGGCCCAATTATTCAAGTTCTTGCGGTAGTTACCCTTCTCTTGCGGTACTAAACTAGGGCAGTGACACGTCTCCTATGAGACAATGGAGTGACCAGATTCGTGATGCATAGTCTGCAGTAATAAAGAATTCGAGGGGTTTTGGGATTATCATCGGGGATGCTCACTTCGTCATAACGTGAACAGTACTCGAGTAATGGAAAGTCCAAGAATGGGAAGTCCAAGAGCAAGAGATACCGTGATAGGGTTTGCCGCGATTATCCTCTGAGATGTTAACATACTAACAGGGTTAGTCTGGCACATCTTCACCCTCGTGGAGAGCAAATGTTTTTGCGAAGAGATTCTCAGAGATGGACAGGAACTTGATGTGGGAACTACCTAGTTGAGCTCTTTCTGAGCAAGTTCTCTTTTGTGGGGTATAAAGGGCAAACGTCGGAATATCGGTACATTCACTTCTATTCGGGAGAAACAAGGAGACTGACAAAAGAGCGAGTAGAGATAATCTTAAATAGCAAAGGAATGCGTGGGTATGAGAATAATAAAATGGAAAAAAAGCGCAGACTACATTCCCCTTTTACACAGAGAAAGCCGTCGAAAAACTCATGCGAGTGCGAATGAGAAAACACTCAAAACATCGTAAGACAATAGAGTGTTGGAAATTATAAATGCTGCTCGGTATGCTCAAGGTTTTGTTCTCTCGTCCGCCGGTATATTCGTCCGCCGGCATATCCGTCTGTCTGTACCACTACCCGCCCGTCCGCCCGCCATCGGTTCTTTTGTCGCCTGTTTGTTTGCTTGTCCGCATATTCGATGTACATTCCCGGGGCCGGCCGTTTGCCCGTTCCCGCCACTTGCTTTGTTGTGGCGGACGTTCTCATTGTGGGCTTTGGGGGGCGCTTCCGGCGGAGAGGGATATGAACGTCAAGGGAGTTATAGCCCATCGGCAGTCATTGTTCCCGTATATCTTTTGCTATCACGGGAGTGTGGAAGACAGTGGGAGTGCGGAAGGCAATTGGAGCGCGGGAGGAAAATTGGAGAGTCTTTGGGGAGTCTTTGTAGAGTCTATTGTTTGTTCTCTCTTTTGTTAGCATGAGGAGCGCACAGAGGAGATGGGAGATGGGTGTGGGAGATGTTAGAGATATTGGTATGAACTCCTGATGCATTTGTTTATCGTTGGAATTGGTAACCCTACGATCCGGGGATTATTTGGGCCAGTTGATCGGGATGCAATATGCGAGAAACCAAAATGGCCGGAGAACAATATGCCGCTTTGAGGGGTGATGAGGAAATTCATAAAAGTAAGCCAATGCATCGAGTACTCCCGATATAGCTCCTGACATTGGCCAAATAGTTGGAATCGCCTAAGCAATTACGATGCATTAAACGACAACCCCTACCCACTAGTTGGCGAATCCTACCACCGTGATATGCATTATGGTGGATATTGGGTTCATTTGGCTTTCTATATGCTGTCAGTTTCTGTCCACGCACTCTAGTTGCGCTTAGGCTTGCATTTTATTCCAGCCTCACACTATACTGTTGATGACGGAAGCCAGTAGAAAGGAAAAGAGATTAGACAAGGAATTGAAGACCACCGAAGATATTGATAGATGCCGTTCAGAAGGATCCACAGAATCAAATGGAAAGCAGGAAGGAAGGGATGGAGGTTTCTGGTTGGCAAAAATGGCTAGCTGGGTGTTTCCTTATGGGGGATTGCAGAGAATGGTTTCTTGCTTTGTTTTGATGGACAGTTGCGGAAGGAAGAGACTCATGTGGTGATGAGGGGAATTTCCTTTGTGCTTTCTATTTAGTTTAGGCTTTTCCACTGATGTGGGGATAGCTGTGAGAGACGTGGTTTTTTCTTGCTCGGATCAATATTATTGACGTTCATCATTTTTCCCCGCTGTGCACGAAAGTATCACTAATATAATATACGAGGATTCCGATGCATGGCATTGGAGTTGTTATTGCTTTTATGGCCTGACGCTTTTATTTTTTTATCTTTAGTTAGGGCCGAGGATGTTAGTTTTCACAGTGGTCTCACCCCCCTATTCAAGGAGAGGTGGTTTCGAATAACCTGGCATGAGGTCAAACCCTTTAAGCTCTTACGGTTCAGAAGTTTTTGGCATGAATGAGCATGGCTTGCACAACATCCGGGTGTGGGGGTGTTTGGATTGCGAAGAGTGATTAAAGAGATATCAACCCTAGTCGGTTATGGCTGTGCTAAGCCAGCAGAAGTGGGTTTGGGAGGGAAGCAAGAATCGAGATTTTCTCCTGGCTTTTGGCAGGAACAAGGTGACCTACGGGAATTTGACATGAACGTTTTAACGGAGAAGATGCTATCAAGTTCACTCCGTAGTGCCGGGAATACTGCTCCTAAAGTGTGAGTTTTTGTCACTAAATAACAGATCGTAGAGTTGTGATATATGCAGAGGCTCTGGATGAATCATCCTTGTTGAAGGTTCTAGATCGACGTTGGTCAATTGAGATAGATTGTGGAGGTTTCGGGAGTCTGGCGAAGAGTTCCGATATTCGATAGATTAGTGTGGAGGTTAGGAGATTCTCCGGACATGTCTTTTCTTTGTTATCACGGGAGTGTATGGAGGAAAGGGTAGCATGTTTTGGAGAGATACGGATAGGTGTGGTGATTCATGGAATGATGGGGATACGTTGTTTATGTTTTACTTATACACCTGTCTTTACCGTTAGTTTAGAGAAGTAGAGAGCGAAGCTGTTTTTACCTTACCATACGCTTTTGTGCACGTCCTACCACAGTCCACACAGAGTCCTTCAGTGTTCCTACCCACCGCTGCGCAAGTCAGTCATTGGTTGCTATTCTCCTCCATTACAAGAATCCTTCCGTTTATCATATCATACCTGCTACTCAAGGAACGACAATCATAGGACGTAATTAGCCGATTATTCACCCTGCAGACTAGTCCTTTTTCACAACTAGTTTCCTTGCTGCTAGTCTCTCTTAATAACTGGCTCTTCACTACTACTTTAGCCATTTCTTCACTAACTTACTACCTTGGTCGTTATGCTATGCTTAACTCCTCTCGCCCCCACCTCCCCGCTCGCATCGTAGCTTCACAAGCATACCTTATTCAACTACGGCACTCCCGTTTTCTCACCCCTTGTAATCCTTATTCTTTCGCCTTCTTCCCGAGCCTTTCACATAATCCCGAACTCGGGTTTCTTTCGGTGTGCTAGCAGTATACATTCAAGCCTCATTTCCTCTACTTCCGACAACCAACAACCACAGATTGTGGCTGCCCTCCGCAGTGAAAACTTGCTATTAATTGCGGATAGTTAGCTTTGGCTGCGGTATAGAGCGATCAGGAGCAACCACGACGGAATTTACTTCTTCTCTTCCCTTCCCTTTCTATAGAGCATTTGTAGTGTTCAGAAACCTGGATTGCATGGGAGAGTTTATGGTGTTTCGGAGGTTCTTTGAAGTCTCTAGAAAGTAATTTCATGTTTGTGGGTCTGGATTCCGGTAAACCCCCCCTGAGACTGGCGCTTGCCACGCGATTAGTTATCCCGCGATTAAACGGTTTCTTGGCATCCAGTTCCCGAGACTTTAACAAATGGCTAGTCTACCGGTATTTCTGGACTCGCCCAACTGGAGTCATAACAGGACTTTCTGAACTCGTTTACATTTTCCCGCCACATGAATGGTGCCTGTAGGGCAGCAGTCTTTTGCTATCATCTCACAGAAGCTAGCGTTAGTCTGTGAGTTCGGTTCCCAGATGGCATTTCCACTTCCTGCCCTTGCATTTTTACCGCAAAACCATTATATGCGACTGTACTGTGCTCCGCCCACGGGTTCACCCCGCCAACCTTGCGCTGGAGGTTAACTAAGGACCCGACGGCATGTAGCGCGTGGGTATCACCGGTTGAACGGGAGTAGGAGCTCACACAACTTCCACCGGACGGTGGAATTCCAGCGGGGTTCACTTGGATTCTCAACAATAAGGCTTATAGACAGCGGTTTGGACGGCAAAAGAAATGAGGGGCTCCGGTATAAGAGTTTATATAAACATCCTAAGAGGAAAAACATTCCAGCAACGAAAAAGTGGGAAACTAATAAAAACGAATTACTGATAAACCAAGTACAGATGCCTGAGCAGAGAGAGAGATGGAACTGGGGATGAATAAATGAAAACTAACAAAGAAAAATAGGACACCCCTTCTACCTCACAGGCCGTACAAATCCTTTCCCGCATCCAGCACATACCGGATCCTTTAGAACACTCGATTATGGTAATCTCCCATCGCCGTGCCATGGCTGGTTCTTTTGATTCCCTGCCGAGCGTGGGAGTATATGACTGAGGGTACAATCCGGCCGAGGCAGAGAGCGTTCCTGTATCAGCGGCCGTGAGGAAACACAGGAGTAGTCGGATGTGTGTTTGATGTGCCGGTGGGAGGCTTGTAACTGATGCCCCCCCGAGTTCGGCATGCTGGGGGGTTAGCGTTGTTTAGGTTTGATAAGCGAAACACGCAACTTCGTTTTAGGGCCAGGGTTATTGTTGGACCACTAGTAAGGAACGATATGCGGTAGGCAGTCGAAAAAAAATGTCCCCGTCCAACACTGAAGAGAATATTTAAGGGATTTTGGGTTGTGGTTTCTGAATGAGAAATTTATTCACTACAAGTAGCGAATCTAGTTTGATAGGCAAGTAGCGTCAGGGGCCTGGTCAACCGTGTCGTTGCGGTATTTCACGGCCGCATGCATAGCTACGTATAATATTATCACACTCTTTTCACCATAAATCGACAAACCGTCGTTCCATTTCATTAGCCAGGGCAATGTATAACACAACCACACCCATGCATCAAATATCTCAAGCTAAATGTATATAATTCCAATCTTGTGAACCCTATTTATCCCTATGGTGAGACGAAAGAGAGGAAACCTCCCCGAAAACATAGTAAATAATGATCACTCCACTGCACTCCCCGCCCCAGCGTAAACCTCTCCGAAAATCGGCTTCCTAACCTCCTCCTCACTTGAAAACGTTAAATGCCTCACCCCGGAATTTCGCGCGATTCCCACATCACCCCAGCGAAGCTTCTTCCCTATAGCCACCTGCGGGTCCTCCCAAGCATGACATGCGGCCGAGATCGCGGCAGAGCAACTCCCAACAGTAGTAGTCTCCGCAGCAAATCGCCTATACCCCATCCCGGTGGCACTCAGCAGGGCAAGAATCCCCAGCATGAGGACGAAAATGATGGCAATGCAGGAGTACCCGACGGTACTTATCCCTACAGGGGTCGCACGACCAAGCGGATCCCATATCTCGACCCTCGCGAAGAATAATGACTGCGAGGTCAGCCAGTGGAGGAGGCCACTCAGGGTCATTAGGGGGATAGCGTAGGTGTAGGGTATTTGAAGCCGGTATGTGGAGCGCTGGCCTGGTTGTGGGGATGTGACTCGGAGGGTGCGGTGATGGTGGCTGAAGAGGGACCATTCGTGACCCGAGAGCATGCAGGTGAAGAGAGAATTGTAGGTTAAGTAGAGGAATGATAGGATTGTTTGTGGAAGGTTAGCTACGAGGATTGCCTGGCTTATGTTTCTGAAGTGGACGGCAATTGTAGAGCCACCCTTTAATTTTCCAAAGCCTGTGGCCCACCTATTTTGTATCTTCCTGAATATTTCTCTCTGGAGGAGTATCAGGAAGGGAGGTGACTTACATTGACTTGATATCGGTACCCAAGTACTTACCATTATTGGCTATCCCCATTCGAAGTAACACCCCCGCGACAGTGATAGTTATAAGGCAGAAAAAATTACAAGTTATCCACCTCGTCTTGCTAACACTAGTCCACCACCTCTGCACCCCCTTTTGCTTCCACTGCCTGGGCCCCGTCCTCCCATGCTTCCACTCTCTCTGCACGAACCGCCGATTGGCAAAGCACATCCCCGTTGTTGTCGGGTCCGGCATTCTCAAAAAGGAGTCCACAGCATCGCCCAACGTAACCAGAGTGGGCTCTCGAGATCTAACCACAGCCATGATCATACTGCATGCTTTAACAAGATTGCAGCAAATAACGGCGATCATAATCCCTAAGGAGAACTGCACCTTGCACTTTTCCGGTTTTGGTGTCCTCTCGCTCTTGCATCCACTTATCTCCACCTCGCTCCCTGTTGAAAGCCGCACCCGCCACGGAACCCCGTTTGTCACATTAGAGACCAGGTAGCCGGGGTTACATGTGTGACCTATCCGATAGTAAATTCCGCCTAGAGGGGCCAACTCGTAATCGCATATCCAACTGCTTGGCGAGATGGCATCGACGAGGACAAGGTTAATATTTAGGAGGGTATTATTGTGCGTTGCATTGGAAAGATGCTTGGTGATTAGGAATAGGTTTCTATGGCTGGACATAAAGTCGGTGTTATAGAGTTTTGCGCAGTCACGAGGTGTCAAGTTTTCGTAACCCTCGGGACTGGTATTGTATCCTTCGAGCACCCGACTGAACAGCTGAACCTCTCCATCCATCATAATTTTCGTGCGATTTTTGATGTTGTAAGACTCCTGGTAGAAGTCGAATAGTTCCTCGGTCGTATTCGAGTGGGTTGCTTGTTCAAAATAGTTGTTGGTCACTAGAGTTACCACAAAATTGTTCGCCGCTATCGAATTATAAACCGCAGAATTGTACCTGCCATTTTCCAGTTAACCTTCCTTCTAGGACCCGGGCGGGTAATATAAACATACAGCAAGTGGAGAGGAATACTCGTGACCCCAATCGCAATCCACATAAGCGCCCTCTCCCGCTTAATCCTGAACAAATTCCTAACACTCGGAACCCCAATATCCATCCATCGTCTCATCGCATGCGCCGCGTCAATCTCGCTGCGTGTCGGCGCTGCGAGGCACTGCTGCGTATAATTACTCCCAGACAGCAGAAGTGTAGAAAGGAAATTTATCCCCAGGTGCAACCAGACCCCGATCGTCCTACTCTTGTCACAACTGCCCAAATACAAGGTCCCAACGCCTCCTTTCATCTTGTATTCCAGACTCACAGCAGCGTAGATTGTTAAACTGATGTTTATAAACAGAACAACAACGACGGAAGCGGCACAGGCTAAAACACTGGTATGCCAGCCCGTGTACCAAACCGGTTTCCATACTGACGGGAGGGAGTTCGACCATCCTCGTGTGAATCCGGATCCTAGAATAAATAATTCTATAGGAGGTTTGCTTTCTCCCCCTCCTCCCCTGTTGTGGAAATCGTCACCTGTTGACACAGCCGTCCATTTCGGTAACTTCTTCTGGAAATTCGACATTCGATCGTCGGTAACCACCTGTTTCTTGTCTAGCCCATCGAAGGAGAACCGTTTTGAGGCTTAGGATAAGCTGAGGTGGGAGGTTCTAGTTAAGGTTATTTCAAATTTTAATTATGGGCAAGGATGAGTACTTTTGGCTGTGTCAGCCTCGGAATACCGGCACTCCCTCGGAACACCGGCACTAGCACGTACAGTACCAAGCACACTTGTACCGCACTACTGTGCCTTCGATAACCGGAAGCTGCAAGATTATTGGGCGAAGTCCAATCATATAATACCGTATCACAATTTTTTCAAGTCAGTTCTGCAACCACAAATGGAGGAACAGGGTATAAAACTGGGTGAAAAAAGAAAGGAAATAAAGGTCAATGCATCATCACATAGGCTGTGGGGATTAGTTAGGGTCGTTAGTGATAGGTGGAGAACTGAAGTCGGGGAGCTGCGGATGAATATGGGTATACCGCCTGGTACGAGTACTGTATGGGAATCTATAGAAATTCCTGCGAATAAGAGGCAGTGATGAGACAGGACAGTAGAGAACCACCGACTAAGCTATGCGGGCCATGATATGCACGTGTCCCTTGAGCGCTGGGAATTTTCTAGCCCCTTCCCGATTATCTCGGCGATTCAAGGTGTACTGTACCTTGCGGATCGTCTTAACCCACATAAAGTCAAAAGCTAAGTTGTGTATGATATTACCTTCTTTCAGTAAACGAATCATATCAAGAGTGAAATTCGCTTACTAGCGTAGGTCTAGTAAGAGGTTACTGGAGAAACAGCCATAAGACTGAAGTGAGCAAACGCACTGGCTAGATGTTGCGACAAGCCCCGCAGACTTCCCGGCAGGCTTCCCCAATCGTCTTCCCCGACATGGCTCCCGGGTGGCTCTGTGGGGCCCCACATTCTGAGACCTACTATTGACCTCTTGAGGCCCTGCCGTCATATTCCCCGATCTGCGCAAGCCCTGTGAGAGGTTCCCGCCCCGCCCTCATGACCGCATGAACAGACTGTCCAATTGCCAACACGAGATTCCCTCGCACTTTGGTGAAAATCGTACTGTGATGAGGAATCCTCAATGAAAGGGGCGGGCATAAGTGCTGCCTCTCAAAGCTAGAACACTTGAGAGAAGCAAAATCCAAATGAACCATGAGCTTCTTAACTCATTCTTTAGCTTAGAAGTAGATCGGCTCTTTGAGCACCCATGATTGGGAACTAACATCAACAATATCCCGGAATGCAAGTGCTCGGGTATGGTATCGTGCGAGTACTGTACGAGGAGAGATCCCAGGCGATCACAGCTGCAAGCCAAACGCCACAGCACATCACCCCCAGACATCAATACTAACCCCCTTCACAGAAAAATAGTACTCGTGCAGTAGTATTCGTACTGTACTCGAGTGCTAGACTACTACCGCTCCTCCACTGGTCCGGAATCCTCCGGTGAGTTTATCGCATGAACCCGTCCATCCCAATTAGCTTTGCCAACGAATTACTCGCTATCACCCATCAAATCACTTCCGCAAAAACCAACAGCATGGTGGCGCAAAACCACCTAACCTTGCGCCCAGCAGGGGCCACTTCACGCTGAGAAGCTCTAACCCAAACGCTCCACAAGCCGCATTATTCCCAGCCGACCGTGTTTAACGCCCTATCGTTGGACTACCCTGGTACGTCACTCTACCGGTTCTTCAGGATTTGGAGGATATCCAGATACGTTGACGCCAAGGATCCGAGCTCCTGTCTGGCCTTGCGGGCGCAGCAGTGTGTCCGGATACTAATGGAATTCGCATGCAGCACCGGTGCTGTACTGTACTATGCTCTGCATCTTGTCGCTATGGGTGGTATGATAGTAGAAGCTCCTACCAGATCGCCCGTAGTGCTACCTGTACATCAAAACCCTAGCTACCTTTTTTAAGCGTAGGAATATCATACCAGCACTCGAGACTTAAACACCTCATTCTTCATGACCCTCGCTATGCGCCATAATTCTCGATAAAATTTAAAAGTTCGGAAGCTGTTAATGAATTTTACAGAACATCCCGCTAAAAAAAATTGTCTTTTTACGACTTACCGTATGAAATCATGAAATAAACCAAATAACATATCTCTCTCGCACCCGCGTACTTACAGCACTGGGGTGAATATAAAGCTTGTTCGAAATTCTCTCTTAGTGTCACTTCATTTCATTTCCTTAGCAGAGCTTTCGGCGGAGGACCGGCGTAGCGTTGGAAAGCAGGCTTAATGTAATCTGAAATTATTTCGGAATGTGCTCCCATAATGATTATAATATTTAATGTGAAAACGACCGATTCGATAGGGTTGCCGCGCCGAAAGAGACCGGATTCCACTCGTGTCGCGGGCTAAGCTACAATAATCTATTTGAACCCTGTCCTACCGACACTACATAAATCTCCTGTGCCTGGGTACAGTACAGTGCCGTGTTAGACCACCAGGGTGCTGCACCGGACTATAGTACAACGGATCCGGTCATCGCCTCAATTGCCCTCCATATTTCTGCGAATTGAAGGGATGGGTTTGATGTTCACTGCGTACTTATGGGTGGTGGATTCGATAGCAAAATGCTGTATTGCAGAGCGATCGTACGAGTATAATAATAACTCGAACAACCGGATGCGCTATGTCGTTGGGCTTTCCTTTCTCGGTAAGGTCTCTTTTCCCTGCCTAGGAAGAGGGAAGGGGACTGAGTTTTTTTTTTGGCCTGTTTTTTTTGGCCCATTTCCGAAGAAGAAAATTTTGGAATACATAGCTCACTGTCCAATCATTTGGGTTTCTACCATCCCCCCATCTATCCTAGTTTTATGATATAAGCAGATCTTACATCCACCCCGCTCTGTCCCGCTTATTCAGGGCCTGTTTCCGGGTTGCGAATCGAATAGCCATCCCACTGAACCACCCGCTGCTCTGTTGGTATGTATCACTAGCTCCCCCTTGCCCAGCCTCAACCATGCCCCTAGTGTCCATGTCTTCACGCATAGCAAGTCACCTGTAGTATCCGTTACTAATAATCCGGGCGCCAAACCTACTAGCAGTCGGTAAGGGATACTATCCTCATGGCCATTGGAGTGGTATCGTGTTTGGGTGGGCCATGATTAGGGTTTAGCACCAAAATATCCTTCCCGAGGTAGTGGGAGTCGTGGATGTTGAAGGTTCTAGATGGATGTTGATTGATTGGAGTAGATGGTG
The DNA here is from genome assembly GCA_006112555.1 of Tuber indicum. NCBI lineage: Eukaryota > Fungi > Ascomycota > Pezizomycetes > Pezizales > Tuberaceae > Tuber > Tuber indicum. The sequence goes on along the minus strand of VBSK01000056.1, from coordinate 1,378,417 downwards.
GAAGTTTCGGGAGTCTAGCGGAGAGTTCAGAAGTTTAATAGATCAGTGTGGAGATTCAGACATTTACAGAGTAGACTCTCCAGACATATCCTTCCTTTGTTATCGCGGAGGTGTGAAGAGGAATGGAGGCATGCGTGGAGACATAGAGAGAGGCGTGGTGAGCTATGGAAAGACTAGATGCATTGACTATGTTTTCCTTATATAGTTGTTTTTACGGTTAGTTTAGAGGAAGCGTCAACTAACAAAGTCGTTGACCATACCTCTCACCCTTGTCTACACACCGTCATAGCTCGCCACATACCCGCTTATCGTAAAAACCCGGAGATAGGATAAATGACACTGTATCGGTACAGTGCTTGCCTATCCTAGTGTGGCGCTGTGTATATTCCTTTTTCATTGTCTCAGCTGAGGGCAGAGCTTGCGCTGTTTCCCCCTCGCTTAGCCAAGAAGGGTAATTCCAACGTCCTAGCACGTTTATGTTCTATTCGAGTATTTACAGTAGTTTTGTATCCGTTGCGTGATCGGTCATCCACCATTATTTAGATTAAGAGTTAGAAAATACGATTTAGGTACCGGGAAAGAGTGTTCGCGATGCGAGACATGCTTCATTTTGCTGGCAGTGTCATTGGTGTCTTTGGTCAGAGGCGGCAGGGTCCTAACTTGGCAATTGAACGAACTGTCAACTCTCAGCCACCAGTATCTAACAAACAGTATACTACTAAAATTGGTGTTTTTCACATGAATAAAAGTAGTTAGCACAATATACGAGTGTGTTATCATAATGTTTGAAATGTGAATGAACACTATCAAAAAAGAGAGAGCAACTCGGTCAGTTGGAGCTATCCTAAGCGGGCATAGTTATGTTTGGGGGGGGGAAGGGGGAAATCGAAATTTTGCCTTCGCTTTTGGCAGGAACACTATCGTCTGTGGGAAGCTTGAGGTGAATACTTTAACGGGGAAGATACTATCAAGTTCGCTCTAAAGTACCGGGAATAATACTTCTATAGTATGAGTCTTTGTCACTAAATAACAGCTCATGGGGTTAAGATATACAGTATGCAGAGGTTGCGAATGAAGCATCACTCCTCCTATCATATGATACCTGCTACTCAAGGTGCGACAGTCATCGGACGTCATGAGCCGATTGCTCCAGATCTAGTGTTTATCCGCTGCACAGACTAGTTCTGTTTCACCACCAGTTTCCCTACTACTCGATTGCCTACATTTCTGTCGTTCCCGTTCTTCCCTCTCGTGCCTCTACTTTTTCTAGGCCCAGGGATAATATCCCGTCCTGTGCCAGAGGTAGGCAATCAAGCTTCCCTTCCGCTCCCTCCGGCAATCAACGACTACAGATCGTGGCTGATACCGTATTGAAAACCTGTTATGAATAGCTGTCAGTTAGCTTCAGCTGCAGTAGAGAACACTTCAAAGAAACCAGGGTGTAATATAGTGTATCACGTTTCCTGGCTTCTGATAGAGTACTTGTGGTTTTTGAAACTGGATAGCGCTTGGACGTTTGTGAAGAGCGTGTGGTTCTTTAAAGTCTCTGGAAAGTGAGTTCGTATCCCCGAGATGTCTTGTGCTCGCGAAGGCATCGGCTATCCCATAGCTTCATTATTCCTTTGCATCCCGCTCCAGGTTGAAGGGATTCCGGAATTGGTCACTCTACGAGGTCTCTTATTACCCGTTTTTGTTTTTTTGCTTTACCCTCCAATTGGTTCCCTATAGGGTATTAGCGTTTCTTGGTATCCCACAAAGCCACCATGAGTGCTTGAGTTCTGTTCCCAAAAAGAGTCTTTATTTCTAATCCTTTCATTTTCACATCAGAGTTATTATGCTCCTCCCACAAGTTTATTCCTCAAACCTTGCAGATGAGGTTAAGTAAAGCCCTGCCAACTTGTGGCGTGTGAGAATCAGTTGGGCGGGAGATCACACGGCTATTAGAAGAACGTCTATCGGGTAATGGAGTTTCGGCAAGGTACTCCTAGAGAAAATTCTTAAGGGGGCTTGAGTAGCGGTATCTGGCTACTAGGATTTGGCAATTTATCCACTACGCGTAGCGAAGGGAACGAGGTAAGTGTGGGTCTGTGGGCGGCATTCTCATTCCATAGACACCGTTGTAACGCCAGGGGCCTGGTCAACGTTGCGCTAGTGATATGTATCTCATGATCAATGCATAATTGTGTCTGATCTGATTATCCCTGCACAACTGCGCTATAAATTTCAAACCCATGCTCAAATCCAGTCCATAGCATCTACCGGAGGAATATACAATACAATCCCTCGCATGCACCAAATATCTCAAGAGAAATATAAATAGTTCCAACTTTCAAAACTCCATATTTGCCTATGATAAGACGAAAGAAAACAACCTTTCTCTGAACTCATGGTCATGAACGATCACTCCCCCTTTTTCCCCGCCCCAGCATAAACCTGCCGAAAAGCTGGCTTCCCAACGCCTCCCGCACTCGAAAATGTTAAATGCCTCACCCTCGGATCTTGCACAATTCCCACATCCCCCCAGCGCACCTTCTTCCCGATCATCACATCCGTGTCCTCACAAGCATGGCATGCGGCCGAGATCGCGGCGGAGCAACTCCCAACAGTAGTAGTCTCCGCAGCAAACCGCCTATACCCCGTCCCGGCGGCAATAAACAGTGCAAGAATGCCTAGAGTGAGGGCGGAAATGATGGCAATGCAGGAGTACCCGACGGTACTTATCGTTGTTGGAGTCTCGCGACCAAGTGGGTCCCATATCTCGACCCTTGCCAGGAATATTGACTGCGAGGTTAGCCAGTGGAGGAGGCCACTCAGGGTCATTAGGGGGACAGCGTAGGTGTAGGGTAATTGAAGCCAATATGTGGAGCGTTGGCCTGGTCGCGGGGATGTGACGCGGAGGGTGCGGTGATGGTGGCTGAAGAGGGACCATTCGTGGCCCGAGAGCATGCAAGTGAAGAGGGAATTGTAGGTTAAGTAGAGGAATGATAGGATTGTTTGTGGAAGGTTAGCTAGGAGGATTGCCTGGTTTATGTTTTTAAAGGGGATGTAGATCAGGGAGCCACTGTTTACTTTTCCAAAGCCTCTGGTCCACCTTTTTTGCCTTTTCATTAATATTGTTGTCGAAGGGGGTGTTAGGAGAGGGATAATGACTTACATTGATTTAATGTCCGTACTCCAATACAACCCGTCATTGACGATCCCTATTCGAAGTAACACCCCCGCGGCAATGATAGCTATCAGGCAAAAAAAATTACAAGTTATCCACCTCGTCTTACTAACACTAGTCCACCACCTCTGTACCTCCTTTTGCTTCCACGGCCTCGGCCTTCTCCTCCCAGGCTTCCAGCCCCTCTTGATGAACTGCCGATCGGCAAAGCACATTCCCGTTGTTGTCGGGTCCGGGTCTCTCAAAAAGGAGTCCACAGCATCGCCCAATGTAACCAGAGTTGGCTCTCGAGATCTAACAACCGCCAGGACCATACTGCAGGCCTTAATAAAATTACAGTAGATAACGGCGACCATGATTCCTAGGGAGAACTGCAGCTTGCACCTCTCTGGCTTGGGTGTCTTCTCGCTCTTGCATCCACTTATCTCTACCTCTAGCCCTGTGGAGAGCCGTATCCGCCAGGGAGCCCCGTTCGTCACACTTGAGACTAGGTCTCCGGGGTTGCAGGTGTGGCCCTCTCGACTGTAGGGTCCCCCCGGAATCCCCTCGTGGTAATCACACATCCAACTACTTGGCGAGATCGAATCGGCGTAGACAATGTTAATATTCAGGAGGGTTTTATTGTGTGAGGCGTTGGAACTTTGTTCGGTGATCAGGAATAGGTTTCTGTGGCTGGACATATAGTCAGTGTTATAGAGTTTTGTGCAGCCACCAGGTGTCAAGTCTTCGTAGCCCTGGGCATCGGTATTGTATCCCTCCAGCACACCATTGAACGTCTCTGTCACAATCGCACTCATAGGGATATTCACGGTCGTTAGATTTGTGATGTTGTATCTCTCCAGCACATCATTGAACGTTTTAGTCACGCTCGCACTCATGGGAACACTCACGGTCGTTAGATCCGTGATGTTGTCTAACTCTTGGTAGAAGTCGAGAAGCGCCTCGGTCGCATTCGATTGGGCAGCTTGTTCAAAGTAGTTGTCGGTTACGAGGGTTACTACAAACTCATTCGCCGCTATCGAATTATACACGGCGGAATTGTACCTGTAATTTTCCGGTTAACCTTCCTCCTCAGACTCGGGCGGGCGTGATATAAACATACAGCAAATGCAGAGGAATACTCGTAACCCCAATCGCAATCCACAACAATGTCCTCTCCCGCTTAATCCAGAACAAATTCCTAACACTCGGAACCCCGATGTTCATCCATCGCCTCCTCATATGCGCTGCGTCAATCTCGCTGCGTGTCGGTGCTGCGAGACACTGCTGCGTATAATTACTCCCGGATAACAGAATGGTGGAAAGGACATTTATCCACAAGTGTAGCCACATCCCAATCTTCTTGCTCTTGTCACAGCTACCCAGATACAACGTCACAACTCCTTCTTCCATCTTGTACTTCGGATTCGTTGCAGCGTAGATCGTTAAACCGATGTTTACCAATAGGACAACCACAACTGAAGTGGCGCAATATAAGACACCGATATGCCAGCCCGTGTACCATGCCGGCTTCCATATTGGCGGGGGGAAATTCGACCGTTCCTGGGTAAATCCAGATCTAGGAGCTAATAATTCTGTGGAAGAGGGCTTGCTTTCCCCTCTTCTCCGGTCCGTGTTATCTCCTGGTAACGCAACCATCCATTTCGGCAACTTATTTCTGAGATTCAACATTTCCCCACCCGCAACACGATAGATAAATTCTCACCGGTCAATTTTCTTCTGAACGAAAAGAAAGTCATTCTAGGCCTCAGAAGAGGTTGTGCGGGGAGGCTCTATTTAACGTTATTGAAACTCCCGTCACGGTCGAGCATGGGCACTTTTGGCGACGCCAGCGCTAAAATCTAGTAGACTATTTGCACAGGTATTATGTGCTGTTTGCCTTGTTTGGCTTCTGGTGATAGGAAGGCGTAAGATTCTCCTCGATCAACGGGTTTTAGATTCATACGGCATTGATGGGAGATTTCTGCGCTCACTCAAGTCGGGTTTTTTATTCCTGCTGTCACTGGTGACAGCAGGATCAGGAAACTGATATCATTCCCGCCAAATAAGCAAAGTAGGACAGAATGCCCTGTTTTGGTACAGTACCTGTCAGCCGAGAAGTTGAAAATTTACAGGCGGTGTTGGGTGGCGTCCTTGGCCTCTGAATGGGCACCTCTATTGAAAAAATTTTTCCTCAATATTTCAGCCACTTTCCCACTTTTCCTCACTACCTCGATAGATCATACAATCTACCGATTTGTGCCGTACAAGCAAAATACACCTTCCCCGATTCTAGAAGTCTTTGCACTAAGACTCGCTGCCAGTTAGGTGTAGCCCAGTAGAGCTTCAGCTCAACAACTAGGGATTATAATGACAACTAAACGATACCGAACCTGTGTTGTGGATTTTGCGAACCGAACTACCGACCACACAGAACCGCCAGGAACCCTAAAGGTATGATGGCTAGAGCCAGGGGTGGTATTGTTGAAAATCACGAAGCTTCCACTGTTTAGAGTATGAGGCGGTGGTTGTTTGGCAATGGTTTGGGAAAACGTAATGGTGGAACAAGCTAAAGGAAAGAGTGAAAGAGTGAGTAAGGATATGTAAGAACTAGTAGTTAGTGCAAGGAGAAGTGTTTGGAATGTTTTAGGAGTTAGCACTCGGGATACCGGAAGTAACAGGTTACGCTCCGGAGGTCTAGAGGACAACCGGGTGTCGCACTATAAGAGTTAGGAAACCGGAGAAGAATCACAAAGGTATCAGGGCTGTCTGGAACCGCTATAGCTTAGGGGAAATGTTTCGGGGGATGTTCGAAGGAGTCGAGTAAAAGGAACGGTGTGGCATCATGAAGAAACGGTGGTATGGAATTCTGCGAGGCAGATGGACGAAGAAGATGTTTGCAAAGGAACAGCTTGTGTATATATAGGACACCTCCGGCAGCATAGAAAGAACAAGAATCGCAGACACTCTCTACCTATCATAGCCTTATTATTTGAGAATATCTCCAAAATCTAAAACACCATCGTAGCCTTAAATAGTAACGACATAAACTTCGCAAAGTAAACATCCTAACACATAGTAGTCATTGAGCGAAATATCTGCTAGGACGTTAAGTTGTTAGAAGCACCCAAAGCTGGGATGCTAACGATATGGGCATTCTATTCGCTCGTTCCATTTTGATGGGCATTGGGTCAATTTTTCGTAGGATTAAGTGGCTAGAGCGTACAAATCCTGTTTGAAGAGTAAGTACCCATACGAAATGGGGATATTATGGTCTATTTATTAATGCCTTGGCGACGGTGGTACTAGGATAAGAAATTCTAGATGAAATGGAGCTGTACTGTACAGCACAATAACTGCCTCTCGAGGCTAGAGCACTTGCAAGAAGAAACCCCCTCGCGAGCTAGGAGCTTCTCCACTCACCCTTCGACTGAGAAGTAAGAACCGTGCCTTTGGACAGCCTATGATTAGAAACAAACCATAGGTATATCCCAGGGTACAGGTATCCGACCACTCCAGCAGGCAACAATACCCCTACAGTAGTGAACTACTGCTCCTGCCTCCATAACCTAGTCCACAAGCTCCAGTGGGTATATCGCATGAACCTACCTACCTCAACCCGAGCTCGGTAAGATTTTATTTACTCGATATTCCACCGGGTAGTAGGCGGCGGAGCTTGCAGCATAGTTGTGCAATTCCACCCTTCCTGATGTCAAACAGGAGGGGCCTTTGCACCTGTTTGGCCCCGGCGGTTTGAGATAGCCGCAATTTCAAATAATGATTTGAAAATTGTCCGCTGCCAAACACTATTGAAGTTTTCAAATCTCAAAATCATCACCTGTGCTTAAGTCTAGCAAGTTGAGCAAAAAAGTAAGACATATCACTGTGACCTTCCTAAACTACACATTCTCGTTGGCTTTCATGTCATGATAATAGACCTCGTGATTTAATAAAGCATCTGGGGGTGTAAACAAATAGTTATAGCCCTAGATATTCAAATCACAATGTAAAGATTTCCCAAATCACGATCCGAAATTATGTTCCGGCAATATTACCGAGTCAAACACCTTGACTATGATATTATTATCATAATAATAATATTATTATGATACCTCAAATCACAACGAACCAAACATGCCCTAATATGATAGTTTTTAGTGCTATCATATAAATCGGTTGGGATGCTGAGCGTTGAGGTTCAGCACCCTAAAATCCTTTAAGATTATATCGACATCTTTGAGTATGATATGATAATATTATGATAAGGGGGGAACAAACTCCTTCTAGTGGAAAGCAGCCCTTACTCCCATCCCCACACTGACAATACCTCTACTGTCGCATTATTGGAGGTGCTATGTGTCTCGAGAAATGGGAGTATTGCTGAGGATCAGGGGTTGAGGAACATTGATCAAAACTCCGATACAGAAATTCTTTCAAAACGTGCCTGGTGACGCACTTTCATTCTTGTGCGGCTATCGTCGGTAGTCTCTCGGCTACTTCGGTGCAGATAGATCTCCTAGCCGGAGGATTTTGGTTTTTTATTTCACTTGTGGCAATTTGAATCGATTTATTCGACTCGAAATGGCAATTCGTCAACTGCGATTTGCCCTAAAAAAATGCCGATTCGGTAGGATTGCCGCGCGGTAAGTTAACCAATTGAGGCTCTGCCCTCAACGCTCCGGGATGAATCCCGGTATTCTGTCCTGCCGATATCATAAACCTCCTCTACGGAGGTATAGCCCCTAAATATTGTATATTTTGCTAGCAAGGGGGTTTTGGCTAGCGTGGGCAGAAGCATGGAATTGGGTATGATGACTACCCTATTCATTCCCTAACCACTGCTAGCAGAACACCAGTCCTTAGTAGAATATACAATACTTAGGGGCTATACCTCCGTACGGTATTAGACCGCCAGGGTACTGTAAAGTGCCGGACTGTAGTACAATGGATCCAGCCACTGCCTTAATTATGGTACCCTCCATATTCCAGAATTTCGTTTTTTTCCCCGAATCGAAGGGATAGGTTGGATGTTCACTGCTTCATGACGGTGGATTGGCTAGCAAAGTAGTGTACTGAGAGCAGCGCAAGGCGGCTTGTGAGTTGTGACTACAAAATAAGAACGCCGGGTGTTTTTAACAACAAGCCTTACAGCTGCGATTTGGACACTGTTGACCCGAATTGAATAGCTAGACAAAGATGCAAAGATCGTATTGAATATCCTAACCGGAGAAATATCCTCACGAAGAAAATAGGTAATGAAAAGAAAGGAAAGACTGATTTGACCCAAATATCGGTAACAGAGGAAAGAGGGAGACAGATTGGATATTAAACGAAAACAACAAAGGGAAAAAAAGCTGCCTTTTATCCTTCTCTGTATCATCCTGATCCACTTCCACATACTTCCAGCGTATGCCGTGTTCTTCATATGCTCAATCCTACTACTGCCCATTGTGCTACTTCAGTCGAGGATGAGAGGATTCGACCGAGGGTACGTTCCGATCGAGGATAAGATTTGGAGTATGACCAAGAATATTCGGTATTTCCACATGATAGGAGTAAGGCCTTCAAATGGAGTTGTCGCAGGTGTTGTTTGATGTGTAGAACTAACCGGTGGTCGAACATAGAGGCGTCGGAGTAGTTGATATAGGTCAAAAGGGTTAGGGTTGTTGAGTCTTGGTCTTAAGGGAAATATGCGGTAAGCAGGTTTCCGTCCAACAGGGTGATGGTTGCCATCTCGTACTTCTTGTGATGGAGGAGAATAACAGTCAATAACTGACTTGCGCAGCGGTGGGAAATAGAAACACTAAAGGACTATGTGAGGACGGTGGTAGGACGTGCACAAAAGCGTATGGTAAGGTAAAAACAGCTTCGCTCTCCACTTCTCTAAACTAACGGTAAAGACAGGTGTATAAGTAAAACATAAACAACGTATCCCCATCATTCCATGAATCACCACACCTATCCGTATCTCTCCAAAACATGCTACCCTTTCCTCCATACACTCCCATGATAACAAAGGAAAGACATGTCCGGAGAATCTCCTAACCTCCACACTAATCCATCGAATATCGGAACTCTTCGCCAGACTCCCGAAACCTCCACAATCTATCTCAATTGACCAACGTCAATCTAGAATCTTCAACAGTACTGCGAAGCGATAGTAAAAACTTGAATAACCGGATATGCTATGTCGTTAGGCTTTCCTCTCTAGGTAAGGTCATTTTGGTTTTGTCTTGGACGGGAAAAGGGGGTGGTGTTTTTGGCCTGTTTTTTTGCCCGCTTTCCAGAGGAGGAAATTTTGGAAGGCATGGCACACTGTCCAATTATTCGAGTTTCTGCCATCCCTTTACCGGTCCCGGTTTTATGATATAAAGAGATCTCACACCCACCCGGCTTTGTTCAATCCCTTCTCACTTAACCCGAACCGTTTCCGCGATGCGGATCAAATCGCCATCTGATGGAGCCACCCGTTGCTTGATCAGCATGCGTCACAGACACACCCCCACCCAACCCCACCAACCAATCCATAGTCTGTAATTCTCCATGTATGATACTTGTAGTATCGGTAACTAACAATCCAGGCCTCAAACCTGCTGGCGGTCGGTAGGGATGCTATCCTCATGGTCATTAGGGTAATCTAGAGTTTGGGTCGGCCAAGGTTAAGGTTTACCACCGAATATTTCCCCTTAAATAGCGGCAGTCATGAGTTTGGAAATACTACAGCCTCTGTTCGAAAAAATCGGGAAATGTGGAAATTAATTCTTAGGACACGGTTCCTCAATTGGCTCGAGCACACTGGATTCTCCCCTCAAAAACCGGAAGCTGATTCGTCATTTCCCGATTTTTTCGAACAGAGGCTGTATTCAGGTACTGTACTAGGCAAAAGCGTTCGTGATACGAGATATGTTTCATTGCGTTTGTGGCTCCATTGGTGTTATTGGGGAGGGATTGACGGGGTCCTAACTCAGGCATTGAACTAACGGTCAACTCTCTAGAGTTAATATCGAACAAATAGTATACTACCAAAATTAGAGTTTTTCGCATGGATAAAAGTAGCTAGTACAATATTCAAGTGTGGCAATGTTTGAAATGCGAAGGGGAAGCATCAAACAGAGATAGCAACTCGGTCGGCTAGAGCTATGGTCAACGGGTATAGCTGTGTTTGGGAGGGAAGGAAGAAACCTTGGCTTTTGGCGGGAGCACTGGTGTCCGCGAGAGGCTCTACCTTAGCATCGCGGGCTTGGTCAACTGGAGCATCTGTCAATTTTCGTGCTCGATCGTATTCTCGGCCTGTTTGTCGTCAGTCGGGGGGTAACGGTTGTTTAAAAAATTCTCACCCTTTCACTTTCTAAGTGGTCGCCATTGCATAAATTATCAGCCTTTCGTTGTGATCCCACCGAAACCACCCGAGCCCCCGAGTTCAGTTCCCAAATAACGCCCCAATCCCCCCACCTTTACATTTTACAAAGACACAATACCCATTCTACAAAGTCATTCTAAGGATCTTGCACCCGAGGCTAATAACCCTATGCCAATCTAGAGAGCCTGAGACGGAGTGGTAAAGTAGGAGCCTACAAGGCTACCGAAATAGCCCAGAGCGGGCAATGGAATCTCAGAAACGTGGTACCGGAGAGAATTCTCCAGGGGTATCGAGTAGTATTTAGTGGCTAGGAGTGAGGAACCTGCTCATTACCGGTAGTGAAGGCGGTGAGTTAATTGTGGTTCTTTGGGCCGCATTTTTATTCGATAGACCCATGGCAGAGTGAAGCTACTGGCCAACGGCATGCTAGTGAGATTTCATCACGGCATATACAACTCTGTGCTATTTCTCCTGCGTTACTGCGCCATAAATCTACAAATTCTTATTCACGCCAATTCCATATCCTCCACCAGGGAGATATACGATACAAACCCTCCACATTCTTCAAATATCTCAATCTAAATTTAGACAAATTTGCAGATTTCCGGGCCTGATTTCCCCCAATGGTAGGATGAAAGAAATAAAACCTTACCCGCAACCATAGTCATAAACGATCACTCCCTCCTTTTCCCGTTCCTGCATAAATCTCTCCGAAAATTGGCTTCCCAACCCCCTTCTCACTCGAAAACGTTAAATGCCTAACCCCAACATTTTGCCCAATTCCCACATCTCCCCAGCGTACCTTCTTCCCTATAATTACATCCGAGTCCTCCCAGGCATGGCAAGCGGCCGAGACCGCAGCAGAGCAACTCCCAACTGTTGTGGTCTCCGCAGCAAATCGCCTATACCCCATCCCGGCCACTGTTAGCAGCGCAAGAATCCATAGGGTGAGGAACGAAATGATGGCAATGCAAGAGTACCCGATGGTATTTATCGTTATTGGAATCTCGCGACCAAGCAGATCCCATATCTCGATCCTCGCAAGGAATATTGACTGCGAGGTTAGCCAGTGGAGGAGGCCGCTCAGGGTCATTAGGGGGATGGCGTAGGTATGGGGTAATTGAAGCCAGTATGTGGAGCGCTGGCCAGGGCGCGGGGATGTGACTCGGAGGGAGCGGTGGTGGTGACCGAAGAGAGACCATTCGTGGCCCGAGAGCATGCAAGTGAAGAGGGAATTGTAGGTGAGGTAGAGGAATGATAGGATTGTTTGTGGAAGGTTAGCTATTAGGATTGCCTGCCTTATGTTTGTGGTATAGGTGAGGAGTATAGAGATAACCCTCACTTTCCCAAAGCCTCTGGTCCACCTGTTTTGTGCTTTCCTTAATATCTTTCTCGGGAGGAACCTCAGGAGAGGGGAGATGACATACATTGAGCTAATGTCAGTGCTCGAGTAATTCCCTTCCCGGACGATCCCCATTCGAAGTAACACCCCCACGATAATGATAGCTATCAAGCAGAAGAAATTACAAGTTATCCACCTCGTCTTACTAACGCTAGTCCACCACCTCTGCACCCCCCTTTGCTTCCACTGCCTTGGCCCTGTCCTCCACCCATGCCTCCACTCCCTCTTAGCGAACTGTCGATCGGCAAAGCACATCTCCGTTGTTGTCGGGTCCGGGTCTCTCAAAAAGGAGTCCACAGCGTCACCCAATGTAACCAGAGTGGGCTCCCGAGATCTAACAACTGCAATGACCATACTGCAGGCCTTAACAAAATTGCAGCCAATAACAGCGATCATAATCACTACGGAGAACTGCACCTTACACTTTTCCGGCTTCGGTGTCCTCTCGCTTTTGCATCCGCTTATATCAACCTCTCCCTCAGTTGGAAGCTGCACCCGCCATGGAAACCCGTTCGCCACATTGGAGATTAGCTCGCTGGGGTTGCACGTGCCACCCGTCGGATTGTGAATTCCACCTACTGACTCCTGGTGGAAACCGCACATCCAGCTGCTTCGCGGGAATCTAATGGCGGAGACAATGCCAATGTTAAGGAGGGTGTCATTTTGAGTGGCGTTGGAACCATTCTTGGTGATTAGGAATAGGTTTCTGTGGCTGGACATAAAGTCGGTATTATAGAGTTTCATGCAGTCATGAGGTGTCAAGTTTTCGTAACCTTCGGGGTTGGCATTGTATCCCTCGAGCACACTAGCTAGCTGAACCTCTTGATGTATCGTAAATATCGTGCGATTTGTGGCTTTGTATAGCTCTAGATAGAAGTCGAATACCACCTCGGTCATATTCGAGTACGGTGCCTGTTCAAAGTATTTGTTGGTCACCAGAGTTACTGAAAAACCGTTCGATGCTATCGAATTAAACACTGCAGAATTGTACCTGCGATTTACTGGTTAACCTTCCGGCTGGGATACGGGTGGGCGTGATAATATAAACATACAGCAGATGCAGAGGAATACTCGTAACCCCAATCGCAACCCACAGCCACGCCCTCTCCCGCTTAATCCTAAACAAATTCCTAACACTTGGGACGCCAATGTCCATCCATCGTCTCCTCGCATGCGCTGCGTCGATCTCGCTACGTGTCGGCGCTGCGAGACACTGCTGTGTATAATTACTACCGGACAACAGAAGTGTGGAAAGGAAATTTATCCCCAGGTGCAGCCACATCCCAATCGTCCTACTCTCGTCACAACTACCCAAATACAATGTCCCAATTCCTCCTTCAATCCTGTGCTTCGGATTCGTTGCAGCGTAGATCGTTAAACCGATGTTTATAAACAGAACAACCACAACGGAGGTGGCGCAGACCAAGACACCGGTATGCCAACCTGTGTACCAGACTGGCTTCCATACTGACGGGAGAAAATTGGACCCTTCCTGGGTGACCCGAGATCCTAGAGTCAACAATTCTGTGGATTCGGAGTTACTTCCCTCTCGTCTCCCATCTGTATTCTCTCCTCGTAACGCAACCATCCATTTCGGCAACAGATTTCTGAGCTTCAACATTTTCTCACCCGCAATCCGCCAGACGAATGCTCACCCGTCACTTTGCTTCTGAGAAAAGAAAGCCATTCTGGGCCTCAAGAGAGGTTGTACGGGGATGCTCTATTTAAGGTTATTTGAAATTCCCATCACAGGCAAGCACGGGCACTCTTGGCGATCCCAGCGCCAAAACATATCAGACTATTTTCACAAGTATGATGTGTGCTGTATGCCCTGTTCGGCTTCTGATAATAAGAAGGCGTAAGATTATCCCCGATCGGCAGGTTTTAGATTCACACGACATTAGAAGATTTCTGCAAGCCCTCACGTTGGGGTATATTTTCCTGCTGACATTAACGATAGCAGGATCGGAAAACTAATATTATGCCCGCAAAAATATAAGGAAAATGGGACAGAATACCCTGCCTCGATAGAGTACCTGTCCGCTGAGAAGTTAAAAAGTTCCAGGCAGTGTTGGGTGCAGTCCCCTGCCTATGAATGGACATCCCTATTGAAAAAATGGCACCTCCCTATTTTAGCCCCTCTTCCTCTCTTCCTCACTACCTACATAAATCATACAATCTACCGATTTGTGCGGCACAAACCCTAGGTTTCAGATGCCGCAAAAACACCTTACCACACTGCACATGCCTTTGCTGTAAACCTCGCCAGCAGTTGCTTGTGGTCTAGTAGAGCTTCTGCCCAACGACCGGGGATTCTGATGCAAACCGCTTTTGTAAATTTCACTAACTTAACCACCAACTACATAGAACCGCGAGGAACCATAAAGGTATGATAGCCAGAGTTAGGGATGGTATCTCCAAAAGTCAATTTATCATCGTAGCCTAAAATAGTAAGGACAGTGACTTCCCAAAGCAAACCCCCCACACACATAGGAACACACATAGGAGACATTAAGTGAAATATCTTCTGGGGATTTAATCTTTAAACTGCTAGAAACACCCAAAGCTAGGATGCTAACGATATGGGTATTCTACTCCCTGTTTCTGTTTTGGTGGGAATTGGGTCAATTTTCCGTACAAGGAGAAAGTGGCTAGAGCGTGCATGCCAGGTTTGGAGAGTGAGTATTCTTACAAAATGAAGATATTATGGTGTATTATAACTGCCTCTCGAGGCAAGATCACTTACGAGAAATAACCCCCTAATGAACCTGGAGCTTCCCCACCCCCTCTTGTGCTAAGAAGTGATAATTGTGTCCCGGAAGAGCCTGCGCTTAGAACCTAACCCACGAATACTCCAGGATACAGGTATCCAACCTCCCCGGCAGGAAAACAATACCCCTTTAGTACTCGAGTGCTTGTATCATACGACACTACTGCCGCTCCCTCCGTCGCCTAACGGTAGTCCACAAACTCCATTGGGTATATCGCATGAACCTACCCACCTCAACCGAAGCTTGGCACAGTCTTATTCCCTTGATATTCCACCAGGCTGTTCCCATGGGAACCCGCAGCATGGTTGTGCAAAAAGTCACCCTGCCCGATGTCAAGCCCGGGCGACCATGTATCTAGATATCTGGACAACCGAGAGTATCGCCGAAGATTAGGGTTTTCAGAGCATTGATCAAGACACTAATACTTAAATTCCAATGGTTTAAATAATATCAAAAGGTGCCCGTAGCCGCACTTTCATTCTTGTAAGACTATCGTCGCTAGTAGCTCGGCTACTGCAGTGCGGATGGAACTCCTACAATAGCCGGAGGATTTTCCTTTTTTATTTCATTTGTGGCAATTTAAATCGTCTGATTCGACTCGAAATGCCAATTCGTCGATTGCGATTAGCCCTAAAAAAATGCCGATTCAATAGGATTGCCACTTCCAAATCGGCTCGATTCCAATCGTCCTGCACAAGTTAATCCATTGAGGCTCCGCCCCCCAATGCCCAAGAACGGATACCCGCATTCTATCCTGCCGACACCACATAAGTCTCCTGTACAGTACCTTATTAGACTACCAAGGTACTGCACCGGACTGTAGCACGATAGATCCAGTCATCGCCTAGTTTGCCTTCCATATGGAGTCTCTAGCCAAGTGCTGTTCAGTACTGAGAGCAGTGCAGGGCAGCCTGCGAGTTGTGACTGGTGAGCGAGAATGCTTCGTGATGGCTTGTCATACTCGTATTGAGAAAAGAAAATTCAGGCCGGGAAAAGGAATGTGAGAAAACGGGAATTGGTAGGTTAGAAGGGAAAGAGAAACTAGGGGCAGAAAAGAAAATCAATTCGGGAGATTCGGTTCTTGCACTCTCAAGGAAAAGTCTTATCACTCGGTTTCACTCACACACTAAGACTTGTTCTGTTTGATTCGTATTTCGTCGTGTTAGATGTTCGTTCGTTTCGATTGCTATTGACAAGGTTCTGAAGACAGGTTGAGAAAATCTCCCTACATACAGAAAGAAATCCTTTCCCTTCCTCCTTCAAACATACCCTATCACCATTGCTCCAAGTCCATCAAAGCCCAATCAAACTACATCCCTCTCTAAGTCAAACTGAAAACTGACAAATAGGACTTCAAATCCACGAACCAGATTTTGAGCCTTACAGTATCGAGGGCGATTGTGAAAACTCAAATAACCGGATGTCCTATCTCGTTGGGCTTTCCTCACTTGGAAAGGTCGAGAAATCCCTTTTTTTCATTGTCCGGGAAGGGGGGGGGCTATTTTTTTTTTGCTAGAGAAGGGAATTTCGGAGGACATGACACTCTCCAATTATTCGAGTTTTTACTATCCTTTCATCTATCCCGGTTTATGATATAAAGAGATCCACACCCACCCGCCTTTTTTGATCCCTTCAAGCTTAATCCGAACTCACCCCCGGGATGCGGATTGAGTAGCAATCCCATTGAGCCACCCGCTGCCAAATCATTATGTATCACCAGCCCGTCCCTGCTCAACGCCACTAACCAAGACCTAGTCTCCATCTCTCCATGCGCTTGTAGTATCAGTAGCTGACAATCCAGGCCTCAGACCTGGTGGCACTTAGTACTATATGCTATCCTCATGGTCATTATGGTAATATAGTGTTTAGGTGGGCCAAGATCAAGGTTCAACACCCAAGCATTCCTACTTAGAGAGGGAGAGTTGGAAGTTGGGAAATACGGCTCAGCTACTTGGCAAAAGTGTTCGCGCTGGGAGGCATTTTTCATACGTTGGTGGTGCGATTGGTGTCTTTGGGGGGGATGGCGCGGCCCTAGCCTAGCCATCGAATCCACCGCCAACTCTCTGCGTTCAGCGCCGAACAATAAACTCCAAAAATTGGAGTTTTTGGCATGGCTAAAGTTTGTTAGTACAGTACTTAAGTGTGCGAGTGTTTGGAGCCTGGAGGGGCAGTGTCAAAAAATAGATAGCAACTCGGTCAGCTAGCGCTATGGTAAGCGGGCAGAGTAGTGTTTGGGGGAGAAGGAAGAGATCGAAATTTTGCCTTGGCTATGGGCGGGAGCATGTTGTACGTGAGAAGCTTGACATGAATATTTTAACGCGGAAGATGCTAGTAAGTTCGCTCTGAAGTGCCGGGAATAGCTCTTGTATAGTATGTGCCTTCGTCACTACCGGTAAATAACAACTCGTAGGGTTATGATATACATGCAGGGGTTGTGAATGAAGCACCATTCCTTTTATCAGACTTGCTACTGAAGGTGCGATAATCATAGGACGTCATGAGCCGATCACTCTGGATTTAGCGTTTATTCGCCGCACAGACTATTCCTGTTTCACCACCGGCTTCCCCACTCGAGTACTACTAGCCTCACTTAATAACTGGTCTCTCCCAAGCTAGTCTTTGTTGGAATATTGTCCCTGAGCTATCGCTTTCACACCTACATTGGTTTCATCTAAGATCTTCACGAACTTTCGTTATTCCTTACTTGATGGCTGAAACTATTATCACCCTGTTGTTTCTGTACTGTTTCCTCTCTCTCCTTGCAGTGAAAATTTATCTCTTGTTTCTTTCATGTTTCTTACTTGTTTCGGTGGGACAAGACTTTTATCCCCTTACCGGAGATGAAAATTTTCAGCCACACAGGTACCGAATTGGATGTGGATCATCCTGTGTTAAAAGGGCCTCATTATCTACTTAGAAATATATGCGAATTCCGACCTTTCAATTGTACGTGCCTGAGATCACTACTGCCGAATTCTATCTATCTTTCGTACCCATATCTTTCCCTCTATTCAGACTACCGAACGCTTTGATTTTACTATAGTCTTTTTGTTCAACTACCCCTTCCGTCGTTAGACCACACTCGACTTTTCTCATCTCTTCTCTGTCCATATCATACCTCCGCAAACATACCCATCTATAGTAACCACGGTATCTCGGTTCGATTATTTGAGATTATACGGTACTCGAGTGCCTGTAGAGTACTTCCGTCGTTAAGTTAGACTACACTTGGTTTTTCTCATCCATTCTTTGTCCATGTCGTGATTCCACAAACCATACCTAACTTATATCAACCATGGTATTCCTCTTTTCTCATCACTCCCAATTTCCTTCTCCCCGAGATTCTCCCACATGACTCCGAGCTCAACTGTCCCCCTCCCCGCGCCTCTACCTTTTCCGGGCCTGTGGATAGTAACCCACCCTTGTGTCGGCGGTAGACAATCAAGCTTCTCTTCCTCCCCTTCTGGCGACCAACGGCTACAGATCGTGGCTGATACCTGTAGTGAGAACTTGCTATTAATTGCCATTGGCTAGCTTCGGCTACCGTTAACAACACTCCAAAGAAACCGGGGCGGTATTCACTAAATCACTGTCCATTTCTTCCAATAGAGTACCTGCAGTTTTCAAAAGCCTGGAAAGAGCTCGAAGCCTCGGGAAGAGCTAGGTGGTTCTTTAAACTCTCTAAAAAGTGAGTCGCTTGTCCCCGAGCGCATATTACGATGTCGTAGCCACCGCAAAACCTTGGGCCATCAGTTATCCCATAACTCAATTATTTCTTTAAATCCCGCTCCGGAAAGACTTTACAAAGTGCTATTCCAGGTCCCAGGAAAATCCCAGAACTGATCACTCCACGAGCCTTTTCTTTATCCGTTTTCGTCTTTTTTTGTTTTTCCGTCCTTCACTTTCTAAGCGATCCCATCGTATATTAGCCTTTTGTTGATATCCCCGGAGGCCACCCGGGCCCTTGAGTCCGGTTGCCAAATAACGCCCCAATCCCCCCACCTTCACATTTCAAACCAAGACATGATACTCATTCTACAAAGCCATCCCGCGGGTCTTGCGCTCGAGGCTAATAACCACATGCCAATCCGGAGCGCACGAGACATAGTGGTTGAGTAGGAGCTCACATGGCTACCGAAAGAGCCCAGAGCATGCAATGGAATCTCAGCAACGTGGTACTGGAGAGAATTCTCTGGGGTATCGAGAAGTATTCTGCAGCTGGGACTGAGGAACCTTTCCACCACCGGCATTGAAGATGGTGAGTCAATTGTGGCGCTATGGGTGGCATTCTTATTCGATACACCCACGGCAGAGTAAAGTTGCTGTCGTAATATGACTTCCGAATATGCATCGGTCATGTCATTGACCACGACCGAATCGCCGTTACGAGTTCATCACTAGACGAGCTCATCACATGTTTTACTACAGTAGAGTTTCCTCGGGAACTCTATCCTAGTACTTGTTTGGTTTTCTCGGTCGTGTTTCCTTTCTCTTACTACTACGTTATGTAGTATCGTTCTCGGTGATTTTCTTTTTTCTCTTGCGCGAAGAACATGTCTTGTATGATTGTAGCGCGCGCTCCTGTAGGATAAATAGGGCCCGATGGCCCTCCGGTAGAGCTTCAACCAAGCAAGAAGTACGATACTACTTCAAACGAGAATTACAACAGCTGCTAGCGAACGGTGTGTTAGTGAGATTTCATGACGACATATACAACTCTGTACAGTACTATGTCTCTTGCCTTCCAGCGCCATAAATATACAAATACTTGTTCACGCCAAATCTATATCCTTCACCGGGGAAATATACAATACAAGCCTCCGCACTCATCAAATATCTCAAACTAAATTTATACAAAGCAGGTTTCTGAACCTGATGTCCCCCGATGGTAAGATGAAAGAAATATCATACAACCTTACCCGTAAACAGTCATAAACGACCACTCCCCTCTCCCCCCGTTCCAGCATAAACCGCTCCAAAGATTGGCTTCCCAACTCCCTTCTCACTCGAAAACGTTAAATGCCTAACCCCAACATTTTGTGCAATTCCCACATCTCCCCAACGCACCTTCTTCCCTATAATCACATCCGAGTCCTCCCAGGCATGGCAAGCGGCCGAGATCGCGGCGGAATAATTCCCAACGGTAGTACTCTCCGCAGCAAATCGCCTATGCCCCATCCCGGCAGCTACTATCAGGGCAAGAATCCCCAGCGTGAGGACGAAAATTATGGCGATGCAGGAGTACCCCACGGTGTTTATCGTTTCTAAAATTCCATCTCCGAGTGGATCCCATATCTCGATCCTCGCAAGGAATATTGACTGCGAGGTTAGCCAGTGGAGGAGGCCACTCAGAGTCATTAGAGGAATGGCGTAGGTGTAGGGTATTTGAAGCCAGTATGTGGAGCGTTGGCCAGGGCGTGGTGATGTGACGCGGAGGGTACGGTGGTGGTGGCTGAAAAGGGACCATTCATGGCCCGAGAGCATGCAGGTGAAGAGGGAGTTGTAGGTGAGGTAGAGGAATGATAGGATGGTTTGTGGAAGATTGGCTAGGAGAACTGCCTGGGTTATGTTGTCGAAGGCAAAGCCGAGTAGGGAGCCACTGTTTACTTTGCCAAAGCCTCTTGTCCACCTTTTTTTTTCGCTCTTATTAATGTTTCTCTCGAAGGGAGTGTTACGAGAGGAGAGATAACCCACATTGACTTAATATCGGTACTCCAATATTTCCCATCCTTATCCATCCCCATTCCTAGTAACGCCCCCGCGACAATGATAGCTACCGAGCAGAAAAAATTACAAGTTATCCACCTCGTCTTACTAACACTAGTCCACCACCTCCGCCCTTCCATTTGCTTCCATTGCGTTGGCCCTGTCCTCCACCCATGCCTCCACTCCCTCTTAACGAACTGTCGATCGGCAAAGCACATCCCCGTTGTTGTCGGGTCCGGGATTCTCAAGAAGGAGTCCACAGCATCACCCAATGTAACCAGAGTGGGTTCCCGAGACCTAACAACGGCCGTGATCATACTGCAAGCCTTAACCAAGTTACAGAAGATAACGACGATCATAATCCCTAGGGAGAACTGCAGCTTGCACTTTTCCGGCTTGGGTGTCCTCTCGCTCTTGCATCCGCTTATCTCTACCACGACCCCTGTTTTGAGCTGCACCTGCCATGGAACCCCGCTCGTCACATTGGAGACTAAGTCGCTGGAGTCGCACGTGTAATCGTCCCGATAGTAAGATCCGGCCGCATCTCCCTTATCATAATCGCACATCCAACTGCTCGGCGAGATCCCATTGGCTTGGACCTCGAACATATTCACGATGGTGTTGTTGTGTGTGGCATTGGAACTATGTTTAGCGATCAGGAATAGGTTTCTGTGGTTGGACATAAAGTCGGTGTTATAGAGTTTTGTGCAGTCCTGAGGTGTCAAGTCTTCGTAGTCCTGGGTGCTGGCATTGTACCCCTCAAGCACACTGTTGAGCAGCGGAATATTTTGACGCTCCGATTCCATCCACTCTGTAATGTTGTTGTAGTAGTACTCTTGGTAGAAGCCGAATAATGCCTCGGCCATGTTCGAGTAGGCTCCCGGTTCAAAGTGGTCGTTGGTCACCAGAGTTACTACGAAATTGTTCGCCGCTATCGAATTATAAACCGCAGAATTGTACCTGCGATTTATTAGTTAACCTCCCGTCTGGGATACGGGTGGGCGTGATAATATAAACATACAGCAGATGCAGAGGAATACTCGTAACCCCAATCGCAACCCACAGCCACGCCCTCTCCCGCTTAATCCTAAACAAATTCCTAACACTTGGGACGCCAATGTCCATCCATCGTCTCCTCGCATGCGCTGCGTCAATCTCGCTGCGTGTGGGTGCTGCGAGGCATTGCTGCGTATAATTACTCCCAGACAGTAGAAGTGTGGAAAGGAAATTTATCCCCAGGTGCATCCACATCCCAATAGTCCTACTCTTGTCACAACTACCCAAATACAACGTCCCAACGCCTCCCTTCATCTCGTACTCTGGATTTGTTGCAGCGTAGATCGTTAACCCGATGTTTATAAACAGAACCACCACAACTGAGGTGGCACAGGCCAAGACACCGGTATGCCAACCCGTGTACCAAACCGGCTTCCATACTGACGAGACGGAGCTCGACCATTCTCGAGTGATTTCGGGTTCTAGAGTTAATAATTCTGTTGAAGAGGATCTAGTTCCTCCTCCTCTGCTGGGGCAATTGTCACCTAGCGATATAGCCTGCCATCTCGCTAAGCTCTTTCTGAAATTCGACATTCTCTCACTAGCAACTCGACAAACAAATACTCTCCCGTTTCTGCCCTGGTGAAAAAATAATAAAGCCTCTCTAATGATCAGGAGAGGCTCAAGGGGTGAGGTTCCAGTCAAGGTTATTTAAGCACCTATTATGAGCCAGGATTAGCACTTTCAATGGTGTCAGCCTTGGAATACCGGTACCGTAAAATCTCCTGCAATCCACTATCTCCTTTTTGACAAAGCGCTAGCTCCGGAAGGAATAGCGGCTACTACCGTTGAATGCGGTATGGCGGGATCTGTCAATTCTTGCGACTCGAATAGTCCAGTACCGGTGCGAGGCTGTGCGAGGCTGTGCTTATCCTCATAGCCTACACCAGTATTAGAGTACAGGTACAGGTACTTGGTACCAGTACAATGCCTAGTCACGGAGATTGTGAAGGCCGGAGATAGTCGATTTCGCGAGATATTACGGTATGATACGTAGCCAAAATGCATATTTCACCCGCATCCCCTTGTCGGGCTTTCGGCGACCGGAACGCGCGAGATGGTTGGGCGAAGTCCAACCATACAATATCGCAACATTCTCAAGATCATTCTTCAACCTCCAATTATGGGGCAGAGGATAGGGATACCAACCATAGGCTCCGGTGAAAAGAACACATAAAAGATAAAAGCGCCATCACATGGACCGTACTCGTAGAAATCAGTGGGGGTCTGATGGCGAGATCTGCAGAGGAATACGAGGGTCTATGGGAACCCGTATATTTTGGCGAATTAGAAGAAAAGGGGAGAGGGAAGGGTTTGTCACTACCAGCAGAGTTATGTGGATCATGATGCGCGTACCGCCCCCGACTCGGAACTTTCTAGCCATTATTTTGGTGGTTCTCTATCATTTCGGCTATTTAAGGGGTACCTATCAGCGGATGCCAACTGACATAAAATCAAGAGTTAAGCTGTGTAAAGTACCCTCGTCTGCAACATGAATCATACTAAGATAGGGATTTCTTTACACGCATAAATCTCGTGACAGGATGCTAGCGAAAGTGCAATTATGCTTTCCGGTAGACGCGAACAAGCCCCGTTGTGCTGCTGCAAGTCCCACACTTCCCAGCTACCTTCCACCGCATGATTCCCAGGTGGCTCTATGTGGCCCATCTGCCAAGATACATATCAACCTCTAAATTTAGTCGTCTTTCCCGTCGTTTTGAGATGGAATGGGGCTGGGAGTGGACGGACTAGGATTCGTAGCATACCGTATTGTATCCTTGTCCTACGGAACCCATAGAACGGATGGACTGCCCTGTTGCCGGCACTTTATTCCTTCATGCCTTGGTGACAATAGTGCCCAGGTGGTACAGTACTGTACCGTACCGCATTTTCAAGCACTCTTGGATTCGCTATCTCTGTCATGTGATGAATATCCCCCCAGATAGCGACATCAACCTCGGATAGGTTTAGTTTGGCAAGTTAACGAAATTAAGAGTGTTATTAATAAAATCCAACACTACCAAATGGCTCACGCTGCGCCGTGCCAGGAGAGCACTAATCCTTGTTATGCTGGGAACTTTTGTCACTAAATCCTAAGATTAGCCACTTGACGGAGATAGCGAATTGTACTGGTGCCCTCGGCGAGGAATTTTAGATAAAAGGGATGGTGATACGCCAGCATCCCAACTTACTCCTCAGTCAACAATCAAAAACCTACTCCTTGAGAGCCAGGTGGTGAGGGGGAAACGCTAGAAATATTCTAGGATACAAGTACTCCAGTGCTCTAGTAAGTTACAGTACAGTACTTGGTGTGTGCGCATAAATCTGTATCATAGAGGTCAGGTAACCTATGGTTGGTCGAAATTTGATGTGTGCAACGCGAATTATGCAGACGGATAGCCCAATCACGGTACGCTAAATTTTGGCGAAGGAAAAAAAAAGTCTGTAGAACTCTTTGCGCGGCAGCTGGAGCAAACTTTTCTGCCGGTAATTGAGTGGACCGGAAGACGGTACAGCCGACCAGAGAAGTTCTCCGTGCAGTCTTACCCACAACCCCTGGCACTAGCACGATGGTAAGGACAGGATTCCAGGCGATCGGAGCCCCAAGATAAACGCAAAAGCCTACAAGTACTGACCACCCCCCCACCCGGATACCGATATTGACCACTCTCGCAGGAAATAGTTCTCCAGTAGTGCGGTAGTACGAGTACGGTGCAATATTATACAAAGCCACCTGTGATAGCCTAGCGCCAGGCAGAGGGCACTCCACCAAAGAAGCTTTAGCCTAAACGCTCCACAACAGACACCGCGCCCTGTCGGCCCGTTTGACACTTCCTTTATTGGACTATCCGGGTACGGTACCCTACTAGAGGATTTTGGTTCTGCGCTTCTGGTCGGCTTTACGGAGGTACTAGTACAGCGCCTAAGTTTGGTACGTTACACTTGAGGCTCACACAACACTCACAGCTAGTGTAACATACGTCAACTTAGGCGCTGTACTGTACTGTACTGTACTCGAGTACTCCTACTGTTCCTCCGTAGCAGTAAGGTGTCCGCATACCTATGAAATTCGTGTGTGGCACTGTACGAGTACAAGTATCAAGCCCAATATCTTATTGTCTGGGGCAGCAGAGGCTGCTGACAGATCGCATCGGAGTACTGTACTGTACCGCCCGTGCTTTACGGAGGTCCAGTACCTATGTTTTGTACTTGTATATATTTTATTACAAGCGAGGAGTGTTGCGATAGCACTCGGTCAGGGGTGGATCGGGTAGTGGCGATACCAAATTGGGTAGTCGTTATACTCAATTCCATGCTTTTTACCCCTACTGGCCGAACGCCCGTCCCTAGTAAAATATGCAAAACTTAGGTGCTGGACCTCCGCAAAATCCTATGATAGCAACCCTCTTTAAGTGGATACCGCCAATCGGGTGCCAAACGCCAATTAAAAAACTTGGAAGCCGTTGATGTACCGGTATTTATATATTTGGCAGGAGCATCCCCCAGGGAGAAATTTGTTTTTACGACTTGACTGTACCCGTACTTGTACGTGCACCCAAGGGGAGGCTCTTACAAAGAGTTGATGGGGGACTATGATGAGATATTGATAAGAGGTAAGGTGTGTAAATCCTTATAAGGCAAGTGTGCACTATTGGACCGATAATCTACACTAGCCGGCATATTAGGGAATACAATAGGTTTAAGAGTGTGTTAATCTGTAGCGCGCCTATCCTCCGGGAGGATGATTGCGCACAAGCTACAGATTGAACTGTTAGTGAACTTACTCTACTACAGAAAACCGAACTCCCTCTCCGTGTAATGTTCGCCAATTCATAAAGCATGATATTCGGACGCCTTGACTCCGAGATGGATTATAGCCAAAGCCAGCGGTCTGCATACTTTATAGATTGACAAGCGCTGGCCACCTAGGATCGGTTTTTTTGGTGTACTGAGTGACTTGACCATCCACGGCGGCTGGGGTGGTTGAAAAGCTCTCCCTCTAAGTTTTCACACATCCACTACCGTATATTATACCTCTACGTTCTAGTCTGCAAACGAAAGCACACCTAGTAAAATATCCAGATCCTTTCGAGCTTCAAAAATTAGAAGGATTTCTAAACAACGGCCACGTTAGGGCAATTGATCTCAAATTCGGAAGCAGTACCGGTGGGTAAAAAAAACCGCATTCAATTAAATTATGGGTTTCTTTGGAATCCACCATTGCCATCATAAACCCTCATTAACCTACCAAATCGAGTATGATAATATTATGATACAAACAGGACTCTGAAACCCCCGATCCCAAACCAACCCCAATACCTCCTACCCCTCGCCCTCCTAATCCGAACCTGTTTTCGGGAAGCGGATTGCGTTGCAATTACACCGAAACACCCGCCCCCCCAGGTGAGCGCGGGTCACTGCGCACCCCTGCCAGTTCCCTTCCCTGCCGGCCAAGCCCTAACCCCCATCTCTCCATGGCGTGTCGGTAATTAATGGTCCAGGTCTCGTCCTGTTGGCGGTTCGTACTGAATGCTGTCCTCATGATCATTGTAGTTATCTAGAGTTTGGGTGGGCCACCGTCAAGGTTTGACTCCCACGTACGGTATTTCTCCTTGGATAGCTGGAGTCGCGAGTTGGAAGACACGGCACAGTCACTGGGCAAAACTTTTCGCTACGCGAGACAAACCGGTATGGTATTTCATTGCACTGGTGGTGCTATCGGTGTCCGTGCGAGGGGTAGCAGGGTCCTTGTCAGCAAACGAAAAGTCAACTCCTAGCTGCTAATGTCAAACAAACAGTAAGCTAACAAAATTGGAGCCTTTGACAGAGATAACAGTAGCTAGTACCGAAAGATCGATATCCGATCCAAGCAAGAAAGCGGTAAAGTCTGAATGAGACTAGCGGGTCGCGAAGTAAAATAATACGAAAAAACAAACAAACGAGAGAAAAATCAATTATCGCCCAAGATCGGTATGTGGTTATCGTGTCTCTTAAAGTCAAGTAAGCTGTCGTCGTGTTCCTTGCCTCTGTGTTCGTGTTCGTCCAGATCTCAAGAGACAAGAGATGGGGAAAGTGGCCCCTTAAATACACTGGTGAGAAATTTGCTTCCACAACACTTCCCACGGCAGTCACTCAAACAAAACCCCTAGAGTGCTTCACAAATATAGGTATCCACACTCGAAAACCTATAAAGCCAAGTTTCTCCCCCACAGTATGATACAATACCGGTATCCAAGTGTGGTATCATACCATAATGTTTGGAATGTGAAGGGGCAGTATCATGAAGAGATACCAACTCAGTCGGTTAGGGCTATCGCAAGCAGGCACGGTTGTATCTCTGAGAGAAACAAGAAAGTGAAATATGGCCCGGCTCTCGGCGAGAAGTTTGACTTGAAGTTTTCACCGGGGAAGATATGATACTATCAAGTTCGTTCTGTAGTGCCCGGAATAACGCTCCCATGGGTTTTTGTCACTAAATTACAGTTCGTAGGGTTGTGGTATGTGCAGAGATTGTGAATGAGGCCTCATTCTTTTTATCATACCTGCTATCGTACTCAGAGTACCGTACTTCAATCATAGGACATCACTCGCCGATCGCTCTGAATTATTTGTTGAAAATAGCAGTTAAGAACCCGTAGCTGAGAACTACGGTGGTGTGCGTACCTCTCATGTGAGGACGCGTAAGTGGTGAAAAGTTTTCACCTTGCTGTTTTCTCTTCCTTCCTTTCTTTCCTTGCTTTTTCCTTATGACTCTCCTCAAGCAAGTCAAGCGAGACTCCACACCTCTTGTATAAACTCTCCTCACTCCTCTTTATCTATCCTTCACCTATAGAATACAAGGTGCTCTCACCATCATCAGAGCCAACTACATCTGCTGCGTAAAACCCACCATTCAGTCATTACTGTTGCATTGACTACCGGTTTTATCCTGTCCAGCACAGTCAAATTTCCAACAGGTTATGAGCCCGGGTTCTGCGTAACTCCAGTTGGCTCCGGAATTCACCACCGCAAGTCTCCTTCTCGATTGTTGCCACAATGTCAGCATCCGATCGAGCAACCAAATTTCTTCCCTCTACTACTGCTGCAGTAGAGACCTTTACTTGTAAATTCGGCACTACTCAAAAGCTGAATGAAACAAACTTTCACCATTGGAGCGAGGACCTTAAGGCTTTTATGAGAGCTGATCAAACTTACGATGTCGTCTTCCAAAATTCGAACCCTCCGACTCCCGATCAGCAGCCAGCCTATACCGAGTATCGAAATAAAATCAACCGAGCCTTTGGAATGATTTTTACGTCCTGCACCCAACAAGCCAAGCAGCACATCCGTGGCCTTGATTGTCCTATTGCTATGTGGGCTTCGCTTAGGAAGAAGTATGATGTTACTGCCTCTCGGATTGGAAGGTCAACTCTTCAGCGTCAATTCTTTGCCTTGCGTCTTGAGCCTGGGATGCAAATTAATGATCTAATTTCGGCAATGAAGTCTCTGCAATCAAGACTTCTTGGTACTGACATGGAGATCTCGCCAAACTCCTTTGTTTCTCTTCTAAACTCTCGCCTTCCAGAAGAGTACCTACCGACCCTTGATCGAGTACTCTCTGACTCAGATCTGAACATCGATCGTCTTGTGGAGGCCATCCTCCAAAAGGAACAAGCTATTAGGGAGAGAAAAGACGATGTGAGTGGATCGAATACTGCTGGAGCCTCCATGACTGCACTCGCAGCAAGTACAGCCCATTCAAATCCAGGTCGAGGAAGGATGCGAGGTTCACAATCTCGCCATCTCTACAATCGAGGGAGATACAGCAATTCCAATTCTAATAGAAATCAAAATCGAAGGCATGAGGGACGATCTAGTCTAGTGTGCAATTATTGTACCAAGAGAGGCCATCGAGAAGCAGACTGCTTTACCAAACAAAGAGCAGAGAGAAGGAGGCAAGCTCACTATGCAAGTGATTCCCATTCGTCACGACCTAGGAATACTTCTAGGAACCACAATGAAGAGGCTCTGATTGCATCTTACGTTTCTGAGAATGCCCTCATTGCCGGTACTGCTTCGATTGCCTTAGAGCGAGCCAATTGGATCATCGATAGTGGAGCATCCGACCATCTTACCCATGACAGAAGAGCCTTCTGTACCCTTAATACCCTTCCGGCACCAGTTCCTGTTTTTATTGGTGATGGAAGCCAATTGCTAGGAATTGCTCGTGGCACCATTCAGATTCGATTGAAGTCAGGTGCTGTTTTGGAACTTGAAGCTCTCTATGTTCCAAAGCTGAAGTACTCTCTCATCTCGGTTGCTTGCCTCTGTCAGAGATAGAGTGTTACCTTCTCGGCTACCACTTGTGAGATTGTAGGAAAGGCAAGAAATCCGAACCGATTAGCAGTACTCCAGGATGGGCTCTGGAGACTTTGTGGCTCTCCTCTTACAATACATACTTCTCAAGCGCTTCTTGCAAGATCTGGATCCTCTATCTCTAAGTTATCTTGGTCACTGTGGCACTCGAGACTCGCTCACCTAAACCTTCACTCTTTAACGGTTGCTTTAGGGGACACTCTCAAACCAGCATCTGTGGCTGATACAGAGGCCTTAGTTGGTTGCACTATTTGTATACTGGCGAAGCAGCAGCGCAGGATCATACGCCAACCAGTTCCAAGAACTACTCGTCCTTTTGAGTTAATACACTCAGATCTTGCAGGACCAATCAGTGTACCCTCTTGCTCTGGTGCTCGCTACTTTATCCTCTACATAGATGACCATACGCGATACACCTCCGTGTACTTTCTGCGAACCAAAGAAGCGACTGAAGTCACAGGCTGTTTTCAAGAGTTTATAACTCGCATTGGGAAGCAGTTCCCACAGTTCCCTGTCACCAGATTTAGATGTGACAATGGCAGAGGGGAATATTCGAATAAGTTCTTTCGAGGTATCCTTCGCGCATCAGGAGTATTGTTTGAGCCTGCTCCACCATACACTCAGCACAAAAATGGTCTGTCTGAGCGCATGATAAGAACTATAGCTACAAAGGGAAGAAGCTTGCTCTTAGACTCGAAGCTGGACCCAGATTTGTGGGCTGAAGCCATTAATACCGCAACTTATTTACATGCTCGCTCACCCTCTCGGGTACTAGGAAACAAAAGTCCCTATGAAGCACTCTTTAGCAAAAAGCCCTTGCTCTTACACCTTCGCCGCTTTGGCTGCCTAGCCTATAAGTTGATTCCTGAGGCACAGCGCACAGAGAGGAAGTTTGGTCCACGATCTAAGAAATGTGCGATGTTGGGCTATGTCCATGATACGGGCAAGATTTGGAAGTTATGGGACTTGGAGCAGAAGCGCCCTTTTCAATCCTCTGATGTTATCTTTGATGAGACTAAAGTTGCTGGTTCCTTCGAGCATTGCTCAGGAAATGATATTTTAAAGCCTCTCCTACCAGAGGATATTCTCTTAATTGATGAGAATGAAGAGGATCCGGTTGACTACCACGATATCGATATAGATGGAGAGAGGTCCACTATGGAACAGTCTTTGACTGTTGGCACACTCGAGAAATCTGCTAGGCACTCTGAGAGCCTGATCGAGAACATGGGTTGTACTAAGTCCCCCATATGTGCAAGCCCTGTGGCAGATCATGAGACGCAGCCTACACCTGCAGCAGAGAGTGTACAAATGCAGCCTACACCTGCGGAGTGATCGGATTCCCGGCCAGCACCAGTACCACCTCAAGCACCAGCGATTGTTCCCCCACTAAGACGTTCTGGTCGCATTAAATCACGTGTTGCACAGGTTGCTCTCATTAATGAGGTTAGATCTGCTATGAATGACTTTGAGGGCAGTCATGGGAATGATCCAGCCTTCTATGCTGACGCTGCTAGTGATGAGCATTGGAGAGCAGCAATGCGCAGCGAGTATAAATCACTTATAGACAACAAGACATGGACGCCAGAGATGCTGACGAGCACTACTGTGCCAATCCTGAGTTGTAAGTGGGTTTACCGTACCAAGGTAGAGGCAGACGATTCAATACGTTATAAGGCCCGCCTAGTTGTACGTGGTTTTGAACAAGTCGAGCATGGAGAAACATTTGCTCCGGTGGCTCGCCTCACAACAGTTCGTATGCTTCTGGCTGTGAGTGTTTTGAAAAATTTATAAGTACATCACATGGATGTTACTTCTGCCTTTTTAAATCCATCAATAGGTGATGAAGTTGTTTACCTTCGTCCACCTGAGGGGTTTGAGTGGCTTGATCCTGATCTTTATGATCAACAGAGATCTAAGGTTTTGAGATTGAGAAAGGCTCTTTATGGCCTGAAAGAAGCCCCCCGTCTTTGGTTTCAAGATATTAACACCTATCTTTGCTCTGTAGGGTTTAAGCCTTCGACAAGTGACTCTAATCTTTACCTCTCTCCTACAGTTATTCTTGTTCTCTATGTTGATGATGTACTTTTAGCGAGTTCTTCAACTGCTGAACTACAAAAGGTAAAGGGAAAGTTACTACTAAAATATAAAATGAAGGACTTAGGACTGGTACGCCGATTTCTGGGTCTCGAGGTCTATCAATCGAGTGGGAGTATCCAGGTAAAGCAGGAAAGGTTTATTGGCACTATCCTGCGTCGATTTGGACTCGAGAACTGTAATGGCCTCTTTACACCACTGGATCCGAAGGCTCTACGATCTGTTACTACCTTGGATACCTCTGGACTCTCTCCTGAGGATTGCCGCCTATACCAATCTATGGTAGGAAGTATCATGTATGCAATGACTGGTACCCGGCCAGATCTTGCATATTCAATTTCGGTTCTTAGCAAGCATCTGGCATCACCTCTGAGGAGCCATCTTGTAATGGCTAAGAGGATTCTCCGGTATCTAAAACAAACCAAGGACCTTGGACTTTCCTATATTCGGAAGGCAGAACCCAGGCCTACTGCTCCATATGGATTTACGGACTCTGACTGGGCTGGAGATACCGAGGACCGGAAGTCTACAGGAGGATATACTTTTCTCTTGGCAAATGCAGCTGTCTCATGGAAATCGAAAAAGCAAAGCATTGTGGCCTTATCAACAGTGGAGGCCGAATATATTGCCTGCTCTGAGGCAGCAAAAGAAGCGATTTGGATTAGGCGCCTTTACTCCGAACTTGTTTCCATTCCATCCTATTCGCTACCGCTATTCCTCTACGCCGATAACCAAAGTGCCATTCATTTGGTCAAAAACAACAAATTTCACGAAAGGACTAAGCACATTGATACAAAGTATCACCATGTGCGCGACACGCTCTCTCAAGGCCTAATTCAAATTGAGTATATTGGCACTCAGGACATGACAGCGGATATCCTTACCAAGGCCATAACGCGGGAAGTCCACTGGAAACACCTCCATGGCCTAGGATTGTTCTGATTTGTTTTACTTTTTTATATTTTTGTATTTTTTCTTTAGTAGCCTTGCTTAGGCAGGCATCCTTGACCTCTATCTAAAAACTATTTTTAATTGCTTTTGTTGTCCTCTGTTGCAGTACTCTTTTTACCTACTACTGATGGTTTTTTCCCACGAAGGTTTTCCACAGCAGAGGTTTTTAATGAGGCTGTAGGACTTGTTTGATTTTTACTATCGTTAGTTTCAGAGATGTCTTTTACAGTTGTACCACTGGTGCGCTTGAGTTTGTTGAAGCTTGATCTTGTCTGAAAGGTTTATGATGCTATTGTGCTTCTTCAGGTTTACCAACCCTCGAAGCAGTGGGAGTGTTGAAAATAGCAGTTAAGAACCCGTAGCTGAGAACTACGGTGGTGTGCGTACCTCTCATGTGAGGACGCGTAAGTGGTGAAAAGTTTTCACCTTGCTGTTTTCTCTTCCTTCCTTTCTTTCCTTGCTTTTTCCTTATGACTCTCCTCAAGCAAGTCAAGCGAGACTCCACACCTCTTGTATAAACTCTCCTCACTCCTCTTTATCTATCCTTCACCTATAGAATACAAGGTGCTCTCACCATCATCAGAGCCAACTACATCTGCTGCGTAAAACCCACCATTCAGTCATTACTGTTGCATTGACTACCGGTTTTATCCTGTCCAGCACAGTCAAATTTCCAACATTATTTGTTGGAAGTTTGATAGTGCTGGACAGGATAAAACCGGTAGTCTATGCAACAGTAATGACTGCACGGTGGGTTTTACGCAGTGGACGTAGTTGGCTCTGATGATAGTGAGGGAACCTTGTATTGTTTGTGTAAAGCAATAGAGAAAGAGGAATGAGAAGAGTTTCGCTTGACTTGACTTGCTTGACTTGCTTGACTTGAGTGACGAGAGTGACAAGGAAAGAAAGGAAAGGAAGAAGGGAAAACATCGAGGTGAAAACTTTTCACCGCATACGCGTCCTCACATGAGAGGTACCCACACCACCGTAGTTTTCAGCTACGGGTTCTTAACTGCCATTTTCAACATTATTAGTGTTTATCCGCCTACAGACTCCCCGTAGCCCAGTTTCACCACCAGTTTCCCTACCGATATCCCCGCTTAATAGGTGATTGGTTTCTTAACCACTAGGCTTTTCTTCACTACGACACCATGCTCATGCCATCGTTATTATGATACACTTGACTCCCCACCCCCTCACCATCCATGTCATATAATAACTTCACAACCCTACCCTATTCAACCATGTTGCTCCCCCTTTCCTATGATACCACCTGTCATTTTCATTCCGTGTTTCTACTTTTTCTTCCTAAGCCCCCTATACATGATTTCGGGCTTGACTTTCTTTCGGGTTTTCTCTCCTGATCCTCCACCTTTCCTAGACCTGAGGATATGAACCCACTCCTGTGCAGGGAGTAGTCAATCGAGCTTCTCTTCCTCCCCCCCCGGCGACCAACAACTAATTTACTGATAGTGGCTGATTCTTTAAGTGAAACCTACTACCAATTAACGTCGGTTACCTGTGGCTACCGTATAGAACACTTTAAAGTAACCTGGGTGGAATATATCGTATCACTTTCCCCTTCCTTTTCGATAGAGTACGAGTACTTGCAGTTTCAAGGGGATAGTATCATACTGGAATATTTGTGAATAGTGAGTCCATGCCCTCGAGCCCAGATTTGGGCAATCCCCGCAAAGACTTGTGCCCACGGAGCCATCGGTGATAATCAGGATCAAATAGTTTTAAAAATTGCATCCCGCTCCGGGGACTTTAAAAAAGGGTTTATCCTGGTAGGGGATTCCAGAACTGCTCACTCTACGAGGGCTCTCTTTGTTCGTATCCTTTATTTTTATTTTTTATTTTCACTCTCTAAGTGGTCCATATGGTGGTATTAGTCATTCGGACGGATGGTTATCCCACAGTAGCCACCCGAGTCATTGAGTTCAGTTCCCAGACAGCGCTCCCATTCCCCACGTTTCCACTTTAAACCAAGACGTAATACTTCCTCTATTAGGCCATTTAACGGTTCTTATACTCGAGACTAATGAATCCCCACCGATTTGCACCGCGTGAGATCTAGTGCTTGAGTAGGAGCTCAGTGGGTGTTAAAAGAACCCCGGGCGTGTGATGAAATTTTGGCAGGGTGCCCTTGGAGAGAATATTTGAAGATTATTGAGTGGTAGTATCTTGCCTTGAGGAATGAGCAGTTTTCCGGTATGGGTAACGGTGCTAAGTTAAGTCTGGTGTTTACCATATTAAGCGTGATGGTGCAACTGTAGACAGCGGAGTAAGAGGATTTCTCTTGGAACTAGTGCACTAATGAAGATAGGTATGGTAAAAAAATCTTCATTTTCTCGCACTTCTTCGTCCATTGAACTAGCGGTGGCGGCGGGTGTATAAATGGGATATAATCTAAGCCTCCAGATCTTTCTATAGATCACTATATCCGTCTCCGCCTCTGCGCACATGTCCCCATTCCTCCACATACGGCCCCGATAACCAAGGAAAGCCATGTCTGTAGAATCTTCGCTGTGAAGCACTTGAGATTTTGGGAAATATATTTTACTCCTAAACGATCCCCCAGACTTTCGCAAATCTAGAATCAATTCCACTCCTCGTGAGTCCGCCTATAGCCTTTCAACAGGATTCTGGATGGCATTCCCGTTCACGAGGACCATAGCAGCGCCTGGAGTATAGTCAATGGTGTTAATGAAAGCCAATGACAGCATTCATGATTGCCTCACCTTTCTCGCATAATCGTATCATAAATCTACAAGCACTCTCCCACACCCAGTTTATATCGTTCACCGGAGATATGCATAGTACAATTCGTCAAATATCTAGATACACATGGTTCCAGCATTCCAAGCTCCATTTTTCCCTATGATAAGATAAAACAAAGGAACTGCCCACGAAAACATAGTCATAAACGATCATTCCCCCCTCTCCCCGTTCCAGCATAAACCTCTCCCACCGCTGGCTTCTCAACCCCCTCACTCGAAAACGCCAAA
The DNA here is from genome assembly GCA_006112555.1 of Tuber indicum. Classification (NCBI taxonomy): domain Eukaryota; kingdom Fungi; phylum Ascomycota; class Pezizomycetes; order Pezizales; family Tuberaceae; genus Tuber; species Tuber indicum. Next base: position 1,343,562 of record VBSK01000056.1, on the reverse strand, counting down.
TGCCTCACCCCCAGATTTGACACAATCCCCACATCCCCCCAGCGTACCTTCTTCCCGATAATGCCCTCCCGGTCCTCCAAAGCATGACACGCCGCGGAAATCGCGGCGGAGCAACTCCCAACAGTAGTAATCTCTGCGGCAAATCGCCTATACCCCATCCCCGCGGCAGTCAACAGGGCAAGAACCCCCAGCGTGAGGACAAAAATAATGGCAATGCAGGAGTACCCTACGGTAGTAATCTTTTTTACAATACCCCGCCCAAGCGGGTCCCACATGTCTACCCTCGCGAGGAATATCGATTGCGAGATTAGCCAGTGGAGGACACCGCTCAGGGTCATTAGAGGAATGGCGTAGGTGTAAGGTATTTGAAGCCAGTATGTGGAGCGTTGGCCAGGGCGTGGGGATGTGACGCGGAGGGTACGGTGGTGGTGACTGAAGAGGGACCATTCGTGGCCCGAGAGCATGCAGGTGAAGAGGGAATTGTAGGTGAGGTAGAGGAATGATAGGACAGTTTGTGGAAGATTAGCTAGGAGGACTGCCTGAGTTATGTTTCCAAAGCCGAAGGTTACTAGGGAGCCATTGCTAACTTTCCCAAATCCTCTTGCCCACCTTTATTGCCTTTTAATCAATATTTTTCTCGAAGGGAGTGAAAGAAAGGGGGGGGGTAACATACATTGATTTAATGTCGGTGCTCCAATACAACCGGTCATTGACGATCCCCATTCGAAGAAATACCCCCGTGACAATGATAGTTGTCGAGCAGAAAAAAATACAAGTTAACCACCTCGTTTTACTAACGCTAGTCCACCACCTCTGTACGCCCTTCTTCTTCCACTGCCTCGGCCCTGTTCTCCACCCACGCCTCCACTCTCTTTTGATGAACTGCCGGTTGGCAAAGCATATCCCTATCGTCGACGAGTCCGGTATTCTCAAAAAGGAGTCCACAGCATCACCCAACGTAACCAGAGTGGGCTCTCGAGATCTGACAACCGCCGTAATCATACTGCAGGCCTTAACAAGATTGCAGAAAATAACGATGACCATGAGCCCCAGCGAGAACTGCACCTTGCACTTTTCTGGCTTGGGTGTCCTCTCGCTCTTGCATCCATCTATCTCTACCACGCTCCCTGTTGTGAGCTGCACCCGCCACGGAGCCCCGTTCGTCACACTAGAGACTAGGTCGCTGGGGTTGCAAGTGCGACCAACCCGATAGTAATTACTTCCCGGAGGTGCCCTGTGGTAATCGCATATCCAAGCGTTTGGCGAGACCCCATCGGCTTTAACATTTATTATATTCAAGAGGGTGTTTTTGTGCGTGGAATTGGAGCTATGTTTGGTGATCAAGAATAGGTTTCTATGGTCAGATATGAAGTCGGTGTTGTAGAGTTTTGCGCAGTCACCAGGGGTCAAGTCTTCGTAGCCCTGGGCATTGGTATTGTACCCCTCAAGCACACTGTTGAAGAGCTGGACTTCGGGACTCCATTTTTCTGTCCAGCTTGTAATGTTGTAAGCGCCCCGGTAGAAGCCGAGCAATGCCTCGGTCATGTTCGAGTAGGTTCCCGATTCAAAGTAGTCGTTGGTCACCATAGTTACTACGAAATCATTCGCCCCTATCGAATTATACACTGCAGAATTGTACCTGCAATACTCCAGTTAACCTTCCTCCTGGGACTCAGGCGAGCATGGTAATATGAACATACAGAAGATGCAGTGGAATACTTGTAACTCCAATCGCAATCCACAGTAATGTCCTCTCCCACTTAATCCTGAATAGATTCCTAACACTTGGAACCCCAATGTCCATCCATCGTCTCCTCGCATGCGCTGCGTCAATCTCGCTGCGTGTCGGTGATGCGAGGCATTGCTGCGTATAATTACTCCCGGACAACAGAATTGTGGAAAGTAAATTTATCCCCAGGTGTAGCCACATCCCTATCGTTCTGCTTTTGTCACAACTGCCCGAATACAACGTTCCAACGCCTCCTTCCATCCTATACTCCCGATTCGTTGCAGCGTAGATTGTTAAACCGACGTTTATGAACAGAACAACCGTGGCGGAAGCGGCACAGGCTAAGACACCGGTATGCCAACCTGTGTACCAAACGGGCTTCCATACTGGCGAGAAGGAGTTTGACCGTTCATGACTGATTTGGGATCCTGGAGGCAATAACTCTATTGAAGAGGACTTGCTTTCCACTCCTCCTCCTCCATCGTTGTGGAAACCATCACCGAGCGACACGGCCTTCCATTTCGGTAACTTCTTTCTGAAATTCGACATTCGCTCACCAGCAACCCGACAAACGAATATTCACCCTCTGCTTATCCAGCGCAAGGAAAGAAAGCCGCCCTGAGGCTCGGGAGCTGGGGGAGGGGGCTCTACTTAAGGCCCTTTGGACCTTCCGTTATGAGCCAGTGCGAGCTCTTTTGGTGGTGTCTCCTTGGGATACCGTACGATACCGCACCGGTACTTTGTACTGGAGTATCCGGCATAAGGTATCTGAAAATCAGGCACAGTTTATCGCTAGTGTGGTGTTTGTGTAACACTAGAAGTATTTTCAGATACTTCTTCCCTGATAAGTTACATGTGCTTGGAAGTACTCGGGTGCAGGGGTATTTGGGGCCCGGTAACAACACGCCCTCGCCTAGTGTGTTGCCTCGAGTACTCGAATAACCGCCAGTTCCCCTCTCGGAAGTGGTCCCTACCTTGTACCGTCACCAAAAAACACTCACCGGTCATCACTCGAACTTCCTAATCTGGTTTCGTCTACTCGAGTATAGTACCCTGGTACAAGTAGCAGGGGCAGGGGGGTTTGAGAAAAGTCAGACTACGGCACCTCCACCAGGAGCGGTGGGATTTATATACTCTAGTGGGGGTTTGTTACCCGGAACAGACATGGAAAATTTTGGTCGAATAACCTAAAATAACTTTTGTATTTGTATTCACAACTTCTTATCCTACCTTGGTATACCGTATGCTTTCCGCAATGGAGAGGAGCAGGGTTGTCTCCGATTGGTGGGTTCCAGATTGAGACCTTAGTCACGGGAGATTTCTGCAGGCCTGCACAGCATGGGGGCTACAACATTCCCTGTCACTAACGGTAGAAGGATTGAGTGGTTGGAGTTTGTAAGAATGGTCTGAAGAGTGAGTACTCTTACTAAATGGGGATATTGTGGTGTATTCCTTCACGCCCTCCCCACAGTGGTGCTGTGATGGAGAATTTTGGACGAAAAGGGCGGGCATAAGAGCTCCCTTTCAAGACTAAATTGCTTGCGAGAAGTAACCTCACAATGAACCACAAGCCTCATAACTCGTTCCTTGGCGAAGAATGGAAAAAAATCCAAGTCTTTGAGAACCCCACAGTTAGGAACCAACCCCAGAAATATTCCTGGATGTAAGTGCTCGAGTACAGTCTCCCCCGGTGGCATGCGGAAACTGGGCGGGTGGCGAACAGCGCTACTTTACAGGGGAAAGTTGAACCCATCAATGTAGCGCAAGGTGTGGGGCAACGTTCCCAATGCTTGGTCCATAACACCATATAAAATTCTGCAATGAAATAATCCCTTCAGGCAATGAATGTTAACGCTAGGAAGGCTACAGACCACCCAAAATAACGAGATCGTGGTAGCTGCTTGTTTGGAAGTACAATGCTAAAGTGAAAGGTAAAATTGAGGTTGAAAGTTTGTATGAGAGTGAAACACGTACTGGGAAATTCAGTGTTCTAGGCTATGATAAACGCTAGGAAGGTAGTGCTGATAGCGAGGGATAAGCTCTGCAACAACCGTCCTATCCTGAAAATTGTTGATACTCGAGTAATATACTGCCACCCCTGTCAGCCGCTTAGACTTGGATCAAGAAACCTCTGGCAATAACTAGAAATTCGTAAGTGTGCTCCAGACCATTGCTAATATTAGTTATGTGCTTGTACCTACGCTTATCACCACGGAAAGTTGCCGAGGTATCATACCGGTAGTACCATAGCCACCTCCGCCCGGGGCAATGGCAGGGGTGGCAGTAAATTTTCGAGAGTTTCTGCAGTCCCTCCCTCAGCTACCCGCAGCCCAGAACCCCAATCAAAGTTCGTTAGCAATTTGTTCACCCGCTAGTCTGTCCCATCAAGTCACTGCCACAAAGCACAAAGGGTGGTATCATAACACAGAATTAAACCAGCCAGCGAGGAGCCAAGTAGGGGTCCCTTCATAAAAACTCTAACCTAGGCGCACAACAATGGAAATTTTTTATCCCGCTGACCCGGCTTAAGACTACTTACAAGTAGAGCATGGTATGGTAGTGTGCAGGAAAGCCAAAATGTGCAAGGGAATTGGAATTTGTATGTTGCCTCGGGGTTCGCCCATGACACACTTGATTAAGTCAAAAAATGAAAGACAATTCGAAGGCGAAAGCTTGCGGGAATGGCGCAGTGGCCCCCGCATATCAGGTAGTCGCTAATTGAAAATGATCTTGACAGTTGAGTGTGGTTTTTTGGCTACTAGACATTTAACAATACGACATCGCAAGCGTGATAAGGGTCTGACCAACGATGTCCCAGTACTCCTCACGCCCTACTAAATTAGCACCACATACAGAAACCGAATTCGGACCCAATAGGATTGACCTCTACAATCAAGTAAAACAATGGGGCGAGGAGGTAGGTAAAAATTACTCTTGTTTACGCTCTATACCACAATCATAGACAACGTTCATTGTCTTGGCATATTATAGGCGCTGGTGCTTGTTATTCACTAACGGTAAATTAGTCTTCCGGAACTCGACGGGCACCAGTAGCATGGGTCCAGTCATGATCTCTATGTCGTACGGTACCGTAAAAGCTCTTGGGAGTCCACGATCTCCGCTCTCGCGTAACAATAACTCGGGAAGGAATAGCGGATACTAAATGCGGAATCGCGGGATCTGTCAAACCTCGCAAGCTATTCTACACGGCTTAGTCACGGAGATTGGCGGGCCCGGAGATGGTGGATTCCAAGAGCTCACAGCTGTACTCGTACAGTACCATGATGAGTTTGGCTGCGGTAGAGGGTTCATCAGGCTTCGGGCGGAATCATTAGCCCCAAACAAGCATCCAGGAACAGGGATTCGCAAAACGCATGGCGAAAAAAGTTCCGTGTGTATCTGAGCTCCTATACAGGCTTACGGCTCTTATTTTTTTCGGGTGCTTCTTGCCGCGGACGGGTGCTTGTATTTCGGGGTTTCGTCCTTCACTTGAATATTCCGTAGGGATGGAGGTTCACTACTTGCCGATATTAATGGATCGAGCATCCAAACACTGTACTTACAACAATGTACTGTTGTTTGGGACCGCAACGCGTCATGATTGTTTGCCATGCTTGTGTCAAAGCGCTTTTGCTTATAGTGAGTGGATGGGGTTGACGGGGAATACAGCGAGCTAATGAGTAGTTTGCGTGCGCTTGGGCTTTTGATGCTAAGCAGAAAGCCATTGTGTACTCGCAAAGATGAGTGTAGAGGAAGCGAAGGCTGCTGGTGCAATACGGTGCTTGGAGAAAGCGGCTCTTTGAGCATCGGAAGGGGCATGGGGGCCACCAAAATAGTAACGCACCCGTTGCGACACCCCAAGGTATTCGAGTCCCTGTGGAATATTGGGCGCAGGAGTGCATAGAGTTGGTCTAGCATCGTAGGGTTCTCCGTAGGTGATGGTGGATATCGATGAATATTGGCATTTTGTGCTAGATTTTTTTTCTCGTACGAGCGCAATGGTGCAACTGTTTATGGGAGCCAATGATAATCAAGCTGTGATAAACTCCTCGGCTACTAGCCTCTTTTCCCCGAGGTTTTCTCAGTCATAATCATACTGGCTCAGAAATGCACGTCTTAGCGTTCTCGATCAATGCTTGCTCAATTAAAGGTTAGAGTCCATAGAATTGAAGAGGAGCTGATTCTGAGTACTGTAGTTCCGTGGAGTTTATTCCCAAAAAAAAGACTTTGTTGCGGAGTGTTCGATGTTGGCATTCGCTCTGGGGAGAGTTGATTTTAGACGCCCGTCACCCTTCTCGTACGGTGCTTGTATCCGTATGATATGATAAAATAACTTGGACAGTCTAGTGCGGTATTAGGGCTCATAGGGGTTGCGGCTCTTCTTGGCTCTTAGCGGCTACCGTAGTCTTGTGTTACGTAAGAGGCTGCGGCTCTTATGCGAAGCGAGCCCCCACTCCTTTGTTACCTAACCCATCTCCAGTTCGGACGCAACTTTGAAATTCACTGTCCCGGATCATCCATATAGTACCACAAAAGAACTTGGCTCACGGGCATTAGCGATCCTGCCGAGAGAGGATGACGGATGGCGAAGTCAACGTTGTTTCACTGATGTTACCCATGTTGTAGGTAATGGGATGCAGGGTTTTGGGTTGTTCCACGGGGAACGGAATACTTTTCCAGCTTCCTCAAGCCCTCCACTGGCTTCAGACTCCTTTTGCTTTCACGGGTTCCTGAGCTCCGGGGGGATAATGGGGGTGACTGGCAGGAGATATTCACCGACTGACATTACCTTCGCTAGACCTTGCGACCTAATAGAATGTTAAACTATACCAGGATTCTTAATCACGTACCACCGCAACAGAAACCGACGAACCTCGGACACGGTCGTAGCAGCTACAAGATCTCACGCTCGGGGGGATTCATTTCGCACTCGAATTTAGGTGGTAGAAGGTGATCAAGGGCCAACGCGATCTTCCCCGTAGGTCACAGTAGACAGTGAGAGGTCTGTCCGGCCCTTTCGTGCAGGTTATTGATCCGGAGATCTACTTCGTTTACCAAACAGCGGCCGGGCTCGTGGTTAGATGAGCATCGCCTGGTCGAGGCAAGTGGCAGTGTACCCCATATTCCCTTCTATTATACCCTTATATTTGCTGGTTTTTATATCTCCTATCTGTCAGCAGAGCGCTCTGAAGACTACCCATTGGTGGTTGGCGGTGTCGGAAGTGCTGGGAGGGAGCTGTCCATAGTTATGCGCAGAAAGGTAACATCCTCGGTTGCGCGGCTGACCGTTCGGCAAGCCACTTCAGAGAATCGCAGGGTCGGGGTATGGAATTATCCCGCTTTTACATAGCTGATGTACCAGTACAGAGGCGGATCTGACTGATTTCTCGCGTAGATTAGGGGGCACCGGGGAAGTAGTAACCGGTCTGATCCATTTTCCGATGATATTGCGCATAGAAAAGACATGGTCACAAACTTTGTCCCCTTGTTCGTCACTCTCTAAACCAACAGTAAAGACAGGGGCATATATCAAACATAACAAAGTCATCCTAATTCTTCCACGAATACCACTTGTATCTCTTTTCCTCCATGCATCTCCCCATTTACTTCCGTACTCCTATGACAACAAAGGAAAGATAGGTCTGGAGAATCCTCCCCACAAATTACAGTGACTCCACCCACAGCATTCCCATGGCCATCACGACTGACGCAACTCACTATCTTCCTTCAACTCTAAGATATTCTGTGTGATTAGAACACCGCGCGATTAGCATTAGCTTGTCTTGTTTCCTCTAATTTCCATTTTTGTTATTTAAATTTAATTCCCCAGTCTACTGTTCCAACAGTTTGTCATTCTGTTTTTTTCATGGGCAGATCGCTGACAACTCTCCGCCCCGAAATCCCACTATCCTCCCCATCGCCCGAGCCCCGGTTGCGCATCCTCACGGTCCCAGATCACGAACACTTCTACCAACTCGCTGTGGTATCTAAACCCTCCTCGTTTCTCGCACCTACCTCGCCACCGGTTTATCACCCGGCCCGGCATACAACCTAAAAACTGCACTCAGCTAGACTCCAACTGCGCACCCGCAACAGTTCATAGCCGGGAAACCGGAGACGAAAAGCCCACCAGATATCGTAGGGAGCGTGGGCGCATAGGAGGAGACAACTGTGAATTCACAGAACATACTCGAGCACTGGTATTGTGACAGGAGCATATATCCCAGGTGTCTGTTATTCCGAGAAAGCTTAATTCAACCCAACCCGTCCCCCATTCACGGGGGATTCCTAATATTGAAACAAATTATGATTCTATTATAAGTCAAAAAGTGGGAGTGTGCTCGAAACATGTCTCATATTAGTCACGTACCCTCCCTAAATGATTAGATATTAAGTGTTACACATCAAGCCTCATCTCCCCCGCTCTCTTCAGCTTTGCTCACGGAAGTTCATAAACTCCCCCGATACCCCTATAAATTGTCCCTACAAATTATCGTACCATACCACACCCAACCCACACTTTCAACAGAACATCATGGCCCAGACTTCACAAATCAAGATCGGCGACGGCAATGCCCACTGCGGCAACATAACGGGCAGCTTCAATGTCCACAAGTCCGACCACGACGCACAGATTATGCGTTGGCTCTCTCCGCTAGAGCCAAATAGCAGACACCAGGGCATACGCAACGAGCGGTTTGACGGTGTGGGGGACTGGCTATTGGAAATGAGCGAGTTTCGGGAGTGGAGGGGCAGCGAGGGTGGAGCCGATAAGGCTGTCTTGTTTTGCAGCGGGAATCCAGGAGTGGGCAAGACGTATCTGAGGTAAGTGGCGGAATTCTATAAAAGCGAGAGAAAATCGCTAATGGTCGGAGATAATACTAGTTCGTTGGTGATAGACAGCCTGTGTGATCAGGCAAAGACGCAGGATATCATCGTTGCATGCTTGTACTGCGACTTCCTAGTTCAGCAGGAGCAGACAGTCACCAACATGATAGGAGCTATTTTGAAGCAGCTGGTAGGCAGAGGCGATATCCCGGAGTATTTACGCAAGGCGTTTCAGGAGGGGAGGAATGTGATTGGTGGAAGAGGGCTGCGACTTCTAGGTTTAATGGAGATGCTGAAGATCGCTATTGCTTCGTTACCCCAAGTATTCATCTGTATCGATGCGCTGGACGAGTGCTTACCGAAGCACCTCCCAAAGCTGCTAAAGTCACTGAGAGATATTGTCCGGGAGTCCCCTACGACGCGAATATTCCTCACGGGCAGGCCTCACGTCAAGGAAAATGTTCAAAGATATTTTACCAAGGCGGTTGTGATGCCCATCAGTCCTACCACAGATGACATTAGGAGTTATCTGGAGATGAAGTTGGATGAGGACACCGATCCAGAGGCGATGAACGATGATTTACGCGCGGATATTACCAGAATTATTCTGGAAAAGATGTCTGATATGTGAGAGCAATTATCATTCCAACTCTATCATTGAATAATACTCACCCACCACTGTGTACAGATTCCTACTTGTTTCGCTAAACATCGACGCTATCCTAGGAGAGGTGACAATTCGTCAGAGAAGAGAGAAACTTGGAGAGATGACAAAGGGCAATGGGTTGAGTGAAGCCTACACGGCAACTCTAACTCGGCTGAAGGCGCAGACGGGAAACAAGTCAATACTCGGACTGAAGGTCCTGATGTGGGTGTTGTATTCAGAACGGCCACTGCGAGTCGAGGAACTCTGTCATGCCTTGGGAGTGCAGGTGGGATCTGCAGATCTAGATGTCGAAAACCTTCCTGCATTACGGACACTGCTGGCATCTTGTCTGGGTCTTGTCACGGTCGAGCCGTCTTCATCCACTATCCGACTGGTGCATTATACTCTGCAGGAGCATCTTGCAAATGATCTGAGCTTATTCCATAGCCCTCACACAACAATCGCGGAGGTTTGCTTGACATACCTCAATTTTGGAAGTATCCGGGGTCTTTCACCAACACTTCGTTCGGCTCCCCCAACAATGCCCCTTCTAGAATATGCTTCGTGTTATTGGGGGGAGCACACAAGAAGGGGGGTGACGGAAAATGTGAAAACGCTTGCTCTAAAGCTCCTGGATAGATTTGATGAGCATGTATCTGCTCAGCTAATCTTATTGCGCCATAATAGAGATCAATACTCGGTCTATGGCTTCCGCGGGGAGCGTGGACCTGCAGGATTTACAGGGCTACACGCAGTAGCATTTCTTGGGATCGTGGGGATAGTTGCTGCTGTGTTGGGCATGAAGGAATGGGATGTTAATGCAACAGATATCATGGGGAACACTGCTCTCACGTGGGCAACTAGGCGCGGGCACGAGGGAGTAGTCAAGATCCTTTTGGAGCGAGGGGATGTCAATCCCAGCCAGGCAGACACCGAATCCGGCCAAACGCCACTCTTGTGGGCGGCTTTGTGCGGGCATGAGGGAGTGGTCAAGATACTTTTGGAACGAGCGGATGTCAATCCCAACCAGACAGACACCTTCGGTGGCCGAACGCCACTCTGGTGGGCTGCTTTGTACGGGCATGAGGGAGTTGTCAAGATGCTTTTGGAACGAGGGGATGTCAACCCCAACCAGGCAAACAACGAATCCGGCCTAACGCCACTCTCGTGGGCGGCTTTTTGCGGGCATGAGGGAGTAGCCAAGATGCTTCTAGAGCGAGGGGATGTCAATCCTGATCAAGTAGACGCCAAATCTGGCCGAACGCCACTCTGGTGGGCTGCTCGGAACGGATATGAGGGAATGGTCAAGATGCTTTTGGAACGAGGGGATGTCAACCCCAACCAGGCAGACACCGAATCTGGCCGAACGCCACTCTGGTGGGCTGCTTGTGGCGGGCATGAGGGAATAGCCAAGATGCTTTTGGAACGGGGGGATGTCAATCCCAACCAGGCAGACACCGAATCTGGCCGAACGCCACTCTCGTGGGCGGTTCGGGGTGTGTATGAGAGAGTAGTCAAGACGCTTTTGGAGCGAGGGGATGTCAATCCCAACCAGGCAGACACCGAATATGGCCAAACGCCACTCTCGTGGGCGGCTGAGTGCGGGTATGAGGAAGTGGTAAAAATGCTTTTGGAACGAAGGGATGTCAATCCCAACCAAGCAGATACCCATTATGGCCAAACGCCACTCTTGTTGGCGGCTGAGTACGGGCATGAGGGAGTAGTCAAGATGCTCTTGGAGCGAGGGGATGTCAATCCCAACCAGGCAAGCACCACATATGGCCCAACGCCACTCTCATTAGCGGTCGATTGCGGGCATGAGGGAGTTCAAAATTCTTTTAGAATGGAAAGATGTCTGCGCCGCTAGATTCCGAGAACCAAACACCACTGTCGGGTGCTCTCTCTATAGGACATGAACGAGTTGCAAAGGTGCCACTTGACTATACAGTGCCAACTCTGACGCAGCAGACCGCACCGACTGGGCAACTTTCCCTGCCTCCGCTATGCGTGGGGGTGAGTGTGTGGTGGGTTTGCAATTTAAAGGTGATCTTGATACCCATGCCGCAGGCATTAATAGCCAACATGCACTCCAATCAGCAGACCCCGATGAGCGGGAACCGGTTTCGGACCCAAAAGACTTTCCTTCCAACTCCACAGATAGCGACCTTTCCCCAACTCAGCAGTCCAGGCTGTCTCAACCCTCTCCCGCGTGGCCCCTGAGCTTCTGGTACCTTCGCAGGAAAACTGACACCCATCCTGACAACACTCGATCAACCCTCTCACTCAGGGTCCACGGGTATTTTATCATCTCCTCTTTCGTTTGTCTTTTCGCTTTTCTCGTCTACATTCTTCCCCCCCCCCGTTACCTGAAGTATCCTTATTCCATAAATGATTGCCGAGAGAGCGATTAGTGTCGGCAAGACCCCCGTCGATTTAGATGTAGATACACTTTATTGTTGAGGACGTTATTTCTTGCCTCATCCAGCTGTTCGCTTTTTATTTGATTTGATTTCTCCCGGCTTCTTCGCCCTTTTTCTTCCCCGGTGTTCTAGCCGGACTTGGCTCATATGGTGATGCTTCTTGTTTATTCCTATTGCTTGTTAATATTTGTCTCGTGTTTTTTTGTGGACAGTGGTGTACAGTACAGCATTGCGTGGAGATGGGTATTATAGGAGTCGATGCTAAACTTGAAGAAGCCTCGTTCATATATTCGCAAGCGGCAGGTTTATCTCCTCTAATCTCTCTCGAAGGGGCCAAGTGACCATAATCGGTTTCTCTTTTACTATATGTCATGCTACGATACTGGCGCCGGCACACCGGCATATCAGGGTCAAATCTGTGAAATAAATCCTAGCCCTGACTTGATGCGCATGTTTCTACCAACCGGTGAATCGTCATGATGTTATCAACAAGAGACCCAGGGCGGGTTTGGTGTGGTCCATAGTAGGTATCATACAGTTCTGCGTTCCCTTAAGCCCTATCTTCTCTCTGATGAAGCGCTAGCCTGTTAAGGAATAGTGGTTACAAAATGAGGTATCGTGGGATCTGTCAAATCTCGTGAACTGCATGAGGTGGTGCTTCACCTTCTATAACCTATACTGTGCGAAGAGGTGAGGGAAAAGTATGGCGAAGTCTTGGCTGCCAAGTACAGTGATGTCCAATTACCCACATTCGCCATACTTTCCTCGACCCCCTTCGTACAAGGCATAGTCACAGAGATTGTGAGTGGCCGGAGATAGTGGATTTCACGGAATTTTCCGGGCATTCCGTACTCGAGTATTCGAATACAGCCGTATTCGCAAAGTCCCTGGGGGCACCGTTCCCAGTACCCCCCGCTCTTGGAAACGCTTTTCCAACTCTCCCCTTCCCCTTATTCGGAAAAACGGGTCGTGGTAAAATTTTATACTACCCCTAGAGTCATACCTGAGAACAGTTAGGTAAGAAGTTTTTTTTTTTTGTTCTCTTGTTAATTGGCACAGCTCATCAAGGGATGGTACGAGGACTCTGCTGGTGACGGTTCTAGATTGATGTTGATTGATCAGGGTAGATTGTGGAGGTTGCGGGGGTCTGACGGAGAGTTTAGAGGTTCGATAGATCACTGTGGAGGTTCGGAGATTGACAGAGTAGATTCTCTATACTTGTCTTTCCTTATTTATTGTGTATGTTTTACTTATACTGCCGTCTTTACCATTAGTTCAGAGAGTAGAGACGGGCGAGGCTATTAACCGTACCTCTCACTCTTGTCCACACATTGCTATTATCCCCCATAGTCATTTAGCCTTCACTCCACTGCTGCATGATCGGTCCTCCACCTTGATCCCTATTAAGATCTGCGACTGTGGCTCTACTCTCGCTAAAACGCATCTGCGCTTCAAGGGAGCGAACCGCACTATATGCACTCATACGCACTACCGGTAATGCTACATTAACACCCAGCCCTGTCGTCTCTACGGATACCGAGATACCGAGAATGCGGGGTTAGCGCACCTAGAAGCATGCTATGCCGCCGGTGGTCTAGTCTTGGCGGCAAGTGGCATCCTTGATGACTTGGTTGACTCGGTAGGTTTGGGGAGGTCATCATCAATGGGAGGGCATTGGCTTAGTCCCAATGGAGACCAGGGAGCTCTAGGGAGGGGGTTTATCCTGTGGAGCGTCAGGCTGGACTGTTAGTATAATACGGTATTGCCCCTGCCTGATGCCCGGCAGCTCTATGGTCATCGATACGATGCGACGTAAGGGCTTCACTGTTTGAACCCATACGAAAGGCACACTGACCCAATGGAGAAATGTGGGCAGCTTTACCGGATCCAGTATATTATCGAGATGGCGATTTCGAAGGCAATGGTTTTGGGGTTGCGGACCGGTGTGATCAAAGTTGGTCTTATGTGATATCGATACCTGATTTGCTAGTATAACGATTGAGAGTATCTGAGCACCGTTTCACCCTCACTCGTGATGTACGGCAAGGAGTGGAATAATTGGATAATGTGTTGAGTATGAGAGGGTGTTGACCTTCCCCCCCCCTTCTTGAACCCATGGTATGATTTTAAGTATCGTACTAGTACGGTACCGGTACCGGTACATGATAAAGGAGTCCCGCCCAAAACCTTCGCACTAGCCGCCCACTTTGACCGCATAAACCTCAGCGCCCGCGGCTTCTGCAAAGTGCCGACAATCGGCTACGAGTAGGGGAACTACGTGGGCCCGTTGCCAATGTACTCAAGTACTCCTCCTTAACCCAGGGCGCCGCCATCTCCGATGTAGAACAGGATGTGCTAACGGACACGAACACTATGCTCCGCTTGGACAGAAAAATGGACGTCGGTTGCTCCGTCAATTCCGCAGTCGGCTATGGCCAGATCGAAGGCGTCTTCGTCTTGGGCGAGGGCCTCTTCACAGCCGAAGAAACCCGTAGGCAGAAGAACTGCAAACTATCTCCCCGCGTGGCTCTTGAACATACAAGATAACCGGCTTCACGGATATCCCGCAGGTGTTCAATGCCGGCTTACTCAAGGGCGTGAAGCGGGCTAAGCTAAGGGACATTCGGAGTTCCAAGGGGATTAGCGAGCCGCCGTTTTTGTTGGGCGCTGCTGCGCTGTTTGCACTAGGCTACTAGGGAGAGCGTCACAGTTAATGCACAGGCTATGGGCGTTGGATTATCCGGCTACCGCGAAGAGGTTGAGGGTTGGTTGCTGTCGGGGATTGGATTGTCTGCTGGGCGAGAGTTGAGGCGAATGAGGGGGGGGTTCTTTGTGGAGGTACATGGCATTGGTATTTCTCTTTTCCATTTCTGTTCAGTCGCGGTTTGTGGGTTTGCATGACGGATTCTGTTTTCTTTGGATTTTTGTGTTCATCTGCATGGTGGGTTTTTTTTGGATATCGTACGTGACCATCTAGGAGTGTGGTTCAATAGATGGATTTTTATTGACGAAGCACCGCCGACCCGGCTTACGGCTACGCGAAACCTTGGTAACCCGGTGAATCGAACCGGGGACCGTAGTAACCTACAGTAAGGTAAACCACCGCGTTATTCATCCCGACGATTTCACTCCCACTATCATAGGTTCTGCCATGATGATCGAAAACTTGATTCCGAAATTGTCAAGGGTTCCCTCCGCGGCACCGGATCCCCCAGAGGCAAAGCTGAGCAGGGTAATTAGGTTTCCACAGACCGCACTGGAGGGACGGGCAAGAAAGTGCATCCCAAGGTTATAAGGTTTTTCATGGAGCTAAGTCTATCTGCGCTGTTCCGTACGATGCTAGGCATGGCACTAATCGTACTGAAGATGCGGGGGGCGGGCGGAGGCAAAGGGGCAGTAGTAAGTAACCAAATTATAACCATTCACTCGCCTCCAAACCCTTTCAAATGAAAAAAAAGGAAGAGCAAAAGAAAAAGCGATCCAGAAGCCAATCACAAACATCCGAGGAACCTGTCCCTTCCTACATCTCTATGTTCTTGGGCGGGGGTGTGCAGTACACTCCACACCAAATGCCTACACAGACCGTCCTGGGTCAGTGGCACCAACCGCGTTCCCCTGGAGTTTAAAAAAAGACGGGAGCCGGTATGTGTGGGTTTCTCGTACTTTTGCGCTTTCTTATTGGGATAAACACTTATTACCTGGTGGGGGGAGACATGATCTGGTATTATGGGGTTCTCTTGCCGGAGTTGCTGAAAACGGGGTGGGGTCTGGATGTACTAGGTGTGATGGTCTGGTGATATTTTGGAACGGGGATTTTCGGTGGCCGCTGTATCATATTTACCGCACAATATGCTATATAGCGATTCACCCATCCTCTCCACCTTGCTGGTGCGGGTATGAAAATTCGCTGGCATAATATTAGTCAAAAACAGGCAAATTTAGAAAGATAGGGTTAGGGGTATATTTAAGGGATTTGGGCACCTCTGGCTGTGGGATGTAGCAGGCATGGCGGTAGTGCCGCAATGAGATAAATGGTCGACCTGTAAAAGAAACTGATGGGGATCACTTGGCGGTATTAAGAGAGGTTAGTGGGAGATGAACTGACGGCTTGCGAATAAATAAGAGGGGTGTCTTGAAGCTTAGTGTCTATTCCTACCCATTGCCTGAATTGCGCCGTACTATACAACGCCAGCAAGAAAAAATATAAGACGAATACAAATAATGGGAATGGAAAATGGCAAGAAAGAAGATATGAACCAAGTCTAGCCGGAACTCCATGAAAGGAAAGGATGGAGGAAAGGAAAAAACGAATAAAAGTACTTTAGATGGATAGAAAATGGTAAGTGAAAATAAGAAATCAATCTCTATTAAAGTCCATTAACATCACTCGGCAATAATTTATGCAGCCGGAAGATTTCAGGTAACGAAGAAGGCAGAATGTAAACGAGATAAGCGAAAAGACAAACGAAACAGGCGATGGTAATATACCGGACTAGCGGTTGAGGGGAGGGGGGAATTGACCGAGGGTCGTTGGAACTGGTGCCAGCGTCCCGGAGGGGCTCCTCGGCTACGGGGGGGTTGCGGTCCACGGGCAGAGGGGGAGAGTCTGTGAGGTCGGATATCGGTTCCAGCGGATAGGGGTCTGCGGGTGATAGTTTATGTTAGCCATGAACTTAATGTCTATGATATCAGTGCTAGGATGACTTCCTCCAATTGGTATATCTGCCTCACTCGCCTCCATAGAAAGAGGGGGAGGGGAGAGATGCCTAGCGGTGAGATCTGGTGTGTGAGGATTGACACTGTCACGTTCACATAGCATATTTACGATTCGGTGATGTCCTCTGGCACTGGCCCTCGATAGTGGTGTTTGGTTCGCTCAATCTGGCATAGCGGTGTGGACGTCTTTCCGTTCTAAAAGCTTCTTTACTATACCTTCGTAACCGTTCTCAGCGGCCCACGAGAGTGGCGTCCGGCCGTAGTAGGTGTCTGGCTGGTCGGGGTTGACGTCTCGTTCCAAAAGTATCTTTACTACTCCCTCATGCCCGTTCCCAGCGGCCCACGAGAGTGGTGTCCGGCCATATTCGGTGTCTGGCATGTCGGGTTTAACATCTCGTTCCAAAAGTATCTTTACTATTCCCTCATGCCCGTTCCCAGCGGCCCACGAGAGTGGCGTCCGGCCAGCTTCGGTGTCTGGCTGGTCGGGTTTAACATCTCGTTCTAAAAGTATCTTTACTATTCCCTCATACCCTTTCTCAGCGGCCCACGATAGTGGCGTCCTGCCATAGAAGGTGTCTGGCAGGTTGGGATTGACATCTCGTTCTAAAAGCATCTTTACTATTCCCTCATACCCTTTCTCAGTGGACCACAAGAGTGGCGTCCGGCCAAAGTAGGAGTCTGGCTGGTCGGGGTTGATATCTCGTTCCAAAAGCATCTTTACTATTCCCTCATGCCCGTTCTTGGCGGCCCACAAGAGTGGCGTCCGGCCATATTCGGTGTCTGGCTTGTCGGGATTGACATCTCGTTCCAAAAGCATCTTTACTATTCCCTCATGCCCGTTCCTGGCGGCCCACGAGAGTGGCGTCAAGCAACCCAGGGTGTCTGGACGGTCGGGATTGACATCTCGTTCCAAAAGCATCTTTACTATTCCTTCATGCCCGTTCCTAGCGGCCCACCAGAGTGGAGTTCGTCTAAAGAAAGTGTCTCGTGGGTCGGGATTGACATCTCGTTCTAGAAGCATCTTTACAATTCCCTCATGCCCGATTTTCGCCGCCCACGAGAGTGGCATCCGGCCATATTCGGTGTCTGGCTGGTCGGGATTGACATCATGTTGATTCAACAGCACCTTTACCACCTCTTCATGCCCTCTTACTGTTGCCCACATGAGAGCTGTACTCCCTGTGCTATCAGTTGCATTAACATCCCATTCTTTTATCTTTAATATAGCAGCAACTATCTCCACAATCCCGACAAACGCTGCTCCGTGGAGTCCTGTAAATCCGACAGGTCCTTCCAGCCCGTAAAACCAAGGCTGTGAGTCTCGATCTGTATTACCCCCCAATAACATTAGCTGAGCAGATATATGCTCATGAAATCTTTCCAGAAGTCTCAGCGCAAGCGCTTTCCCATTTTCCGTCATTCCCTTTCTTGTGTGCTCGCCCCAGTATCGTGAAGCATAGTCTACAAGTGGCATTGTTGTAGGAGCTGAGCGAAGTATTGGCGAGATATCCCGGACGCTTTCAAAGTTGAGATATGTCAAGCAAACCTCCGACATTATTGAGTGGTGGCAATGGAATAACCTTTCATCACTCGAGAGATGCTCTTGCAGAGTGTAGTGGACCAACCGAACGGTGGAAGAAGTCGCCTCGACTATGACGAGACCCAGACACGATGCTAGGAGTGTCCGTAATGCAGGGATGTTTTCGACATCTAGATCTGTCGATCCCACCTCCACTCCCAGGGCATGACACAGCTCCTTGGCCTGTAAAGGCCGTTCCGAATATCGCACCCACATCAGGACCCTCTGTCCGAGTATTGATTTGTCCCCCTTCTGGGCTTTCAGTCGCGTGAGAGTTGCCGTGTAGGCACCACTAAGTCCATTGCCCATCGACATAGCTTCTAGCTTTTTCCTTCTTTTGCGAATTGTCACCTCTCCAAGAACAGCATCCATGTTTAGCGAAACAAGAAGAAATCTACGCGAAATTGCGGGTGAGTATTGATTACCGATTGTGTGGGAATGATAAGTTATCTTACATATCGGATATTTTTTCCAGGACCAATTGAATTATATCCGCTCGTAGACCATCGGTCATGGCCTCCGGATCGGTGTCCCTGTCCAGCCTCATCTCCAGATAACTCCTAATGTCATCCGTGTTAGGACTGATGGGTATGACAACCGCCTTGCTGAAATGTCTTTGAATGTCTTCCCGAATATGAGGCCTGCCCGTGAGGAATATTCGCGTCGTAGGGGACTCCCGAACAATATCTCCCAGCACCTTTAGAAGTTCGGGCAGATGCTTCGGTAAGAATTCATCTAGGGCATCAATACAGATGAATACTGGGGGTAGCGAAGCGATGGCAGCCCTCAGCATTTTCAACAGATCCGGAAGTAGAAGCTTTCTGCCGCCGATTTCCGATTTTCCTTTCTGAAATGCCTCGCGGAGATACGTTGGTATTTCCCCTCTGCCGACCAGCTGTTTCAAGATAGCTCCCATCACGTTGGCTATCGTCTGCTCTTGTTGAGTCAGGAAGTCGCAGTACAAGCCTGCAACGACGATATTCTTCTTCCCTGCCTGATCGCACAGGCTGTCGATAACCAGGGAGCTAAGATTTTCGATTGTCGGTAATTTTCGGTTTTATTTAAATAATTTCACCACTTACCTTATGTACGTCTTGCCCACTCCCGGATTCCCGCTGCAGAACAGGACAGCCTTATCGACTCCACCCTCTCCTATCCACGCCCGAAACTCGGGTGTTACCAAAAGCCAATCGCCGACACCTGCAAATCGGTCGGCACGAACGCCTTCGTGTCTGTTGTTTGGCTCCAGTGGAGAAAGCCAGCGCATGATTTGTGTATCCTCGTCGGACGTATGGATGGTGTTGTTTACAGTACCTGTTATGTTGAAACTTCCTGTTATGTTGCCGCAGTTGGCATTTCCGTCGCCGATATTGATGCCTGTAGCCCGGTCCATTATAATCCGTCAAGATTTTATGTTGAATGTAGGAATGGTAAAATGATTTGTAGGGGTATCAGGGGAGTTTATAAATTTGTTGAGCTCAGCTGAAGAAAGCGGGGAGATGAGGCTTGTTGTGTAACTCAACTCTTAATACCCAATCATTTTGGACGGGTGCATGACTAATGTCAGAAGGTTACAGCTGAGCGACTGTAAGCATTGTAATGTATTTCAATATCAGGAATCTCCCGAATTTTCTATCGTAAATCCCAATAGAGGGTTAGATAAGAGGCTATTGAGATTTTGTGAACAGAGGACTGTGTTCGGTGGGGTTGTACTGTTTTGGAATAACCGACGCTTCGGATTTACTCCCCACATTACATTCTGTGACTTTACTGTTGTTGATCTAATGTTCCTCCCGACATCTGGGTGGATTCTATATTCCTAGTTTCCTGGTTACCCGCTGTTGTAGGCGAGCGATGTTGGACGGAGATATTTTTGGCCGCTCACCATATGACGACTCCCCGCCTCGCTACAGCAAGGGTTAGGGGAAATCATGTGACAATACGCAGAACCCCCTGTCTGCATATTCACATGATAAACCCTAACCTCCTCGATATGCAACCACGTCGATACTGCAGCAATATGTTTGACTACCGGTTAGTCCTACTCATCAAACAACACCTGCGACAACACCTGCATTAAGTGTTTACAATACTCCTGCATGTTTGGCTAAATTGGTCAAACGGATCAAACACGACTTGCGACACAATACCATCCTTATCATGAGCAGATCGACATACCTATCCTCGGTCTGTTAGACCATATCCTCTGTCCAGAAGGTTTTCTCCTATCCCTGGCAGGAACGTGAGATAGGAGCTGGCAGGTTCGGCATACTCAGGGAGTATGCGGAAAAGATTCCGGAGGTCCTGGAGAAGATAAAAGAAGCCTGTTTTCGTTTGTTCGTTTTTTATAAAATCTATTATTTCTGTCTCTATCTCTCCTCCGTTACCTGTACTCTTGGTCTGCCTTTAGGCACTTAGTCTTTTTCGCTCTTTATATGTGTTTTGCGAGAATACTTCTCCTTCTTGGATAGTTTCTTTATATTAAACAATCCACTCTTTATACGAACCTATTGTCCATACCGCTCGCCGTAAACCTTGTTGTTGAAAAAGCGAGACCTTAGAGTCCAAATCCCGATGGTCTCTATGTTGAATGCCGGGCTGGAGGGGGGGGTATGGCATTCCAGGCTGACGGGATAGCCAAGTAGGTGCATGAAGCAAGAACGATTTAAATACTCTACTACAGCGACTCGGTGGAAGTGTCGAGAAACTGGGGAAACCTTCCCGGTGTAAAAGAAACAGGAAGTTATCAAACTCTCCTTGGTCGTAGTTAGGACTCTTCTTGGCGTTTCTGGAGTCCATTTTTCCTTGCATACATTTACACATCCACTACCCATCACTGATAACAAGAGTGAGCGTGAAATGTGAATTAATTAGGTTTGACTGAGGCACTAGTTCTAGCGGGTGCAAAGAAAAAAATGGCGGTTAATTTTGTGAGTTTGAGATTGAAGGAGGGGAAGCATAGAAATGTGATGCATGTGTCGCGGACATTTCTATTGAGTACGATAGCTCTATTCCCGAATGGCGCTGGCGATCAAAAATCATTGATAATCACTCGTGGGTCGCAAAATATTGAAGGGACAATGACGCCGGTTTCTATTGCCGGGTTGTTCGGCGGCTCTCGGTGTTGAGCTGGGGCGTCAGGTTGTATTTGGTTGGCAGGTGCTATTTGTGTCATTGATTGGGCTGGAATTTGTGGTGGGGCAGCGCTGAGCACCATGCCGATCAGGGGGGGGGTAAGTGTACCTACTGTACGGAGGTATATAGCTCATAGGTTTTGTATGTTCCACAGGCAGAGAGTGCAACACCAGAGGCTTGTAGAACATACAAAACTTATGAGCTACACCTACCTAATCAAGAGTCTCCAAGCTATAGGCATTCATCTAAGTTAGTAGTGTAGCAATATGCGGTGCGGTAAACCGCCACGTCATTTATCTTAACGACTTACATTCCCGCTAAGTTAGCTTCTGCCATGTCATTTGGAAAACTTGGCCCCGAAGTTGCCAAAGGTTCCGGCCCCACCACTGGGTCCTTCTTCTGGGAGAGCCGAAGCCAAGCACTGCGTTTGGTTCGGTCCCCCGTACTGACTCAGCGGACAAAACCACCCATGCCAAAGTTAGTTTTTCCCGGAGCTATGTTTACCCGCGCTGTTCCGTTCGACGTTGGACATGGCATTTATGGTAGTGAAGGTGAAGAAGGAGGGCGGAGGTGAAGGGAGTAAGTGAACTCCAGAATGTCCAGTCAATAACAATCCACTCCCCTCCGAACCCTATCGGGGGGGGGAGAGGAAGAGAAAAGGAAAGAGTATGAGGGCCAATCGCGCACACACGGAGAACCTTTACTCCCCTTATGTCTCCATGCTCCGGGCGAGAGTGTTCAGAATGTTGACTGCACCACTTCGTACAGTACCCCCTCACTCCGCACAAAATCCCTTGACGGACCTTCCAGGGTCGCTGGTGCCGGTCTCATTCTCTGGAGTAGAAAAAAGGGGGGGCTGTTGTGTGTGGGCCCACCCCACCTTTTCTATTCGACTACCCGGATGGAACTCCCATCTTGTAATGGGGTATATTCGGGATAGTTGCTGTGCTTACTGCTATGCTTATAGCGCGATAGACTAGACCACACCTGAGTGGTGCTCGCCCACTGGCTGATACAGGCATGGCCAGAAGCGGGCGTGTTGAGAAAGTTGGGGTTGGGGTTTTATTTCATGGATTTAGGAACCTTAGCGATGAGATGTAGCAGGACTGGTGGTCGTGTCGTAGTACGATAGATGGTCTGTAAAGGAAACTGATAGTAATCACTTGGTGGTGCCGAGAGAAATTAGCGGGAGATGAACTGGCATTTTGGGAATATATAAGACGAGCGTCCTGAAGTTTAGCGCCTACTTCTACCCATTGCCTATATTGTGCAGTACCATAGACCGCCACACTTAAAAAGATAACTCAGATTTCAACTAATAATGGGAATAATGACGAACAAGAAAGATGATATGGACCAAGTCTAAGCGGAACTCCGAGAAAGGAAAAGGTGAGAGAAGGGAAAAAGAAGAAAAGTAGATGGATATCAAATGGCGAGCTGAGGTAGGAAAAACACCGTGCGGCAATGATTTATGGACCGGGAATGATTCAAGTAACGGTGAAGGGGGAATGAGAATGAGAAACTCCAAAAGGCGGGAGAGGGCGGCGATGATAGAGCGTCGGCCCGCCAGTTGGCTGCGAGCGAGAGAGTTGGTCGTGTTCTGGGGTGGTTTCAGCATTCCGGAGAAGGTGCCAGAGGTTTACGGGCCGCATGGTAGATGGCCGAGGTAGCATAGACTGCTAAGTTGAGGGGAGGTCGTTATGCTCGGAGTGGGAAAGGGAGTCTTTGAGGCCCGATACTAGTTCCCGCTCGTTTGGGTCTACCGATAGGAGTGTACATTACCCATCAATGCCTGGGATATCGGTGTTGAGGCCACCATTAATAAATAGTATACCTGCTACAATCGCCATCATGGCTGAGGAGGCAGGGGTGTGATGTCTAGCCAACGCGACCTGCCAGGTCAGAATTGAGACTGACCCGTTCAAGCAGCCTCCTTACGACGCGAAAATGCCCTTTAGAGAGAGTCCTCGACAGTGGTGTTCGGTTCGAGCTATCAGGCGTAAAGGTGCGGGCATCTTTCCGCTTCAGGAACATCTTTACTTACCCCCTCATGCACGCTCTCAGCGGTCCACAAGGGTGGGGCCGCTCCATACGCAGTGTCGGCATGGTTAGGATTGACATCCCCCAGTTTTATAAGCATGTTTACTACCCCCCCATGTCCTCTCCCAGCGGCTAGTGAGAGTGGCGTCGCGCCATATCCGGTAACAGCCTGGGTGGGATATACATCCCTTCGGCCCGAAAGCATCTTTACCACCCCCTCACGCCTTTTCCCAGCGGCCCCGTGAGGGTGGCGTCTGGCCATATGTAGCATCTGTGTGGAATGATAGACTGAATGATCACTAACTATCTAGCTAAGGAAAGACTAGGAGATATATCTGTCCGTGAAAAACAACAACAGAACACTCCCGAAACTCAAGCAATCTAAAAAACACCCTCATCTCTCATGATCCACCATGATCCATAATGCATGCGCCCTGCTCCCATATGCCAAGCGACATAAAATATGAAAGAAACAATGCCCGCTACTTCATATCTCCTAGCTGCATATCCGCACAACAACCTAACCACCTAAATGCATGCCCTATAGGCAATCCAACAGAAATTACTATCATAATTATAATATACCTCGCACTCTAGAGCCCTACAACAGCCCTCTCACTCGGCGCGATACCCTGTAAACTTGAAAGGAGCAAGTCTCACCTTGTTTCCCACTCAAAATCACAATTACACGCTAATTTTCCTCCAGACAGCTATGATACATCCCAATATCAACTTTGTCCTCGCGACGGAGTCAGATCCGTTTTCCCAACTTGGGCGCCAACCCCCAAGTTCGCCACGGGCTCAAAAGCCGCCAGCGATTACGAGGAATTCACTCAATATGAATCCAAGAAACGTGACGGACAGACCTTGATCGACCAACATAAAGCTGTACCGCAAGTCCGCGCTCTTACCAACGCCACCGACCACAGCAGCGATAAACTACCCAGTCGAGCTCCCTTCTAATAATAGCGATGCTTGGAAGGAGTTTAATAATGCTCAACTCTTGCCCCCCTTCCTGACCGCCAGTAGCTCCCCCGCTAGTCTGATCCCCAATACATCACGTAACGGAAGGCAGGTAACTTGATCCGTATATCGAAATTTTACATCGTGAAAACAATTTGAATTTCAGTGTCTCCGTGCGGAGTAGGGTGATTAGTGAATTGTTTTGAAGGCCGGCTCAGCCCAATTACCTCCCCTGATGGCGGATTCTAGTGGCTCATCAGCCAATTACAGTCGCCCTAGCGGACAAGCTTAGGGTTATTTCAATCATGTGCAAAGGTGTGGTGGACCCGTGCCGATTAGAATTCAATAATATATCATACTTGTTTGCCGACCCGGCTTCAACGGTGGCCATCCGGCCAGATCCCGAGGCTGGAGCTCTCTTCCGAGTTCTTTCTTTGAGACCTTTCTTGAACCATGGCGCTGATACCGCCCGGTAACATAGGTCGATGGTGCATACCTTCCCGGGTGGCAAAATCTGTCACTTTAACAGGCTGAAAAAAAGGTTGTGAATAAAAAACTCTCTGTGTCTCGTTTAAAATCTAGGAGAGAATGTGATACCCTACGTCCGAGAAAATATTGTTTCATAAGTCATCACTCGATTTACGATATGTCCTAAAGGTGAGTCCACTAAGTGCCAAAAACACAATTCAATACGATATAGCACGCTTACTAGCCGTGAACTCGCCGGGTGCTATCAGCGGGGCAAGTGTAGAAAATACTTTGGACATCAATGGATGTAGGAAGTACGGAGAACTTTCACAGGACGCACAGCAGGGGAAGAAAAGAAAAAAAGGGGGGGAAACAAGATACAACCTACAGTCTTAAATGCACAGCTCTACCCCCGGCATTGGCGGATGAGAGTATCATATAGCGGATGCAACACCTCTCTTCCTCAGGAACGCTTCCTGCGTGTAATTCTCCTCATACTCTACCAAAGCCTTTTTTCCCGTCCAGAGGAAGTCCAGCCAATCCCACAACCCCCCAGGCCGAAGGTCGGCAAATCCACTTTCTGATAATAAAATTTGATTACTCCGCACACTCTCCACAACACAAACCTCGATGGCAAACGACCCCATTCCCCTGCACCGAAACTTCAAAGCGAGGGATACCGTTTTCTTCCCATTGCGCCCTTACACTTGCGGCTCATGGTACCCTCATCGGTCGACTAGAACACGTTAGCTCGCAGCGCCACCCAAACACCAATCCATCGTTCCATGCTGGAATTCGAGTCAAATCTTGCTATATGATCCGGTGACCCCGATCCTCTACAAAACGGCAGGATCGGACCTGCCAACAATTCCCCTCGACCAATCAGTGCGGCGCGGTCATTCTAGTTACGAAATTTTGAGGGCCATCCCCTTCGCTACTACCACTATCATCGCTCAGGAACCTAATGCTTTTTCCGCTCTCATCTTCATAGGGCCAATGATTCACCAAATCGTTGCTTCTGATGCAATCCCGCCCGGCTATGCGAGTGTATATGCATGTACGTTTCATATAAACATCTTCCTTCCCCATGTGGTGCCGTCTGTCAATCGTGGCTCGCTGCGACTGGAGTCTCTATTCTTCCCCCCTCCTTCCGTCGAGATCTGTGGAGAAGGGAATAACGGTACGGTATGCGCTCGGGAAGCATAGTTGTGTAGTGCTATTACCGTGCCGCATTCATTAATAGTGGTGGGAGGTGGTGTCCCGTTGGGGTTGGAAGGAGGATATGGAAAAGAGGAGTTTGTACGGTTGCTGTGAATATTCATAGTTTTACCGTATTATAGCATTTGTAAAAGTTTTGCTTTCTTCCATTGTGAGAACCACGTTTTCCGTAATTTTTCCAACCTTCGTCAAAAAGACTACGGTATTACCGCTAACCACCGAACTCTTGAGGCTCCCCACAGATTCCCTGCCCATATGCGATATCAGCTGTGCTCGCAAGCTACGGAAAGTTATAACACGAGCAAGCCTCATGCCACGATGTCGCGTAGCCGTATAGTACCATGAGAACCGTTGGAACCACACCATCACAAGACGTCCAGAATTTCCTGCTTCGGATCGAGGAGAGAAACATAGCGAAACATTCCCCTCTTTTTTCGGCCCTCAGCTGGGACAAATCGAATTATGATAAAACAAAAACATCCAATGGCGGGAAAACCTCCCAACGTTCCTCTATCGAGATTCTCCATTATGATATTATTAAAAGTGGTTAACGGCGCGGTGCCGCAGCTGCGCTAGTAATACGATTTGATACCACCCGGAACTGGAGGGAATATCTGTCAAGTATCATACTTGTACAACAAAAATCCCGCCCACCACGAAATCGATTTTTTTTAAAAAAAAATGTTCCTAACAAAAATCATTCCAATAGGGAAAATAGTTTTCCCGGGGCAATAACTCCCGCACCTCTCGGAAAAACACATTCTCTCTCGAGCCGAGCGAATAACTAGGGAGCGAAGCGAAGAAGAGGAAAAGAAGAAAAAAATACCCGTCGCCAGTTCATGAATTACCGGTACGGTACAAGTACGATACTCGAACCGAACGATACAGAGAGAACCCCCCTCTATACCCCTAACCAAGCACGAAGGGGGTGGGAGGAGCAGTGTTTTTTCTAAAAAAGAACCACGAGCTGACCAAACAAACGCCGAGTTTTATCATACGTGCTGTGTGCTTCCTCGTATTTGTTTGTGGTGAAAATTATTGTATCGGCGTTTAAATAAATAAGTTACCGTGTAACGCTTCAGCTCTCTCGCCCCCACACCACCCTTCGAGTCTTTGATAGAACTGCACTTTTACTTGCACTACGGTACTGTTCTTGATTCGAGCTTGATATGCGATTGCAACCACAGGATGAACTTTCAATCTCGGCTTTTTCTCACTTGCATCGTACTATACTCGTGCAGCGCAATTGCATGTAATTGAAACAAATGAGAGTGACTATCAAAAGGCAAACTTCCCCCTCGCAGGTAGGATTTTTTGCTTGGGTTACACTAACAAAGTTGCCGAAATGACAAACTGACCAGAGTCTATCTACAGAATAATAATAATTACAATTGAATCGAATAATGCCCTTTTCCGGCCCACCTTCCCGCTCTAGTGCTCTTCCCCTCTAAACTCCCACTGGACCAATCCTGTTCGTAAAAGATGGATCGCCCGGGCTCGCAGAGTTTTCGGTGTTACTCCTCCTAGTGCCTGTGTCTTCTGCGCTCGTGTTGCTTGCATCTGCGTCTCCTTCCATTGCATCCCCTAGGTGAAGGTGCAGGGGTGGGGGATTCGAGTGGCAGGCTCGAGGTCTTCTCCGAGTTTCCGTCGTCTCCATCCGAGGGATTAGAAGCCGGTGCAGTTGGATTTTTGGAGGGTGCGGGAGGCGAGGATACTTCCGGGGCTGGGGAGCTGTCGGTGCTATCGGTAAGAGGCTTGGGGCCCGGGATGGGGTAACTTTTGAAGTCCTTGGTGTTCCAGATGTCGTATACCACGCCCGGGCTAGACTTAGAAAGGTATCCGGGGATGGAAACTCTCTCCACGTTGGGGTTTCCAGATGTTCCCTCAACAGTGACTTGTACACAGCTGATTCGAGATGATTAGAATTCAGCTAAAGTTACGAGATAAGAAGTGGAGAGCCTACCCGACATAAAACTGTGGCTCCTCCTGCCCCCCGAGGCTAGCAGGCCCAGCATTGTTCAGGGTCAAGATCTCGGCCCTAAAGATATAGTCTCCGGCCGGGATGTTCTTCGGGACAGATGCGGACTGAGGATCGTTTCTCGATCGAATCCTATCGGTGCAAAAAGTACCTGAGGAGTCGACACCATCTGCAGAGACTTTAAACCATCCATCACCAGGCCCAGAAGCAGTGGAAGCGTCATCGACCTTCTTGATATAGTACGAACATGGGCCCTTGTGCGAGTCGTCAATTACACCGATGGGGGTAGCGCCATCCTTGAGAGGATATTGCGCTGGGGGGATTCCAGGATCGGTCCGCCATTCAAATGCGATTGAATCACCACCTATGGCGCTCCGTCAGTTCCTCGCCCTCGGCCTTCGACAGAGATGATCCGACTTACCCTTCACTACGCATTTAGACTTTCCGTTACCCTTGACAATGTTACAAGCCAGGTTCTCGCTGTTCAGGTCGGTGATAGGGTTGGTTGAAGTTGCTTGACGAACACAGTCGCTGTTGGGGACACCGTTGATATGAAAATGAGTAACCACTGAATGAGCGGACGCAAGGCCAACCATGGCAAAAGCAGCAGTAATGGACTTCATTATGATTGATTTCGTGAATGAAAGAATGTGATCTTGTTCTTTGCAGGTGGCCCAAAGGTATAGAAAGTCGTGAGAGTTTCCCAGAAGCTAAAGGCACGAATGGACAGGAGCGAATGGAACTCTTCAAGAGTTGTCTCTCAAAGAACAAAGTATGCAAGGAAGAAGCGAAGGTAGGAGCGAAGGTGGGGGGAGCGAAGGTGGGAGTGAAGCTGCGCTAGGCCTGCTGGGTGGAGAACGGAAAATGGAATGGGGGAGGATTTCAAGTCTTATATGCGATACGGGGTCGACCCCCTCCCTCCTCCTTTCCATGTGGATTCTAGACTAAGTGATTCTTTTTGATAGGGAGGTCAAACCATTCTCCTTCCGCTAATCTTCCTATTGCTAGTCCAACGCCATAGTTGTTTCCTACCGTATTTGCTGTGATAGAGGGACAAGAGGCACAATCCCTGTTGTAGCTCCTGAATGGTACAGTTCAGTACCTTGCAGAAGTGCGGGACACTAACCTGGGTCGGGTGCAGATTGGTCAGGACTCAACCAACCGCTCATCAACCAGTCAATTCAGCCCAGGATAACAGGGCTTGGCACAGCGATAGGGGGAACTTCTCCTCAGAACAGAAGAGAAAAAGAAATTATGGCAGGGTCCTGAGTCGTGGATTCAAGTGCCTGTACTCGTAACTACCGAACAGCCTTGAGTATATTATGATTCGTCAATTACTTGTATATGGGCCACCCGTCCCTTCGGAACTTTGTGGTCTCTCTCACATCATACCGGTACGAGTACTGGTATTAAACTCCTTTGGGACTTTTGTGCAACGGAAAATTTGCAAGACATGTGGCCTCGTGAGACCTTTCACTTGTGGAGGCTACGGAATTGACGGTACTCGAGTACCCCACTTGTCCGCATATCTCCATCCTGCTAGTGAGCAGAGAAAGGGCTCCTTTAGGCCAAAGCGATAAGACACACTCGCATGCACAGCAAAAAAATTTTCAGGAGTGCTGATGCAGGAACAAGCATCACTGCTATAAGCGAGACTCTGGTGCGAGGATTTTAGCCCGTGGCCTTTTCAGGGCACCAGTAGAAAGCTGTTATACCCCCATCACATACAGAATATTCGTACCGCGATTGTCTACGAGTACGAGTACAGTACGATACGGCACCGGTACTCACCCGTACTCGCATTCGAGAATTCGAGTGCTAGATACCGTATGATACCACCTTCTCTCGTTAGACTCCAGCTAGAAGATTTCAGCTTGTTTCAGCGGCTGAGAGCGGAATATGATCCGGGGAATCCCCCCACCGGAAAAAACCCTGTTGGGCGCGCCACCCGGAGCACCACAATACCGGTGGTGCGCCACGAATCCTACGACTATAGCCACAGATGTGGTACAGGAGTATCCTCTATCGTACGCAATGTCCGAGTCGTGTACTCGTACTTGTATCATAATGAACAATTTCGTGGACAAAAAAACCAGGGAGGTTCCCGAAGTGAACTCGAC
The DNA here is from genome assembly GCA_006112555.1 of Tuber indicum. Taxonomy (NCBI): domain Eukaryota; kingdom Fungi; phylum Ascomycota; class Pezizomycetes; order Pezizales; family Tuberaceae; genus Tuber; species Tuber indicum. The sequence continues at coordinate 1,313,722 of VBSK01000056.1, read as the reverse complement.
ACCGGGTCCAATTTCCAAAGTTACGGTTGGCGGATATCCCTGCCGGGTTTGTTGGGAATAGTTATTAACCGAATCCATGCTTTGCTTGCTCCTTTCTATCGCCCTTAATTCCCCGAGAGCCATCGATGGGATTGCGGCGCGACGTTTGGATCACCAACATCCCCGTTGAAACTTAGGTTAGGGGGATCCGAGAGGAAGGTGTAGTACTAGTACAGTACTTAGTACCGGTACTCGTACCGTAGATGAAAATTCGTACCGTACTCGAGTACCGGTGTGGTCGCGGGGGTTGGTTTGCTCTGCCGCTAAACCACACTTGTTGATGACTAAAAAGCGAAGTGGCTTGAGGACGCGTCTCTACCGGTAGTATGACAAGAGCATTTACTCAGCAGCCAATAAAATAACAACCATTTGGGTAAGGTGCTCTGAGGTTGTTAACCCCCCCCCTTGAAAGTTTTCCACACAACGGTTCAACTCCTCCTTCAACCTTAGTCAGGCAAGCAACAATAAATCGCCGATTTCGGCATTTGTGTTCGACCACGGGCACAGTGATCTGCATTCAATGCCTGGAAACAGAAGTTCGAGGTTCTGTACTCGAAAATCTAGATTCGCAAAATGTAGCCACACCCCGCTATCCCGGATTTCCACGATCCTGATACCCTACTGCCCCGTCCGAACCTGCGAGGACGTGTGTCGACATGGTAGTGCCTTGCCATACAACGAGGTAAACTCATTTAACGTCAGTATCAGATTTCATTACACCAAAAGCTCGACCTGTCCCTTTTCTCGGATCGCTAGCTTTACCGAACGGATTCCTTGGACTTTGGCACACCTGGGATAGCTGGGCGCGACTGTATATGGCAAAAAATCCGTGCGTACCCAAACGTCCTTACAACTCACGACCCCTGTTTTCGCATACCTCTTGCCCACTGCATATGAATGCGAGTACTTGTGCCGGCTGGCGGACAGCCGGGTGATGGAGTTTCAGAGTACAGAGCTTCCTTCCTGCTGACTGAATATATTAGCAGTTAGAGAGGATTGTTATTCGCCAACGGAATAGGAAAGCACACGTGCGCTCGTACTGTGCAAGGCATAGCTGTACCGGCACAGTATCGCACCACAAAAACTCAGCCAGCACAGTGCTTCAACGATGAGCATAGCAGAAATTAAGGAAAAAGGGTTCTGCTCAGCTTTCATCTGCCATGTCTCTCTCCCAAGGCAGAGATAGGCAGATTCCATACTTGGAGTCCGGAGATTTGGTAGTTATTGATTTATTAAACTCTAAATTGCGAACATATCTTGGGGCAGGTGCTGGATTAAGTGGCTATCGGTACGGTATAATGCATATTAAAGTGCAACTAATTTTTCCTATGATATCTCCCTTCTGTCCCTATGACACTGTTAGGCTCCGTTGACATTTTCCCGACGAGAAGCTTTGGCCAACGTCCCCTATGGAACTATTGTATCAAAAGAGCTACCGGATGAATAATTGTTCCCAATACCGGCACCGGTATGTGCTAATTAACGCTAACACCGTAAGAACTCTCGTAATTCGCTATCACCGGAAGGCCTCTACTCCCCGGATTCAGACACAAGAGCTCTTGAGAAGGATTTATCCTTTCCTGGAACGGTATCGCCTAAGCCCCATTGGAAGCGGTGGATCTCGTGAACTAGTCCCCGCAATCCCGTTAACTTGTCAAACCAAACCTATCGTGTGGCCGATATTATGGTCTAGGCCGATAACCCGGTGGTGAGTCGCAAGAGATTTTGCGTCGCTCTCAGAATTTATGTTCCACTATTTCCCGGGCCGCTGCTAAATCTGTGGAATCGCAGAAATCACATGCCATACTCAACCTCACACATCAAGTAAAAAGCACGCAATCGTATACCGGTATTGTGCTCGCACAATGCTCACGGCCATGTGGTTGGGCGGGCGCACTGGATCCTCCTGACCCACCGCACTAAACCTTCTTTTGTGTTGACTGCTGAAACTCCCACGTGAAACACAAACTCACCGAACCCCCCGCCGTCATTTCCACACGACCACTACCACCTTGACTCCATCCACAAACCCCCGAAACTCCAAAGATCCTCCACTAACTCTCTTGTCTACAACCGGCATAGTGCGAAACCCCCTACAGCCCTATCCCCATGACACTAACAAGAGACGACCCCAAAATCACATCCGGGTCCCAGCCGAATATCGCTCATTATTGATGCCTATTTCAGCCCTTCAACTATCATAGGGCCTACTCGTACTACCGTACGTGTGTAAGTAAATAAGGTTTTGCACATCACAGGAATCGGCAGTTCTAGTGAACTCCCGCGGTGGGTACTGGTATGGAGGGCTTGTAGGGCAGGAGGAGGTTTGGATGTGAGAGTTGGACAATATTTTTTGGAGGTGGCCACGGCGGGGGTGAATTCTCCCTTAGAGGAAAGGACTTATTGCACCACTCACAGATGGCGTATTGCTGTATGTTGGTTTAGGAGCCGAGGTTACCAGTATGGAGTCCAGATCGAGATGATGGTTGAAAATTTCTGGTTGCAGCAGCCATGTTAAGAAGCAAGCCAGCTACTTTGCAAAAGCAGCAGTGGGGTAGTAACGCGGGGACCACGGTGTGTTCCGAGCTTTGCCAATTGCGGGAGATTTCGTGGTAGCCGTGAAAAGCGGTAGTAATCCAAGAAAGTCAAGCCTTCGGGAGAGCTACGGCAGAAAGGGGACAGGAACACACTTCCGGTCGGCCTTCATGCACTCTGCCCGTGCTCCTCCGCCAACATCCGGCCCACCCACCCCCTGCGGGAAGCGGAGTACCGGCTCCAAGCTCGGACATTTTCTGGTAGAGCGATCTAGATGATCTGATTCTGGGGGTCCAATTTATTCCTTTCCTGTAGAGCTTCGAGAAATCTGCTCTGCGAAGCTTTTTTCACTCTCTCGCGACCAATGGGGTACTCGTATGCTCCCGAGTCTGCCCCATGCAGAGGTGATAGTAGCCGAACATCCTTACGTTGCTCTGAATACTTGCTAGCAACCTGGGGTTAAACCGTTGCGAGAGGGGGTATTGCGTCGCCAAATTTTGTAATCTACCGATAGCAGGACTTGATATGCCGATACTCTCAAAGCCACCCAGGATATCTGTAGGGTTATCGACTCGATGGAACCATGTGAATGAAGAAAATCAGCTGAGTTCCTATAGTGTATTTTCTGTCGCGCGGGAGTGGTCAATGTTCCGCTGCAACAGACATGGCAATACTCCATACCCTCTTCTAGCTTCTGTTAAGGGATAACACTGCTGGAAAATATTTAGCATGATGTAGGGTAATTCGGCACCATCACCCCTGGAGCGCATGAGCCGGTGATCAGACACGAAATCACGAGCACTCACTCGTCCCAGCGGCAGCTACCACTCACAAACCCCCAATTGTGCGAACATCCTGTGGGAAAGACTGCTCGCACTACCTCCACCATGCTCTCAAAAAAGCCAATAGCAGGCTTGTATCGGGCAAGAGTGTAGTCCATCGCTCCTGAATAAGCTGAGAAACGGTGAGCCGGAGATATTGCAATGCTGGAAAGGGATCTGATTATTTCAGAGCGGCCTATCGCCTAAATGTGAATACACATACCGGGCCCTGAAAGCCTCGTGCAGTAGTCCCAACAGAGCTACGCCATCGACATGCGTGAGGCCCGATCATCAGGTCCGTTTCGATGTTGTGGATCTATAGATATGCGCAGACCCAAGCTCTTTGGATTTTCATGTGAAATGGGGAAGCGACTGCAGTGCGCAGCTGTGCGAGTGAGATCCCTATGAACGTAGCTCGCCGGAAAAGAGCGACTGGGGTGCAAACAGCTCTTCCTAACCGCCCAACCACACGCCCAACGAGAAATCCAACATGTACTAGTGATCACTATCGAAATTCTACCTCCCACATTTTTTTCTTATTTTCATCACTGATGACCAGGGAAGTTGTTGCCAGTGAGATATGGTGAATATCTGCGATTAATCTTGTCCAAGCGATATGTCTCGGGCCACTACGGAAAATCCTGCACAGGATTCTCCATGGAAAGCTTATCCCAGCCTGTAGTGATTGAGAATGGGTCCAATATCTATTACCTTGCTCCCTCTAGCCCTCTAACAGAGGTACCCCATCAGAGATAGCCTTGCTTTGACGCATTTATCTCTACAGGGCAGTGGCCAGGATCTGCCGACTCTTGCCACTCTTCGCTCCTCTTCATTTCGTACATTTTTCGTTTCTTTCCACCAAAACGACAAGACATTTAACCCCAGGGTTATGGCCAAAGGGTAACGAAATGGTGCCGGAAAAGAAAAAGAACTTGCACCCTCCCATGTTTCCGGGTTCGCTTCTCCTCCGGGCAGTATGATAACCAATTCCGAGGAAAAGAATAAGAAAAGTGCATACCCTTGTAGGAGATGGGGGGGGGGGGCGGGGGGCGAACAACGCCCTGGGGTCATGTCAGGCATTGGATCCTTGTCAGCCCTGTCCCCATATGCCTTGCCCCAGAGGACTTCTGGTATCATAATCTTGAAGAAGGACGTATGGTATTGTAGCGTGAGGATAATCGAATATCCTGATGGGGGTTGAAAATTGCCCCCTGCAGCAGTGGTACTACCGGGTTTCCATACATCACACTAAATATCAGCCCTGATCCAAAAGATTTCCGAGTGTGAGGGCATAAACGTGCCCCAAAGCGGATTTTGAGAAGAGAAACCGAAGTTAGAACCAGTCCCAACTTCTTGAAGAGTATCGAGTGGGGTCGGTAGTCGATTGAAAGATGATCCATGAAAGTGCTTGCCCGCTCACCCCCCGGGGTTTCCCGCACGGCAGCAGCATCATTCTTGACCTGAAACTGGAAGAGGATATGACGCGTTACGCTGTCAGGCAAATATGCTGAATAGAGGATACCCTCGGAGCACAGAAAATGCACTGTAGAATCCCACCTCCGTTCTTGATTCGTTTGGTCTACTGGGCTGACCTTGCTGTCATATCTTGCCGAATTGTGAGGGTGCGAGCTCATGTGGAGCGTGATATAATACAGTACTGTCGGGGATATTTTAACCCATAGGGGTTTCTATGGCTATATTTTGTGCTATCATATCATAGCTTAGTATGATGTAGGGTAACTACCTGTTCTCGCTAATGGGGAAGTATGATATCATACTAAGTTTGTTTGTGGGGAGGACTGTCTTTCATTTTCACCCACTATCAAGGTGGGATCTCTTTTCTGTAGAGGTTTGGTCCCTGAGATTTTTATTTCCCTTTATTCACGCTCAGGGCATGGGATGGGATTTCGGGCGAGGGTGGGCGGAACCTCTTTTCCTTTGAGAAGGGGTGCTTTGACTTCTTTTCTTTTTCACTCCCACTGATAAGAGAAACTACAGTATATTTTTTCGATAGGGTACAGTACTGGATTACTTACTCTGTTTCTGCAAGAATATTTCTGCAGAAAGTTTGGAACTCTCCAGGCCTAGAGTTTCCTTCCTAAGGAAATCTAGTACTTGCCGGATTATATATAAGTGGTATAGCTTCTTCGATCAAGTTTACTTTCCTATCTTAATATCACTGATTTCTTCTGATATTCTTTCTCTACTACAATAGGATTTGATTTGAAATACGATTCAAAATGAGGTGTCGGCGATTGGCTTGAGGAGGATTTGGTCTCAAGACAACTACTCAGAGTTGCAAAAACTAACCCACGCCTCTTCGAACTGCCTGAGAAGGGTCATCTAAACAGTGCTGTTATCGGGTAATCCATCGCGCTGGGCGATGCTACGCGTACCGCCTTGTCCAGTCGTCCCACGGGGTTTCCCAGTGAAGAATTCGGGATCTTTCCGGCAGCCACCAGTCGAACGGGTCACGAGTTAGGGCTCATGTCCCACCTTGACTACTGGCAAGTGATACGGTACCGGCACTCAGGGATAGTTGACGCTAAGGATTCTATTAGCCAGTTAAGCCGAGAGATACCGACTTTTGTTTGGTGGCAGCTATGATCCAGCCTTGGCCCATGCTAGAAAAGGCAATGATCACTGCGGGTTCTTGGCATGTCTGGGAAATCCCCCTTTTATCGTTCGTGCCATCCGGGGCGTGCACCAGGTTGGAACCTTTCGATCGATTATATCTCACTATTACAACCTTTAACCACTTCAAAAAAAATAAAAAAAATAAAAAAATAGGACCTCTACTCGAGTACATTATCCTCCTTGGTATTCCCGATGATCTGGAGGTTCCTCTCTGAACCAATATTTTAACTTGGTGGAGTTATATAATTGTTTAAAAATGCCAATTCCCCATACACGTTTTGGATAGCATGAACCATAGAATCTCCATACTGTCACTATAACGTGTTTTAGCGGGAAGTGGATCGGACGCAGGAGTTTATCGCGTTGTATGTGAATTTTGCTCAAATCCTCACCGCAGAAATTCAGGCAAAACCCAAATCTCCGAATTAAGCCCCCCCCAAAAAAGAGGTGGCATATCCAGCATAATGTGCTGATAACTTCCTACACCTCTGCATTTCGTCCTCCCAGCGTTGGGTGTCAATTGAGATCTCCAGATTTCTAACCTTTTTAGGTGCATTTCAACTGATTCACTTCCCGGTCTGATCCGCTTCCGGGACCCCAACACGTTTAACATAGCTGTCACAACATCATCCATTCTGAATGGTTAGCTGCGAAATCCTCCCCTTTTAGCATACCCAGACTGCCCGGTCACTGCTATCGCTGCCAGCTAGGGATTTAGTAGAACGAAATCTGGGAAAACTCGGCAAACTCGGCACTTATCATTACCGTTTGGCGTGGCGTGTGGGAAGACCAAAAATGCGCTTCTGAATCTGTATGTTTCGGACTCTTCAAAACTTTACCACCCGATAAAGACCAAAAAATCCCCCCCCATGACCACACGTGATAACGAAAGCATGCTGGAATGGTGTAGTGCTTTTTTAGATATCAGGTTGGCAGTCGCTAAATGAAGATGATTTTGACCACCGAAAAGGTTCGTTTTTTAGTTTCCAGACATTATGATACAAGGTGTGGTGGTTAACGATTTGCCAAATATGTCTCAGCACTCCTTCAACCTCACAAACTCCAACACCGCATATAGAATACAACCTCGAAACTGACAAGATCAACTAACGTTCAAGTAAAAACAAATGGGGCGAACGAGCAGGCAGAGATCACTCTCTGTATCCGCTCCATACCGCGATCATGGAGAGTCACCCATCGTACTCGGCTGATCTATCCGGTACAACATGGCCTCCTTGCACTACCGTGTGCGCCTACACTTGCAAAGGGATCTAGAAAAACTTTTCAGGAGTTTTCATGAGCCCTGTCATTTTCCCCCCAAGGACGAAATTGGCAAAGCCAAATATCAACCGTGAAACAGGAGCTGGGGGGGGGGGGGGACCAAAAGAACTTGTATTGTCGATTAGCTGTTTATGTTCTCCGGTGGAGTCGGAAGGTTGACCCTATGATGGAGTTCATGACAGGCTATTCAATTTTTTCTACAGAGTGGTAAATGGGGTTTTTTCCCTTGGGTAAGAATCTATAGAGCAAGGAAAGTACTTGTGGGGAGTATTTGGTAGGGGTTTTAGAGGTATGTGGTAAACTCATGTTGGCCGCGACTTAGCATTTTGGTTTTTTAATTTTTCTTTTTTAAAACAGACCACTCTAGAGAGTTCATATCCTTTCTCACAATTGTGGTCGGCCCCGGGCATCTGATGTGATTCGGACTGCTTCCGAGAACTAGTGCCATGAAGGACCCTTTCCTCCCTTGTATGATATCATACGTCCCCACCTATCGGGGATACTTGCTAGTTTTATATTTTTTGCACTCTTTCGTTTCCTTCCGTATTCCTCCAGCAATCTTGTTGGTATCGTACTGCCCCGTGGAGGTCGTCAAGGCATGATAGAGTGGAGAAGAACCACAACTATTTAGATAAGTTGAACCAGTATTATACAATAATTCTAGGTCGGTTTCCGTGGGTTTTGCTTCCAATGTGGTTTATTTTTTATCCTGATACTGCAGAATCTTAGGACTGATGAATGGCGTGAATGAAAACGTCAAGGTCCACTCGGGATAAAAGCCCGTAGATCATAAATGATCCATAATTCGCCGACGATACAAAGCCAGTCGCTCCTTGTATGGGTTGGGGGGTGGAGTGCTCCTAGAGCGCGATGTCATGACCGAGTAAAAGGTTTAGGCCCCATTGTTTGTGAATTTTGTTTTTCCCAATTTGACAGCATTTTTCTTCATGATTCGGGTATGATATAATAAAATCCAGGCACTATAGCAAGCGAAAGAGTGTATCTTAAGGTCCTTATTCTTTCTATATTGTTGGAGGTGTCCTATACACACACAAGCTATTCCTTCGCAATCTTCCTCATCCGTCAACCTGACTGATTTCCATATTCTGTCTCCATGATGCCACACCATTCCTTTCGCGCAACTTCTTCAGACTTCCTCTCGAACTGTTCCCCTAGGCTATAGGTGTCCTAGATATTCCTGATACTTTTGTGCTTCTTCTCCGGTTTGATAACTTTTTATTGTCTCAAGACCTCCGGAGCATAACCTCAAACCTCCGGTATCCTCAGTGCTAATTCCCGAAACTTCCCAACACTTCTCCTTGCACTAACTTCTAGTTCATGCACATCCTTGCTCATCTTATAATGGAGGAGAATAACAGTCAATGACTGACTTGCGCAGCGGTGGGTAGAAACACTAAAGGACTATGTGGGGGCTGTGGTAGGACGTGCACAGAAGCGTATGGTAAGGTAAAAACAGCTTCGCTCTCTCTTCTCTAAACTAACGGTAAAGACAGGTGTATAAGTAAAACATAAACAATGTATCCCCATCATTCCATGAATCACCACACCTATCCGTATCTCTCCAAACATGCTACCCTTTCCTCCATACACTCCCGTGATAGCAAAGGAAAGACATGTCCGGAGAATCTCCTGTCAATCTCTCAACCTCCAGACTAATCCATCGAACATCGGAACTTTTCATCAGACTCCCGAAACCTCCACAATCTTTCTCAATCGACCAACATCGATCTAGAAGCTTCAACAGCTCATATGCACACCCTTATATATCAAACTCCATCCAATCTTCAAGCACGCCATTCTGCAGACATAACTCTCACCCAACTAGGCGACACTCTTGCCTGTGTTGATATGGAAGCGTCCTGGTTTTCCACATGATATATCGAAACAAGTGATTACCCGTGTTCTAATCACATGGGGTGTGTGTACGTACCGCTTGAAACTTTAAAACCATGAGATACTCCTGAGGAGAGGTATCATGAAAAGGGCATGCACAGTAACTGACTTGATGTTTTAAAGAGACTTGAAGTAATGTTCATGGAGTAATGACTCCAGTAAAAAGTACTCTCAAAAAAGCTAAAATAGTTCACCCCCACTTTGGAATTCTAAACGAGATTTTAGTCTCAATTGACTGAGCATGAGTCCAGAATCTCAGTAGTAGATTGATTCTTATTTCGAAACTGTGATAAATCCTCATAGATAAATCATATGGGCATACCAAGTCATCTTAGTATCATATTAAAGTAGAGCCTCAATCTAAACCGCACACTACAATTGACTAAATCTTGGTTTCAAGTTCAATGGGATGCTGAAAGCAGAATATATAACATATATGGGAGGCAGGTATAATTTCATTTCTCAGCGAAACCTCAGATAACTCCCCCCTCCGATGTTTCCAGGTCTCCGGTATCTGTATCGCTTGTCGAGGACAGGTTCCGTTCTATGGGCTTCCCTCCCTCTAAGTTCTAGGATTCTATTAGTTCCTCTTTCCAGGCGGTAAATGGCTCCTAAATTCCAGGTTTCGTTTGCATGAAATTATTTTTCATGTCGCCTCCCGGGAAAAGCTGTAGACAAATTGCCAGATAACTAGATAGCGAGTTGAATGGTTATTTGTATTTTTAGAATGAAGGTTCATTGGATGGGAGGTGTACATTATTTTTCCAGAATCTAAACATGTGGAGTTTAAACCTGTACGCATTCATATACTATCCCTCATTTTTCTCTCAGAACTCCCCTATATTCTCTCAGGCCTATTCTCTGGTTTCCATCCCCCTTTTACTTCCAGGGAAGACAATCTCCCACGTCCTGGAGATAGCGGAGGTTTCACTGTATAGTATTGGTAGTTAGCGCTAAGAATTCTGGGAACATTAAATAGTAGTTGGTGCTAAGAGTTTTGTAGAGAATGGTTCATACTTAGGCTATCAAAAGATTCCGACCTTATCGGTATCGCCCCGCGGCCACTTTCCCGGGATGGCTACAGTTCGATCCGCCTTGTGATCCTGAGCCGCGCAGTGCGGAGACAAAAGTTACCGTTGAATGTTCACTTATCCATCCGAAGAAACACTGTTTCTCCCGGCGCCAGAACTCTACCACTTACAGTAAAAATGGGAATAATTTGACCTCGGCCAGGACGTTGGAGTAAGGTTGACTGTAAAAAAATTTTTTACCCCCCCCATTTGTCTCAGCTGAGGGTTTGAAAGACATTTTTTCTTTTTTCGCTGTGCGTTTTTCCCCTCTAATTGATCCACAGGAGGAAATTCCGGACGTCCCAGCGTGAGGTCAAATTATTCCAGTCCTTACGGCACTGTACAGGGGATGTAAACTAATTCCTCGTGGAATAGTGACCCTGGGTATTCTAATTGCAAGATTTAAGTTTTGGGGTATATATGATCCCGTATTGTATGAATAGTGATGTGAGATTGGCGATTTTTACGTTATATCGTTTTGTATGGGGCCTATACAAATTCCTAGCGCTTAAGTCTGGTTTTGGGATATTTGTAGGTCGCACTGATTAATGAGAGCTATCTATAGAATAGAAAAATTTGCTATAGAAATACAAGTTTTAGAACCACTGGGTCATCGGCTCTTTGTTGATATATGTTTCTTTTTAATTTATTGAGGGGTGGGGTGCAAGCTAAGATTTCCATGATGATTTTGGTGTGTTTTAGCTGGCACAGTACGGTACTTGGACCCACCAACGATGACTTCTGCCCAAGAACTATAATGCGATTACATACCGTGCTTTGATCACAACTTTAATCCCCCCCAACCCAATTCTACCCCCCTTTCTCTCTCCATCAATTGAGGAGAGCCTCCTCTCTCGAAGGAGACAAGATTCACGCGTCCAAAAACGATCCCACGCGAGGGAGAAAAAGTGTGCTCATAACAGGCGGCTCCGGGGGTCCTGGCACCACAACAGCCCACAGCCCACGCCTTCGCAAAGGAATGTGCGAGCGTCTCGCTGAACTACGTCAGAGCTAGTGCTTTAAAAGTAGCAACACATATATTAGGCGAGTGCGGAGTCAAGGCGGACACCATACAAGGTGACGTCAGCGCTGAAGGGAACTGCGTGAGGATGGTGAATGGGTGCAGTACGCCGTGTGGGGGCACCGACAATGATGCCACCGTGAAGATTTGAAGTGAGTGAGTGCTAGTTGGTGATGCCAGAAGGGCTGGACGAGGATCAGCGGTTCCGGAGATTTGATCGCGCTAGGTGAGGCTAATTGGGATAAAGACACTATCCCCTTTCCCGCAGATTTTGCCTCTTAATGGGATTTCCAATAAAGAACGGTAGTGCTAGGCGGTAAGCGTAAAAGAGAATCTCTACCTCCTCTGCACCGCCATGGAAATTTTCACTGCAAATCTAGAAGGTGCTTAGTTACTCAGGCCGCTAGTTTAAACGTTATGCGGTGCCTTGTGTAGTCTTAGAGATCGAAAATTAGTTAATGCGGTGCTTCCGGGTTTGTTGTTGACCGATTTCCGAGTGGGAGAGGGGAGATTGCCGACGAAGGGTGGGAGGGTACTCTGTTAGCAGTTAGCGGGGGGAGAATGGGCGGACGCATTTCTACTCATGGCTAAGTGTGTAAGACTATGACAGGGGCTAGCCTAAAGAGTGGTACCGGTATCACAAGTAAGGTGTGAGGGAGAAATAGAAGTTAATCCCGGGCTTGCTCCTCAGGTTCGGGGGTGGAGATACAGTACGAGTACTGTATAAAAGTGGGTTTTTCAGCACCGATCCCATCGAGCAACAAAGTAGAAAGAATTCACCAATCAAGCGGACTTTCAATGATTTGGGCGATCCCCAATGGCCATATCATACAGTAGGTGTTCCCGGGAGGGATTTCCCGAGGGCTCCGTGTTGCTCGTATCAGTGTGCCCGAACAAGGCACGTGACGGACGTATCTATCGGCCAAGGGAATTCCCGTCCTAAACCACAATTGGCTTAGCAGAGTAGGTTAACAGAATTTTGAATACCGGTTAATGAGATCTACCAAGCTCAGCACACCCAACCTTTACCGCCTCCAGAAAACACTATTCCTTCTTGGGGTGGAATAGTGTCTCTGTTGCTTAGATTGGCGATGGTGGATTCAAGGAGTTTTTATGGTACCGGTAGTCCACCAAACATCTAAACGCCGGGGCGAGATTAGCGGTAGACTATGGTAATCAGGCTTCCCAAAAAGTTGTGCACGTGCCGAGTGACAGGCTTGACCTTGTCATCCTCCCAAGGCAGACAGGGCCCTGAAGCCGAGGGTCAGGAGGGTGCGAGTATTATCGTAAGTTACCTTACAGGCTTACTCGAGCAGATTTCGTGTGATCCCCTTAAGGTTATTCCAACCGAATCCGGCTCCACAGCACCGAAAACTAATCCCCCCTTTCTTACCCTTTCCCTGAAATCGTAATGTTTTCTCCCCCTCCGGGGCGGTCCGTGTCCCTCGGCGCTCCTTCGGGAGTGTCTTGGCAAACGGAAGCAAAGCGGGGAAAATCCCAAAATGTGGAGACCTGCTGAGAATTGAATATAAAAACTAATGCTTAAGACGGGTGGTAATGCTGAGTTTGGTGAAGGCAGAGGAGAAAGGAAGGATGTCCACAAGGATACGGATTGAGATCAGAGATCAGTGCTCCCCTCTTTTCTTCTTACTCAAATTTGTGCATTTTACACTGTGCGTAGAAATTTCTCTGTGCACAAATACCCCCCCGCAAGTGCACACTGCACATGTGCACAAGTCAGCTGCTGCACAGGCACAACGAGTGACATCGTATGATTGCATATGAACCCTGTTCGGTTACACAAGCTTCCAAAGTATAAACGTAGCCTCAGGGCTCCCGACCTGATCCCTTGACCTTCTTCCTTCCCTCTACCAACTTCCAAGGGGAACGAAGGAAAGGAGAGGATAAAAAGGAGGGGGGATCATAATCAGGAAAAGCAAACATTAACCTGTCACCTCTAGCCCTTCCATCCCATTCGGCAACCAGATATCCATCTACCCGTATCATACCTCCACCAGATAAATCAGATAGCGCTCTACGCGGCGGGGCAAAAGGCAAAAGCCGAAGAAAAAAGCTCGAATTATCAAACACGCGCGTGCATCTTTTCGGAATTTGTTCGTGGAGAAGGTATGATAGAAGACTTCCCCCATTTGGGTAGACTATTCCCGAAATCTGGCTAATTTTTTTTGGAGGCGAGTAGGATAGGACGGCTCCTTTTACACGGGATTTTAGTGCTCATCTTCCTCTCCGTTTCCATTCTGCCTCATCGTTGGTGAAGCATATCTTAGGGCGCCTACAGGGATTTTGCGTTATCACCCCACGGGGTTCGCATTTTGCGGCCAAGGCTTTCTGCGGGGTTTGGTGGTGGTCGTGTCGGGTTGTTTGGTGGCCCCCCAATGCTGCACGAGTTTTACGCCTCGCGGTTTTGTAGCTTCAAGGTCGATCTGGTGATTACCCGGTTTGGACTATTGAGGAATTTCAGGTTTATCGAAAGCAGGTACGTCTTAGAAATCCCCATGTTGTTCATAAATCTTGTATTCCCTTTCGTCCAGTATTGTATGCCATTTCGTGATACATATGGAGAGATCTTTGCCGGGTTTTTTGTACCGGATACCTCAGTAGCTTCGGGACAGTATCCGTTAGTGGTATCCGCAGGCTTGGGATCTTATTTCATACTGACTATGCCGACGGGTAAGTTAGCCGGAATCAAATTTAGCCGGGGCTTGTCAGGACGGAAGAAACATCAATTCGGGTACTGTACCACACATATCTATGCTCCCGCTTTTCTAGCCCAACAGGGTCCATGGTTTTTTTTTTTGATCGCACGATAGTACAGCTACTTCAACGCTCCTGAGATCTCTTTTTGGCAAACGTATAGCTAACAAGAAACCGCGGCCGGTTGAGCGTAGGAAACAGGAGGTGGCGCGTTTTCGCAGGCGGCTAAATGGTTTATACCGGTCAGGTGGCACTACTTGCCGGGGCTTGGACTTATATTGAGTCTGCCTGGTTTCTTTCCTTCCCAAAATGTGAGTACTTTCCTAGGTTGGCTTAAGCGAGAGACAAACCTTCCGCACGCTGCGGCTGCCAGCAGCTCCCCGGAGAAAAATTGAGTGTCATGGGAGTTTGGGTGAGGGCTCTCTTCGCTTCTCCGCAGTCAGAGGGAGATGGAGATATGCCTGGTGAGGGGGGATGAGCAGGAGCGATTCTGCAAAAGGAGAGGCCGTGGAATGTGTAGACGGAGCAGCTTTCGGGAAGCGCAGAACTCAAGCTTCTGGGTTGGGACGTTTGGAGAGTAGATTGCTAGACTTGTTGTTGCAGAGATGTTTATCTTTCAACTTCTGATGTTTGTTGCCTTGGCAGTGGCTACTCCTCTGCGGAAGGATGCAACACAGGTTTCCCTCATATCATGGACATTTACGGATAATGTTCTTTCTGGCTCGGTTAGGGTATGATACCTTTTATTTCCCTAGAGAATGTGAATGCTCATAATTTTCTACAGATACAAAATATCGCATACCGGAAAGTCGTAACAGTTTTCTATGCTGTGGGAGGCACATGGAGCGATAGTCAAAAGATTTCCGCCACCTGGTCTGTTCAGGGTACGGATGGATATGAAATATGGACTTTCTCAGGAACAGCTACCGGTGCGACTCAGTTTCACATCAAGTATGATGTTAGCGGAACGTCGTGAGTTTTTTAAAATGGTAAATCTGGCTAGTAGGGCACTCGATACTAATACCAGATGCGGTAGCTACTATGACCCCGGAAACACTGATAATTACCAGGTTCCTACTACAACTGGCGCAGCAACCTCGACTACTACTATTCCCCCCACTTCGGTTGGATCTGGTACCACAGCTACGCCCACTATCCCAACTACTACTACTACTTGTACCGGTACACCCGTTAGTATCGGACCTGTAGATCCTAGTGCCCCTCCGGCAATCATCCCTTCCAAGATCCCATCCGAACCGGTCCCTACTGTTCCCTCTGGATGTGGAAACTGGAACGGGCTGGATAAATGCGCTAATGGCGTTTACACATTCCCAGATTCTGCCGAGAGGCGGCGTTGGCAGACTCCCCCGGAAGGTGAGGATGGTTATTTTAAAACATTCCAAGATTACCGCAATCTCGTCGGGTATGCCGATATCCAATATAGCTCTGACAGAACTCGGGCTGTTGTTGTTGTCAATGCTGCTAGTCGTGCGGGCGAGTGTTTGAAGTATTCCTTCAATGGCGTTGGCCAGTCGAGCAATACCTTTCAAGTTAATTCGGGATTTGCTGGACAATTGGAAATAACAGTCACTGGATCAGATGGAAGTACCTTGGTTCTCGAGCCTCTCAATTTCTTCTGGCAAAATGCTCCTCTATCTGCTGCACAGAGCACTTTCTCGGATGGGCAAAAGGGTGGTATTATCGAGTTGTTTGGGTGGCCGTATGATGATGTTGCAAAGGAGTGCGCTTTCCTCGGAAAGGCTGGATGGATGGGTGTTAAGATTTGGCCGGCAACGGAACACGTTTGGGGATCGCACTACTACGAGCTAGATAACCAGTTCCGGCCGTGGTACCTCTCTTATCAACCTGTCAGCTACAGACTTCACTCACGTATGGGGACAAGGGCTCAGCTGCGAGCTATGATCCAGGCATGCCGCACCGAAGGTGTTCGCGTCTACGCTGATGCAGTGATCAATCACATGGTTGGCCAAGGAAGTGGTAGGTTTCCGTGCCCATTGCAGGAGGTTTTAACTTCTCACTCTCGCTAGACATCCAAAACCACAGAGTTTCCAGCTGCGCTAAGTACTCCGGTCGCAACGCCACCGACGGTTCTCCATACTTTACCTCCGGGTATACTTGTCCTTAACTCATGTCTGAAGTCCTACTGACTTCTTTAGCAACACCTACCTTCTGAGCCCGTACACCGGTACTCGCCCTACTCTCGAGTTTCCATCTGTTCCCTATGGCCCAACTGACTTTCACTGTGAAAGAACCTTAAACTCCTGGACCGACGGGCAAATTATTACGAAGGGATGGCTCTTGGGACTCACTGATCTGAATACCGAGAAGCCCTACGTGCAGGATAGGATAGCGACGTACCTTGTAGACCTCCTGTCAATCGGTTTCACTGGCTTCCGTGTTGACGCAGCAAAGCATATTGGCCCCTCATCTGTGGCGCAAATTCTTGGCCGCGTAAAGGCGGAGATGGGAGGCAGCATGCCCGCGGATTGGATCACGTGGCTCGAGGTCATAATGGGCGGAGAATCTGGCCTCTTGGCCTGTAGTGGGGGGGAATGGTCATGGTACACCAATCTTGACAACCAGCTCAAGGCTGCTGGTCTTTCGGATTCAGAGGTTACCAAGGTCAAGGTCTGGAGTTCAGATTATCCCAAGGAAATGCCCATCTGCGGCAGCTGGATTATTCCCGCATCACGCTTCGCAATTCAGAACGACGATCATGACCAACAGAATCCTGTAATTGCGCCCCCCCGCGACTAATACTCTCTATCCCGTGATTATAGCTAATATTATTCAGGGCTCCTCCTCTCGCGACATGGCCGACAAAGGCTCCGTCCTCATCAAGGACAAAGACGCCGCCAAGCACCGTGGCTTCGAAGTCCAGCTCTTCTCCCGCACCGACGCCAATTGGCGCATCAAGCTCGTCCTCTCCTCATACTCCTTCATGGACAACGGCGCCTCAGGATTCCCCGACGGACACTCTGACTGCTCCCTGTATACCGGTAACCAGGCGATCTCGGGATGTCTTGGTGTGCCCAGGGATACCGCTTATGTTGCTGACGCGTGCTCGTACACCATTTCGCCGGGAAAGTACACGCGTGTGCATAGAGATTTGCCGATTATTAATGCTATGAGGGCGTGGGTGGGACTTGGCTCTACGACTGCGGCGGCATTGGGGATCTCGGGGTGTTAGAGTTGGTTCCGGGCTTGTTGTACCCGAGTACCGGTAGAGGGGAAAGTGGCAGGATGTGGGTGGGCGGTGCGGGAGTGGGAGAGTCGATAAGCTGTTTTGGAACCACAGGTTGTTGGCGTTTTAACAAGAATGAATTTTTTTTGTTTTGAACATTCGTCCTTTGAAGTTTGTGACTACTGTGCGGTAAACGAACTCTTCATAGAATTTCTTTCCTTGGGGATCATACTAAGCTAGGCTATTGTACCTTTGAAGCACCCCACCGCAGTGATGCCCAATCCAGGAACCAAAATCCTAGTCAATCCATATCACCGAGCGAGCCAGTCATGACAATCCATATGCTCTCACAATAACCCCTCGCCCTCCCTCTGCAGGAGCTAAACCATGATAATCTACCGAATTCCTACAAGAACCCGTTTACCCAACCTAACCATCAATCCTTCCCTAACCAGGAGTACTGTACTGTACCGTAACATACTTTCCCGTGATACGAGCACTCTTTAGTAAAAATACACATCCATCACAATGGTGGGGCGGGAAACACGGTAGACGGGATGGGGTTGGTTAACGGCACGCACGAGCACAGTGCCGTACTAGTACGGAGCAAAGATGTGGTGTTGGGTTGGGTAGGTGGCGGAAAGTGCTTGGATGTGCTGCGCTATACAGTAATTCACGGATTGTATTTATTGTATGCAGCGGCGGTGGCAGAAGGAAGATGGTAGGGGAAACGAATCATCGTTATCATTAAATACATTGATCTACACGCGGTAAGGTATCGTGCTTGCGGCTGCTTGCTTACTTGCTTGTGGATCGGGGAAGGAAATGGGGGTGGAGGGAGAAAACCAAGATCGCGCCAGAGTGGATGAGGATGGGTCGAACTGGTAGGTGAGACCCCCGGCTAGCCCGGTGGAAAAAGGAAATGGGAAGAGACGATAGAGGACGGTAGGGAATATTTCTAGGAGGAAGAGAAAAAGTAGAGAGAGAAAAAAAAAGGATATTCCTGCTGGCTCAGCACAACCTTCTTCCCGCCCATTAATAAGCAGAACAAATGGAACTAGAAAAAAACAAGAAGGGATACAAAGAGACCCCACTTCTACCGCCTCCCGGTGCTCCTCCTCCTCCTCCTCCTCCCCCCACCAAGTGGAACCCCGCCCCTCCTCTCATCATCGCTATCTCCGCCAGCCACGGTTGTCGGACTCGTCACCCTAATCTCCGGATTCGGCGTAGGCATCTCCTGCGCGGCTTGATAGTACGGGTGTTCCTGATGATACAGCGGACGTCCGGGCTTCGGTTGCTTCGGCGGTAACTGCGGTGGTTCCTGCACCCGTATTTCTGGTGCCATAACCTGGTCCACCGTCATCGCTTCAGTTGCTGGTGATTGCGGGATGTGGTGACGGTGGTCGGGCAGGATTACTCGGAAGGCCGGGTGCGTGTCGTGTCGGGAGACTGGGGGTGGGGAGGAAGCCGTAGGGGAGGCCCAATCAGCTGTCGCGTGGTCGATCTCGGCGCTTAGTTCTGCGATGTCTTGTGGGGGGATGGAGGGTTTGGGTCTTGTGAGGGTGGATTGAGGGAAGGCTTTGTCGAGCCGCTTTGGGTTGAGAAACTCTTCTGCGGGTGCGGTGTTAGCTTTATCTATCCTCACGAGCTTGGAAGCGCACTCGCGCGCCAGGCCGCTAGTTTCGCGCTGGCTAAGGTATCGCCGGGTGCCCGTGCTGACTTCCGTTAGGCGGTTCCACTCATTCAGAGCAAACTCGCCGACACCGACTTCCACGTTGAAGCGGTAGTAGTCTTCCCTCGGCACACCCATTTTAGCCAGTCCCGGGCGCCCACCGTCCTCGCCGTCGATGAGGATCCTGTGCACGGGCTCGCAGTCGTCCACCTTGGAGTAGAGCCGCTTTCGCGCCTCAGCGAAACCTTCGAAGGGCGAGGATATCAGGCCCTCCCACCAGGGCGGCTTTTGCTGACTGAGGGATACAGAGCTATGGTTGCTGTGGTGCCGTCCACCACGGCTAGTTCGGTGACGGCCCGGTGATTGGGGGGGGGCTTCATGGCGTTTGCCCGTGCCGATAGAAACGAATACGGAGATTTCGTCACCGGGGAACTCGTTGTTTCGCGCTTCTTCCAGGGCTTGCACGGCCGGATTGTATATCCCACTACCCTCGTCTAGGAAGGTGTTTTGTCCGATTGTAATCGGTTTGAAAGCGAATTCAATAGCCGATGTCGCTCGACCGGCCTGCCAGATTGTACAATCATACGATGGAGTACTTTCGGCTGCCGATGGATAAGTGCGCAACAATACTGGTGGCGCGGCCGACTCTGACGATGTACCCTTATAAACAGCCGTGACGAACGTCCGACACCTACCGGGTCGGTTGTCGAACAGGGGAGCTTCGGGATTCCCCGCTTTCCGAGTCCCGCTCGATCCGCGTCGGCCGCGAGGTTGATCACGATCGAGTGAAGAGGCGCGGCGACGGATTGGAGAAATCCGATCCGCCCATGAGTCAGTCCTTTTGTGTGTCATGGCTGGAGGACTCGTTGGAGGTGGGGAATGCGGAATAATTTTGTCCGTGTCGAACTTGGTGCCTAGAGAAAGAATGATCTATTAGTAAACAAATAATTCTGTAAATAGGGCAAATGTAATGAACCTACTCTCTCGGACGCAGTGCCGGATAGCTTCTTCCAGACGACTAGACTTGAACAAAGTTTTCCCGTAAGGTACTCCCAAAATAGTCTTGTCTGTGATGAAAACATAACGCGTTAACTGCACGTAGTATTCCTTGCAGCTCTCAACATCCATCCTCATCCTCCCCAACATCAAGGCGATCAACCCCCCAGTCCCAGTGCCTCCAATCAAATCGAAGTAGTCGCATGGTCGGGGAAGATCGGCAGGAGTCCTGGGCCCTTTCCCATTATGAGTCTGGACATATATCTGGTGCATTAACTCTTGAAGGATAACAAGTGTAGAATAACCTCTTATTCCGCCGCCATCTGGGAAAAAAAGCAAAAATCGAACCCAATATTAGTTGACGCTAACGCCTCTAGGCGGGGGGAGGCACATACCTAGTGATAAAATTCTCAGTTGCCGCTTCTTTTTCGGTAATCCCTTGGCTTTCTGTTTTTCCTTCCATCGTCTCCGATCGCTCTTGGATGAGCCCCCCAGCTTGTCCTCCAAATCTAATCTTCCCGCATCAGAATCGCCGTCGAGTTCGGCGACTTGGTGAGTCTCCTTGGTGATGGGCGAGTAAATGTATTCGTTCGAGTATGACGGGTCTATCTCTTTGGGTGGTAGTGGTGGCGGCGCCGTCTGCGACGATTTGCGGGGGCGCGTGTAAGTTCCGGTGGCAGGATCGTAGGTCAGGCCGCGACCACCCCTCCGGGCAGTTTCGTTTGGAGAGCTCATGAGCTAGATGCTAATCGTGGTGGTGTAGTGTACGGTGGTAGTCGGTGTACGAGTGAGTGGTCCTTCTTCGCGATGGCTGTGAGGAGGAAGGGAGGGCAGAGTGAGGGGTGTGAATGACGGGAGGGAGGGGGATGGGAAAGAAGAAATAGAGGAGGAACCCCAAGGCTTTTCCAGTCTATCAGCTGTATGGTACGGTAGGGCACGGTAGGTGCAGTAGAGTTGCTAGCACGGCAGAGTTACACAGAGGCACCCCGGAGACGAAGAATGCTGGTAGACTTACATACTGATATGATATTATGATATGATACCTAGTTAAACTTACCGTACTCCCCGACCAGTTTAATATGGTGTGGCTGAGCCCCTTCGCTGCCTCCAGTCGGAATAATACAGTACGTCATGCACAGCGCCACCCGCAGGGGAGCCAACCTTTCCGTGGGACCCAGGCCAACCCTATCCAATCCAGCTCAGTCCTTGGCTAAATTATCAGCTCCGGGCTTTTGGTTGGTTGACTGTTTCGCTGATAGAACACACTGAAGATAAAAAAGACCCCGTTGGGTGCACAAGAAAAATGGCGTGTTTCTCAATCTTATGGCATTTTTTTCAGCATAAAAAAGATAAAAGATAACAGTAGATGGAGACGTGTTTGGCATACATAGACATTGAGGCCCTGCTCGGTAGCCAACCGGAGAAAAACGCCGTTTTCCCTGAAAATAAAGTATTATTTAGAATAAAGATACTTTGATGGTGCTTGATAACCATCTAATTTGAAATTCAAATACTTGCAGTATTGTGTACACTCGATTTAGGAACGACCAATTGTAATGGACTGGAGTGGTTATATAGGTATGATAGCACTATCATAATTGTAGATTATTTCTGTCAGAAGTCTATAATAATTAATTACCTTTAGTTTTATGATGAAACTATGTAAACATTTTAACCCTACTTAAAGCCAACCACAGGCTAGTAATTTTCAAGTTGATGCATGAAATAATAATTTTTATAAAAATATAAAAATTTAATTTAAAGAAATTGAGAAAATATTCTCCCATCTTGATACCTTATCCTTAGAAATATTGATTTATTATACCTGTTATTATTAGAATAATATTATGATATAGTAGAACAATAATTTACAAATTTTTAAAATTTTGTTTCTATCATAATTAAATTATTCTGAGTGTTTCTTGTTGTAAAAAAAAACAAAAAACAAAAATATATTGGAATTTCTCCTTACAGTTTTTTTTGCTTCTGTATTTCCTAGAAACCTACCAGTGATAGGACAGCTTTTACCATACTATCAAAAAAAGAATATTTTTTTAATGGTTGCATGCATACCAAACAAGGCCTAAAACGACCTCTCTCGAATATCGGTAGCATACGTACGGTGCGCACCCAAAGGAGAGTTTTTCAAAGGACTCCAATCCATTGGTCGACACTCAGCAATCCATCAGACCCAATCGAAACCATCGCCAGAGCCAACCAATCATAGACTGACAGCTGAGGCAACCGCGCCAAGACTTCCATCCTTGATAATTGCTACCAGCCAATTATTACGCGGTATCGTGGCGGGATATGGTCCATCTGAAAACTTCAGACTGGCCTGTCCGCCTCACTCGAGGTTCGGTAGACTACGGTACCGCTGCCCGTACAGCGCCCGAGTACGTACCCGCTTGACTACTGGGCGATAGTGGAGTTGCACCATCAACTGTCAGTCAGCCTTACCAGAGTCGGGGGCACTGCCCCTTCCCCCCCAAATCCGTCGTACAGAGACAACCGCGAAGCGCAACCCCACCGCGCGCAGTCCACCCTGGATACCTTGCTAAACTCGAGTGCTTACCCGTATTTTCAGAGATACCGTAATCACACACGCACAAAAGTGAATGAGGCACCACCCCGGCGTGAGCCAAGCCCCCGTCCCGTTCCCCGGATTATGATTGATTGGTGATTACGTGGGGGATGGGGTAGTCTACTCGAGTACGCTGTTCGAGCACTACCGGTATTTGTCAAGGCATGCCTCTGGATACGTTGGTTTAAACGGGGGGGGGGGGTGATTGGACGACCCCCATATCGATGCGTTTGAGGAAGCGTTGGTTACAGTACCGGTAGCAGAGCTCTGATTGGAGCTTCTGGTCTTGTGGTGAGAGGAAAGGAGGAGGCAGACGAGTTTGAAGCTCGCGAGGCTCTAACGGAACTTTCTTTTCCTTGATGTTAGTGGTAAATTAAAATTACTACTAATGATGGATGGTGGAGGTGGAGGGAGGTTCGGTGGGAAGTGCCTCGGTCGGGTGGGAATTCCTTTTTGCAATTCTTGTCCCGTGGACTAAAAATCTTAGGTAACTAATTTGGATTGTTGTTCTGGATAGCAGGGATTATCTAGATTATCGCTGAAAGGAACACTTGCATACGATTAAATTGTCTTGTCATCAGCATCAGCGAACAACTCTGCACCGATCTTATGTCATGATGGGAAACATGTACATAGTACATGTGCTCGAGTACATGTACGAGTACTGTACATAGCTAAAGTACAGTAAAGGGTCAGACTGGTTGCATGACAAGATTACACTCACCGGCAGACGAGTTGTTGGGCCGGGGAGCGCCGGAGCGGGAACACAGAAGTAGAACGATTATGTCATACAGTAGTTTAAACGAAGTGAACCCCCCCTGGGTAACGTCAGAATGGAGGGAAAAAAAATAAGCTCAGAATACCTGCAGAGTTCCGATGTATAGGAACTGTTGCGTTAAGTTATCCCAGCCCTACCCGCTAGTCGTGCTTACGGTAGATTTATTTGATAGGAACGGGGCGTGCCGTAGACTACAGTACAGTATGCTTCAGCTGAGTGTCAGTATCGCCACTTTTAGCCTTATCGCACATGTACTGTACTTGTACTTCGTGCTTTGTATTGGCAATTGGGCTAGTGATCACGTGTGGTTGGTATTAGGCTATGGCTGAAGGAAAATAAAAAATTCCAATTCTTGCTCAACTCAGCAGTATTTTTCGGAGGAGGTGAGAATTGTTATGGTGACATACCATACCTGTAGAATACTTTACCGAGAGTTTACATATTATGATACTTCAGATTGGGAGGCAATTGGTGGGTTTGTGGAGGGAGCAGGATGACGGTTTGTGGCCTGCAATCGGGTACAGAAAGGTACTCGAGTGCGCGCACCGCCGAGTTTTGGCAGTCACGCACTAAGACTGAGGACCGAAAGGTTGCAATAGTCAAGCCAATAGGAATTAGTGTGGCTTTTTATCCGTGATATATCGTAGATTTCGGTTAGTCTATCGATGGTGCAAGAGCTGTAATCGTAGGCAGTATGAGGCAATCACGACAACTCCTGCCTCACCCAATATGTCTTGTAAGAACTCCGGAATAGGTGGCTTTTGGGTTCGGTGGGGGGGTGTCGGGAGGACCTTGTTGAAATTTTGTTTATTTACATTATTCTTGGTAATATTGTATATTATTCTCATAATTGGTTGATGGATCACCTCATTAATTTTGTATATTGAAGACACTACTGCAGCTACGATATATTAACTTGAACGTTATTTTCTTAGTATTTTATAATAATGATTGAAGATTATGTAAGTTATTTTTCTCATCTGGCATTTGAGATATATTTAGGCTTTCTTGAGTACATTTATATCATACATCATTCAAGTTACATTTCTTAAATATTCTCTTGTAGTGTCATACTAGTAGATTATTCCATAGTTATTCAGCTTTCACTAGTGGGTTTTAAGGTCAAATATATTTACAATTATAAGAAACATATGTACTTGTATGAATATGAAGTCAGTACATATTTATTTAAAGAAAGTAAAGCTATGAACATTTATTAATTATCTTCACTACTATGTTACTATTTTCTCCTTACCTAGATATATTCACATTTACTCTTTATATTATTTTTGTATTCATAAAATAGTTTACAAGATAATCTCTATAGTCAAATAGTATCTACAAATATGTAAAGCTAATAGCATCAGCTGTAGCCTGATAGTTTGACTCCTAATACCTCCCTCTAATTACTTAAAGTACAGAGAAATAGATATGAATTTCTACTTTTTTTTTTTTTGTTAATATATGATAAATAAGTGGGTATTTATTTCTAAAGTTTAAGGGAAAAGAATATTATTATATAAAAATTTAATTATAGAAAATACTCTATTCGTAATAAGTAAAATAAGATGTTATAGTAATTCTCTTTATAACTGATACAACTGATTTATGTACTATAGGTAAGAATATAGAATTGAGGAAGAAAGTTTTAGAATTAATTATAACAGAAGGATATATTGAAATAGAGAGCTTATAGAATCAGTAGGTTAATTAAGAATATTATTTTAGTATTATAGTCAGAATTGGGTAGTTAATACTTTCATTATTTCTTAGTTACTCAATCTAGAATCTGAAGTGGGGGAGATATTATTATAACTTAATTAGAAATAAATAATAGTATTTTAACTGATGATTTAACTCAATAAAAATTATTATTACCAGATATGAAGCAAGTTATCATACTAAATATAAAATTAAGATGGAAAAATACTTATTTGGTGTTTTATTTATATTATTTTATATTAGCAGCATATTATAATTTTTTTAAAACGTATTTATACCACCAATTGCACCATGTCAATTCCAACTAACTCATCAAATCAGAACACTGCATACAGAACTCCAACATACCTCCATCTTTTACGTTTGTTCTTAATTTTTATCTGTATTATTATTGTTTCTAAACAGGTAATGAATACTTTTTAAATACTTATTATAATAAGTTTACTAATAGTTTTAGGAATGACATCCAATTCTACTGATGCGTCTCAGTCTGAGCCAGGTCATCACTTGTGGACCAAACAAAATAATCAAGGTAAATTTTTCAACTGTCTTTTTTGAATACAAATTATTAATACTAGAAATATATAAACTAATACAATTATTATAGACATTAAGCATAGTTGTAATCAGTCTAATATGATGGATACTGAGATTACTAGTCAGAAAATCCTCTTTCGCTCTACTAGTGGGAAAGTTTACCCAGTGATGGTTTTTGAGGCTAAGAGAGTGGATAAAGAAAGAAAAGTTACTGGTGAGCTATGGAGCAGTATCAATGAACCAGGGGATCATGATGAGAAATATGAACATATTGATGGAGCTGATAGGTTGAATAGAAAAGGGGGATAGGTTTATATTCAACTTGTTTTGGGGTATAAAATATTTTTTAAACCTTAATTGTAGATTAACTATGATTAATGTTTATTACTAGCAGCTGCATAATTGCCTAAAATAGGGATTTCAGTAATTTGACTAAAATAAAACAGAGTGTTTTAAGTGTGATAAATGAGTTGTATGCTAGAATTAGTTAGAGGGATTGGTAAGACATATTAGATTTTATATATATGACTACTAATTATAAGTTATACCATTTATTATTGTTATTAGTTCTTAGTTCTTAGTATAATATTATTATAATTAAAATCATGATAATATATAAGTCTTGCATGAATTCTACAAGACATTTATTGTAACGTGTTCGCTAGGTGCTAATCACGTTTCGAGAGGTAGTACGATAGTTGACAGGTGGCCTGCTCTACCAGAGAGGAGGCGAGAGCTGTATGAACTAAAGGAGGCTTCGGAGGTGTACTGGAGAAACTAAAGAGTAACCGTTCAACCAAGTATATTGAAATACTGTCTGTCAAAGTCTGTCCTTTCCATCGTGGAATAGGACGGTCTTTAAATACACAAATCAGTTCATGTCTAGCATGAACGAAATCAATCAAAGGTATCAAGCGATACACTTTGGTAAAACAACATAAGTATCAAATCGATACTTAAAACGAAACATAAAACAGACTAAGTATCAAAACGATACTTCAAACAAATCAAGTATCAAAGCGATACTTAAAACAAAACATAAAACAAACTAAGTATCAAAACGATACTTCAAACAAATCAAGTATCAAAGCGATACTTAAAACAAAACATAAAACAAACTAAGTATCAAAACGATACTTCAAACAAATCAAGTATCAAAGCGATACTTAAAACAAAAACATAAAATAAAATCCTTAACCGAGTACCAGTACCGGTTACATTCCCCAAAACAAAACAAATGTTTAAACAAAATTGAATCTCAATAGTCCTGAAAATTAGAGTCTTCAGACGGCTCGAAAAACTCGCTTTCTGCTAACATCCAATTATCGGCATTGAGACACCAAACACAAGTAGAAACGTTAATATAACAGCGGGATTCAAAGAAAGATAAATTACAATAGTCACGAATACCAGATTCGCGGTCAGCTTCCACCCATGCTTCATTGCAATCAGGACAGTAGTCTACCCAAAGGATAGCGAAATAGTATTCTGGTTGGATAACATCGCGGTTCAACAACAGTCCAACAAGCTGTTGTCGCTGCCTCACATTGATCTCCTCATAGTTTGACATCGTTAAGGTATTCGAATGGTGGCGATTCAGATGAAGTCATCAAGAGCCTGCTGCATGGTTTGGTTCTCTTCATCGCTGCTTTCAAATTCGGACTCAAAGTGTGGGGCCCAGAAACCATCTCGGGCCTCGAGTTCCTTGTGCCATCGCTCTGTTTCTGGCACAGTTGGTGACGAGCACATGGTGATATAGTTGATGGTTGGCGGTAGGGAGTTGTCGGGCATGTTGGCTTCCCACCATTCATTCACCATCTCTATAGCGTGCTCCAGTCCTTCTAACGGTTCCCAGCTGTTCTCACTTGTAGGGTAACCTTTCCATTTGACGAGGAACTGATCATATCCATGCCAAAGGCGGTGGTCTCGGATTTCTTCAACTTCCCATTTGTCACGATTCTAGATCGGACATAGTAGATTTCACTAGTTAGCTAGTAAGTTTCATTTGTTACGAAATTGGTTTATGAGTTTCCTTTGTTACGTAGTTGTTTTATGTTATGATTTATGTTTTCACGCACTTGACCTATTCAGAGGTCATGTGATTTATGATGGGCTATGCAACGAGGCAGACTGCAAGGCAGACTCGTTGAGGTTTTATTTGTTATATTTCACGCACGAGACTTATTTAGAAGTCACGGGGCTGCATAAGGAGGCTATGCAACGAGGCTGTGCGCAAGGCAGACTCGTTAGGTTTATGTTATGTTTTATGTTATGTTTCACGCACATGATCTATTCAGAGGTCATGGGGCTGCGCAAGGGGGCTGCGCAAGGCAGACTGGTAAGGCAGACTGCCTATGGTTTGATTTGTAAGCGGGTTGAGGGAAGGACTATATAAGGAGTCCTCGGAGGCGAGTTAGTTAGTTCTTCACGCAACCATCTAAGTTATTTTCCTACTTATTGTTTTAAGAACGAATTTACTTTATTCTATCTACCTCACGATAGTTACACAAACTTAGTAGAAGAGGAACGCCTCTACGACTACTAAGTGTAACAAGAGAAAAGGTAATAGTGTGAACGCACACTATACGAGAACGACGAAGAAAAGTAATAGTGTGAACGCACGCTATTAGTACGAAATATATAGTGTCATACGATACTATAAGAGAAGTATCGTTGCCTGTCGCGTGAACTGATATAGGAACAGGACCCCATAACACCATTCCTCTTTCTTGTCAATGGTGATGGGAGCGGGGCGAGAGTGAATTCGTCCAGGGAACTTAGAGTCGTCATTAGGATGGAATCGTTTAACAGAGGAGGCATGGAAGGTGGCAGTAGGGCGGCGGTACATGCGTCCATCCATCTGGACAGTATAGTTTTCGGTGTGCTCATCGAAGGCTAAGACCTTAAATGGCCCTCTCCAGCGTGGTTGAAGCTTCTTGCTTCGTCCGGGGGCGGTGATGAACATGTTCCTGTAACGTGTTCGCTAGGTGCTAATCACGTTTCGAGAGGTGTATGATAGTTGACAGGTGGCCTGCTCTTCCAGAGAGGAGGTGAGAGCTGTATGAACTAAAGGAGGCTTCGGAGGTGTACTGGAGAAACTAAAGAGTAACCGTTCAACCAAGTATATTGAAATACTGTCTGTCGAAGTCTGTCCTTTCCATCGTGGAATAGGACGGTCTTTAAATACACAAATCAGTTCATGTCTAGCATGAACGAAATCAATCAAAGGTATCAAACGATACACTTTGGTAAAACAACATAAGTATCAAATCAAGTATCAAAACGATACTTAAAACAAAACATAAAACAAACTAAGTATCAAAACGATACTTCAAACAAACCAAGTATCAAAGCGATACTTAAAACAAAACATAAAACAAACTAAGTATCAAAACGATACTTCAAACAATCCAAGTATCAAAGCGATACTTAAAACAAAACATAAAAGAAAATCCTTAACTGAGTACCAGTACCGGTTACAGTTCCCTTTTATCATAAGCATATCGCCAACAGGAATAGGCACATGTTTTCGTCTTCGCTTCTGGGCAGTAGTGGTGCTTCGGAATCGCGCAGCTTTGATAGCTTGGAAAGCATCATTGCGTATTGCCTGGTGCCGGTTGAGGTGATCATCTGAGTCGGGGATTGAGGAGTTCTTGAAAAGAGTGGTAGGTAGGAGGGGGTATTGTCGGCCAAAGACTGCTTTGTATGGTGACATACCAAGGGTATCGGAATATCCGGCATTCAGGTATGCTGCAAGCTCGACAAGGGCGGGTTCCCAATTAGTCTGTCGTTCATTGATAAGGTTCCGGATTCCGGTTTTCACTTCCCTGATTTTGCGTTCAGCTTGACCATTAGTTTCATGGTGTCCAGGAGCGGCCATGATGTGGTTGATTCCTAGAGAGATAAGGGTCTGTTTCCAGAATCGAGAGGTAAAGCGGGAGTCAGCATCGCTGACAATAGACAGAGGGTATCCATGGGGTGTAAAGAGGTTTCGCTGGAGGATGTTCCATGTGTCCTTGGAGGTGTCGGTAGTTTTCATAGGCTGTAGCCATGTATATCCAGAGAATCGGTCAACAGCTACTAGAATGGTATCATATCCGGTGGATTTGTTGAATGGTCCTGCAAAGTCAATAACAAAGGACTCAAAAACATCGGCGGGTAGTTGGAGGGTTTGAGTTCTTCCTTCAGGCAAGTGAGTACATTCCTTATTCACCTGGCAGAGTTCACATTGCTTAATGAAATCTCGGAAGTCCTGTCGCATTTCTGGCCAATAAATATATTCACAGGCGTAGCGGAGGTTTCGATCTGCACTATGGTGTCCTTTGTTGTGGATTTCGGAAATGACATATTCTCTGATTGTCGTACCATTGAACATGTGGCCCTTCGGTATGTATAGGCATTGGTAGCCGTACCGAGTAGCAGTATAGACCATTCCATCAGATACCTGGTAGGTTGTGAGATCTCCATGCTTGGTGCTATCTAGTGCTTTGAAGTAGATTGGGTCCTGGCGGTATCCCTTGATCATTTGACTTCGGAAGGCGGTGGTGAGCTCATCTGTGGTGGTTCTGATATCATGTTCATCTTCGATAAGAGATCCCCTAGATGGCTCGATCAGTGCTTCTTCCTCTTCTTCAAAGGTTTCATAAAGTTGGCGGCGGTGTTCAGGAATAGTGGGAGGCATAACTGATATGATAGATTCATTATTGAAAACTCGGAGGGGTCCACCATAAAGGGGACGTGAGTCTATCGGGGGTGTGGAAGAGGGTGGTGCAAAGGATGGTACATGCAGGAAGGCTGCTGCTTCCTCGAGTTGTGCCGTTCTTTCGAGTTGTTCTAAGTCTTGATGTCTTCTTGGGGCTGGATTACCCATAGGGGCAGATGATCGGATCGCTGGGGGTTTCCATGGTCCTGAAGGTCTGTTACCGAACTTAATCTCAGTTTGGTGGAAGGGACATGTATCTTCGTAACAGTGGGACCAATGGAGCGTGCTTTGTTCAAGGTCTTGAGGTGGCGTACTGCGGAGGGTGCAATAATCTTTCCATTCGTCTTCAAGATGTTGGCCTCGCTCTGTTCCTGCCGCAGCGTACATAGTATAGGAGAAAGGAGGGGATGGAGAGGTTGTGTTGATGGAAGCCATGACTGGTTCTTCCTCGTAGGCTGTGCTGTCGGAACTGTCGTCACTTTGTCTAGTGTGGTCATGGACAAGAGGAGGGTTCTGGAGTGATTGGTTCTCATAGATGCGGGAGAGGGCGTCAGCTAAATAGTTGGTCCTTCCTGGGGTGTAGATTATTTTGGCGTCGTATTTGCTGATTTCTCCTATCCATCGGGTTCTTCTTCACCCAGGAACCCTTTCGGTCTTTAGATTGGTAAGGGGTTGATGGTCAGTAACAATGGTGAAGGTAGTTCCCATCAGGAGGTGGTTGAAAGCGGCAAGGGCATCGATTACTGCAAGTGCTTCCTTGTCTGTGGTCCCATAGTTCATTTGCGAATTAGTGAACTTCCTGCTGTGTAATGCCGCCGGTCTCGCTTGTTCATGGGTGGGTCCTTGTCCAACCCAAGCTCCAACACCAACATCAGAGGCATCGGTTATCAACTAAATGTCACGATTCTAGATCGGACATAGTAGATTTCATTAGTTAGCTAGTAAGTTTCATTTGTTACGAAATTGGTTTATGAGTTTCTTTTATTATGAAGTTTGTTTTATGTTATGATTTATGTTTTCACGCACTTGACCTATTCAGAGGTCATGTGATTTATGATGGGCTATGCAACGAGACAGACTGCAAGGCAGAGTCGTTGAGGTTTTGTTTGTTATATTTCACGCACGAGACTTATTTAGAAGTCACGGGGCTGCATAAGGAGGCTATGCAACGAGGCTGTGCGCAAGGCAGACTCGTTAGGTTTATGTTATGTTTTATATTATGTTTCACGCACATGATCTATTCAGAGGTCATGGGGCTGCGCAAGGGGGCTGCGCAAGGCAGACTGGCAAGGCAGACTGCCTTTGGTTTGATTTGTAAGCGGGTTGAGGGAAGAACTATATAAGGAGTCCTCGAAGGCGAGTTAGTTAGTTCTTCACGCAACCATCTAAGTTATTTTCCTACTTATTGTTTTAAGAACGAATTTACTTTATTCTATATACCTCACGATAGTTACACAAACTTAGTAGAAGAGGAACGCCTCTACGACTACTAAGGGTAACAAGAGAAAAGGTAATAGTGTGAACGCACACTATACGAGAACGACGAAGAAAAGTAATAGTGTGAACGCACACTATTAGTACGAAATATATAGTGTCATACGATACTATAAGAGAAGTATCGTTGCCTGTCGCGTGAACTGATATAGGAACAGGACCCCATAACACTAAATGGGTTCTTCTTTGGACAGGTCAATAGGCCGTATAACATTTGCGTTTTTAATTAACTCCTTAATGTTATTAAAGGCTCGATCATGGGTAGGGGTCCAAACGAATTCAGCATTGCCAGTGAAGTCCGTGAGTGGTACAGTGACAGTGGCATGGTGTGGGAGGAACTGGGAGATGTAGTTGACAAGTGCAAGGAACCGCATAAGTTCCCTTTGATTCTGAGGTGTAGTCCATTCCGTCAGGCAGGATATCTTTCCAGGAGATGCATGTATCCCTTGATCATCAATGACATGTCCGAGTATCTCCAGACTATCAGCAAACAAGGTGGATTTGTTTCTACTGGCATAGAATTTGTTTTTTCTTAACTTGTTGCAAACTAGGCTGATATGGTGCTTGTGTTCTTCTTCAGAGTTGGAGAAGATGAGGATATCGTCAATGTAGATCCATACAAAGTGATGGAGGTACTCGCTAAGCATATTTTCCATAATTCACATGAAGGTGGTGGGCGCATTCATATCACCCTGTAGCATGACTCGGATAACGAAACTTCCGAAGGGTGTCTTGAAACTATTAATTCGCTCGCTTTCCGGATCTAACCGTGTTTGGAAGTAGGCGTCGCTTAGATCTATCTTGCTTTGGAATCTAGCTCGTCCAACTGCATTCAGGATCTGAGTTTGATTGGGGATCGCAGAACTGTCCATAACTGTATTGTTATTTCGTAGTTTGAGATCGACAAGAGGGCGGATTCGCTTTCCATCTGCCTTAAGTTGGACAAACATAGGTGCGGCACCTGGTGCTTCTGACCGGTAGATGACTCCTCGCCTGAGGTTCTCATTGACCCAGGTATTGAGTTGGTCTTTGTATGCTTCCGGAATGGTGTATGTGGGTTGATTTTTGAGATTAGTGGGATCTTTCAGGCGGATATGGTGGTTTATTTCCCTCATAGGAGGTAGTTCTTCTGGGATTCGTTCAGGGAAGACATCGGAGTACTCATCCAACAGGCTTAGCGCTGTAGTTTCACAGACAGCGGCTCGGAGTTCTCCACTTGTTGGTTTGCAAACAACCCTGACTTTATGGTTTGGGAACTCGATAACTGAGTCTCCACACTTGATGGTAGCATTATGGCGTTTGAGGAAGGGCATCCCAATGAGGGCATCGTATTTTGCTAGGTTCCCAACAAGCATTGTCTGTGGAGGTAACAAGACTGATCCTAGCTGGACGGTAGCTTTGCATGTCTTATGGCTAGTGGAGCGAGATCCTTTAACTGCCATATTGACGGCTAATGGTTGTTTGAGGGTTTCGGTAGGTAGACCATAGGCGGAGACGAAGGTATTGCTGATTATATCTCGTCCAATAGCGCCGGTATCGAAATGGACCCGTGCCTGTTTCCCATTGATTAAGATTGTCCCTTCTAATGCTGGGTGAGGCTTTGCCATCGCCGGCGGACGGGTGCTGTTGCATTCTATTTCGATATAGCCGATGTGAATTTCTTCAAACTCGCTCGCTTGCTCGCCATCATCACTGAGTTCAATGTGGTTTGTTGACGCTTCCTGCTTGACTTTAACTGCCTTTCCTTTGCCTTTCTTGGTAGGACAACTTTTTGCCATGTGTCCGGTTTTACCGCACTCAAAACATTCACCTTTCTCCCTTCTCGATTCTTTAGTGGATTTGCCTTTCTTCTTGTAGGATCGGGAGGTTTCTTCTTCTGAGTTGTTGGAGGTATTTCGTCTAGGCTGTCTATTACTACTGGTGGATGTTTGGGTTTTGTAGGCTTTGGTTTCATGAAGAATGGCGTCCTTTCGTTCAGCTCTAGCTATGATGGTTGCCATCTCGTCATCTTCGTCCTGGAGCGGTTCCACTACTCGTCGAAGTGTAGGGTGCATGCAATCGTAGAACCTTCGTTTTAGGATGTAGTCTGAGATGCTGTCTTCCGCCATCCTGCTCTTAAGCATCACAAGATCTGTCGCCACATCTGTTATTCTTTTAACGTGGGACCCATTGACTTGGTGAAGTTCATTGAACTGTTTGAAAAGGAGATCGTTTGTGATAGAGGATTGGAAACGGGCTCTGAGATACTCGATTACTGTTGAGCCTTTTAGCTTTGGGTTTCCTCTGTTTTCCTTATAGCATTGGTGGTATGCATCGACTGCCTTTCCTTCGCAGAACGATCCTATCCAAAGGCCAGTAGTTGCTTTTTCAATATCGACCTTTTTTAGGAGGAGGTAGTGTGTAACTTCGGTTGCCTATTGCTCAAAGGCTTCGGGCTTAAGGTCTTTTCCTTCTCCTGTGAACTTTGCGGGTAGGTGGATCTTGATATCAGGTAACGGGATATTGTCTTCTTGTGTATCTGCGGGGCGGGACCTTGAAGGTCCACCACCTGTGCTGGCCATGTCGGACTCGCTGCTTGATTCTGGATCTTGAGGAGGCTCGACTGCGGGTTTCTTTCTGGGAGTAGGAGGGACTTCTTCCGGATGGTGTGGGGGTTCCGTTGTGTCGTCCTGAGAGTCCTTTGCAGGACGCTTGCCTTGCTTCTTCTTTGTAAGGCCTTCTCGTGGGATTCGCTTCCCACTTCGGGTCGTCAATGACTCTATGATGAGGTTGAGCTGAAGCCGAATGTACCGAGATTCTGCCGCTTCACTCCGTTAGCGTTCCAGGGTGGATATCAATAGGTTGATCAGGCCTAAA
Organism: Tuber indicum; assembly: GCA_006112555.1. NCBI lineage: Eukaryota > Fungi > Ascomycota > Pezizomycetes > Pezizales > Tuberaceae > Tuber > Tuber indicum. The sequence continues at coordinate 1,279,143 of VBSK01000056.1, read as the reverse complement.
TCCAAAGACAGGTTCTTAACCACTTGCTGAGGTTAAAAAAATGTAACCTGTTCGCTAGGTGCCAATCACGTTTCGAGAGGTGTACGATAGCTGACAGGTGGCCTGCTCTACCAGAGAGGAGGCGAGAGCTGTGTGAACTAAAGGAGGCTTCGGAGGTCTACTGGAGAAACTAAAGAGTAACCGTTCAACCAAGTATATTGAAATACTGTCTGTCGAAGTCTGTCCTTTCCATCGTGGAATAGGACGGTCTTTAAATACACAAATCAGTTCATGTCTAGCATGAACGAAATCAATCAAAGGTATCAAGCGATACACTTTGGTAAAACAACATAAGTATCAAAGCGATACTTAAAACGAAACATAAAACAAACTAAGTATCAAAACGATACTTCAAACAAATCAAGTATCAAAGCGATACTTAAAACAAAACATAAAACAAACTAAGTATCAAAACGATACTTCAAACAAATCAAGTATCAAAGCGATACTTAAAACAAAAACATAAAACAAAATCCTTAACCGAGTACCAGTACCGGTTACATTTACAATTATTTGTTATTTTGGCTTTCAAGTTAATAGTATACTATATAATTAAGTATAGAGTCATATGAGTTATTTGATTAGAATAATTTAGAGATGTAATATTTAATATATAATATATATGAGCATTGTTTTTTGCACTGGAGGTTGTGAGCTATAAAGGTTGAGATATACCTTATTTATTTGAGTCTTATACTTAAAGTCAGAAAACTGCTTGTAGTTACTGGATATTAGAGTTAGGAGTTATAGGAGGAGATTCATATAGGACTAAGATATTAGATAGTTAAATAGCTCTTTATATAATCACATATTATTATTTTCTAGGTATTATTTTATAGATTTACATTCCATATTCTATAAATAATTTTAGTAGTTAGTAAGTATTACTTTATTATTATTCTCTACTTCTGTTAAAAGTAATGTTGAGAAATCTTTACTTGGTAACAATATTTAGTATATATCATATAAAGTTGAATTACAAGATAAATGTACTAGGAAGTTGAAATATATTCAACTTCTAAAAAAAATATATAGTGTCTGGGGTGGAACCATCATGACTCATGAGGATTATCTATATTGACCTTTAAATTCAACTTCACCTGCTTAAAAGTTATGATATAAAGTAAATAAGAATTAACAGTTATTAGAAAGAAAATATAAATTTCTAGAAGTACAAATAAATGGGATAATAAACTACTCATACAGTATTATGATATATAAATATATTAAACACTAAAAAGCTATCAAGAAGACAAACAAGTAAGGGTAGTTATAATCTACTCCCAAATATCTTGAGAATTTCAAAGAGATTTCCAAATACTATCAGAAGAGGAGGGAAATTGTTTATAGAATTCCTCCTTCATAGTAGTAGAGCTGAGAGAAATGTCAAGTGACTGTTTAACTTGTAGTATATTCAAACAGCACTCCTATGAAGCTTAAAAGACTAAATTCTTAAAGTCTTGTCAGTGTAGTCTCTTTAGATATAAAAGATAGAAATTAGGAAACATAACAATAATGTGATATCAAAGGAAAACATTCAACAGTGCTAACATGGTGGTGAAAGTAAATCAATCAAAGTCCTAAAAGAGTAGACTTGAAGAGACAGGATAAAACTAACAGAACAAGAAATTGAATTCAAATAAGGTAGAATAGGAGTTGCTACTAAGGTACTAATCTAGTAGTAACAATAGCGTAAGGGAATACCTGACTGAGTATTGGCAGAGCAGAGGGTACAAATAAGTGAACTATTGGAAATCTATTGGCTTACCGGAGCTAGGACTATACCGCATGACGATAACAGAATGAAGCGGTGAGAACTAAATGCGCTGTAAACACTCTGCACAACTGAGGATAGGAAAGGTCACCAAATCGCTCCGAAACTTTCTCAATTCGACAACTCTTTAACTATCCCTCCACGACTCTGCTGATTCACAACTCTTCTACTTCTAAACTAACAGGAAAAGACAGGAGTATAAATAAACGACAACGATTACCAATCCTATCCTTCCTACTATTACTTTGACATCGAGTCTCTAACATCTCCTACACCTAGTGTTCGTTACGGGGCGGGGCGGGGCGGGTTTCGCTCTCGGATGCCCCGCCGTTACCGGGCCCGGGGCCCGTATTTTTTTCTCCCCCCCGCCCCGCCCGGCCTCTGGAGCCCGCCTAGGGCATGAGCGGGGGTGGGGATGGGGGTCAAAAAGGAGAAAAAACCCCGCCCCGCCCGGGGCCAGGGAGCAGGCCGGGGACCCGGGTTTTTCGGGCCCCCGGAGGCCCCGTAACGAACACTAATTGTGTAGAGGATATCCCCTATTAAATTAGTATTTTTATTGTTGGTTTTCTACCTTGATGTTCTTTGCTTTTTCAGTGGTGGGGGACAAGGTGTTTTCGGTATCAACAACATTTACAACGTAATTAATGACTCGGAGCTTGTACCGGTTAGTGTAACTTTCTTAACTGATCCTTCAAGGGTTAAGTGTGGTACTTTATGGCAAAACAATTAGTGAAGTTGTGGGTTCAAGAGTTACTGAATGCATCGAACATTCCACTCGCCAACAAAGATCATGTCACCAGAGCCTATCATAGCTTCCTAAATCTCATCAACCCTCTCAGTAGAATCCACAGATGTCAAAGCACCTGCGTCTTATTATCGATCACGGTGGCCGCGATCCTTGTGTCTTATTATCGTTCATGCTAGTCCGGACCTCTAAAGCCTTTCAGTATCGATTATAGTTGCAGTCTCCTCAGTATCTGATCTGCGGTTGTAGATATATTTATTGGCTCTCAATAGGTTGGAGTATGGAGGTGGAGGTGATACTGTGTTGTGGGTATTGGGAGGGATGGGTGAGCTTTATAGAAAAAAGGATAGACGAAGAAGCGCCCAATTTCTTCTCACAGAGTATGACTCGTTATTGTATTGTGGTAGTAGATTTATATGAATTGAAAAAGTATTATAATTATTATACTCTTAACATTACATGCCCTGGAACCCAGTATGTGCCTTGCAAATTGTGTTTGCAGCATCGCAGTCCATCCGGTTCTGGTGAGAGACTTGTACCAACTGTTTGTTTGATGAACAACGGACGAGACTACCAACTTGAGAGTTCTTCTGATGTTGGAGAATACGGGTCCAAGCCGAGAAGAATCTTGGAGTTGGTACCCACACGTATTCTAGTTCATGTAAGCTTGTTGGTTAACCCGAGTTCTTTGACATATGCGGGTTTGAGTGACTGATATTCAAACCGCGTGATCACTCATGACGGCAAGACAAAGAGTACTTTCGGTGTGGGGAGGAGAGAAAAGGCAAAATACCCAAGCACAATCTCAAACCAACTGCCTAATTATACCAGAAGCCATATCAATGGGGGAACGGGTTTACAATCTTAAGGATTTCTTCCAGACTTACAACATTTATCACTGTTTCCAATCTCAAATTCCGTCTAAGAGGTGATGTGCGCCAGGAAATTCACCACTATACTCCCAACCGCGGCTCCTTAAAGTATCCCGGTGGAAACATACAGAGCAAATTATCCCAGACAATACAACTCCGGAACAGTGAAGGACGACTTGTTCATCCGGTAGCACCTCTTAGATAGGAACTCTAGTACTCGAACAAATGCCGCTGGATTAGACGGATGGACTGTAAGCTGTGTAGTGCTTGCCATACTCGCTGAGCACCAAGTGCGCACTGAAGAGATGTTTTACTCAAAAGATTGTACCAGCTGGAGTACGATTTTCAGACCGTTCAACACTGCGAATCCAATACACCACATGTCCTAGGAAGTGCGGGCGGCATAGTTGGGAAGGGCATCGCTTTTTGTAGTTGCGGCAGCCGAGCTGTGGGGGGGTGGCCGTTAACGTATAATATGTGAGAAAAGAGCTTGATGTGCGGGGCTTTCTCCACTTCATTCTCGGCTCTTTTTAAGCTGTGCCTTTCCTATCCTGCTTGTTTTGTGTTAATATGTATTAGTTTATGCCGAGTTAAGAGTCGCGATAATTCCTAGTTAGTTGGATTGGAATTCATTTTTTTCTCTGCATCTACCTTGCAGGAAATTGCCTTCTTGTGAACATTCACTGTTGTAAGTTGTGAACTGGGATTTCAGTTATGGACAATACTTACAGAACCTACAAGACCCAACTCTTAGATGCAAGCTAAGTGTGATTGCCCCCCGAGAACATTGGAGGGGAGCACTTTCTAAGGCACCGACTGGACATAGAATAGGACTCGTTATGATTCCAGGTAATTCGCCAAAAATCTGGAGCAAAAACTTCCGGCTAAGACCGAATTGGCTATCCTCGTAAGGTCTTAGGCCGTCTATGTATGAACACGAGATGGTTGAGGCGGTCCTAGCTCTCTATACATATGAATCTACCCAGTAACTCTAATTAGCGGAACAGGAACAAAGGCTAATAGAGGAATAGTGTAGGGGACGGGTGGGGTAGGAACAACGGTATCTCCTACCAATCCAATTGTACTAACCAGCGAGTGGCTTAGGAATTTAAGCAAGACACAATCAATGAATTTGCGAGTATAGGGAAATCCTTTTATCGATAATCTTAGTTGATGGTATTTCCAACTGCTTTTTGTAACACTCCCATCCGTTGTGCAATGTCACTGGTTTCTTTGGTTCTCAGAGAATAGCTCTGGGAGCTGGCGAAGCTTTTTCCCATCTTTCACTTTGGTGGGTTAAGCACCTAATGGGAATCGGGGTTGCCGTTTATCAATTGCGAGTCGAAGGAGAGGTAATTAGTTTCCTATATCGCTACTCTAAAGTACAGTTAAAGCACTACTGAATACTGGGTTAGAGACAAAGAAATTCACAGCATAGACGTTCCCACACAGCGAGCTGAGGGGGAGAAAAGAGAAATATTCTGGTACCAAGAAAAGTGAGGGAAAGCGGGGAAACATTGTCGCGGCGAATTATGAAAATTACTGCCACTGCCAGGGTACTAACCCAAACAACCAGAGGTCCTCGTGGCCGTGCTGGCAGCTGTTATATTCCCCTGATATCCCGTATTATATTTCCGCTCGGGGCGTCGCATTTTATCGGATGGAAGAAAGTTGGTCAGAGGCCAAGACTCTCTAGCGCAGCCGAATGTGTCCTTGCTTTTACAAGCTGGGTGTGAACGGCTTGAAGGTATATGGCGGATAGGTTTTCTCAGAACTTGGGGAGGAGTACGGACGGGTGATACACAGGAAGAGAATATTCGTCGGATCACTCGGGTTGGTCTGTTCTGTTTGGTGAGGTTGGCGCTGATATGTCTAAGTAAGAAGCGCAGCGAGCTATTGGTAAGAAAACTCTAGCTACTTCTGGGTTCCAGCTTGCTTACAATTCACAATTTTTCTCTCTGGGCTAGATAAGTTTTCCTCAACCTGCTGGTACTATACCAACCTTAACTCAATATCAGGTTCAGAATAACCAAGCGGTAGAACTGGATATCCGCCACTCCCGACAAAATTTTTGGGGGTTGAATCTGAGCCATACTAGGTCATTGCTCATACTGAAGGTTGAGCTTCTGGCGCCTTCTTCTCTCACATTCATAGATACAAGGGCCGACTACCGGTATGCTACCAACTGGCAATTTATAGATGAGGGTTTTAGTAGACTCAAAAGTAGCTCTTCCTGGGGTACTGTACATACTCAAAACCTGGGCAGGTACATGCAGCCTTCTCAGTCCTTAAAATTGCATCGTCAGTATACTTCTCGCGCCCCCACAAAACCAGTAAACAAATAAACTACCCTTTTGATGAAATGCGCCACCAATGAAGCTGCAGAGCACATGCTCGAATGTCGAAGCTCAATCTCACCGACAATCGCCCTTACACTGTCCAACCTTTACAGTTATGATATCATAATTAAAAGTGCCCAAACCCAGCCCACGACACGTTCCCTGTTCCTACAGAGACGAGCCTCCTCCCTCCTCTCCCAAGACAAGAACTTTCCAAATCCCTCCCTGCGAGCCATAACACTCGCACTACATACCGACAAGCTGACTTACACCAATTCCTAGTTCAAGTCTTGGTACTACAATGCAGGCCACGGCTCCCCGCCCCTATCCCACTAAAGTTACTCACGAGCAGTGTTGTCAGTGCTAATATCATAAAAACACGAACAGAGAAATCCGCTAGAACGCTCAGAATCCCCCACCCCCACCAAATGACGGATGTATTCTCAACCAACCTTCTGTTGGGACGGGTAAAAAGTGAGGCAGAAAAAAAAAACCAGGCTTTAGCATATACTTGTACAAAAGCACTAGCTGGTACGGTGCTGTGGGGCACAACTCCAACCAAAGCTCGACAACTGTTCATCTTAGAGCTGGATTGGAAGGGTATGGCGTTGTGGGGGGGGGTAAGTCACTCCTCCCTCCCTCGCTGCACTGTGAGACGTGTGTGTTTGTGCGAAAATGTGAAGGTCGAGAATGCTATCCGGGTAATACTCGGGGAGGGATCAAGGAAGATAAGGTACGGTAGGCAGTTTGGTGGCTAGTTGTTTTTCTTGCTGGGATAAAAGATTGATCTGAAGGCTGTTGCAGTGCGGTACGGTACTTGAGGAACTATGACTATGACATTAAGGAGGATCCAGTCAACCAGGTCTGTGGAAATAGCGCAGGCTTGATAGGAACTGAGTTAAATGCAGACAGAGGCTTCCAATCACGACGCTCGAGAACTGCTCAAAGTCAATGGCAAGTAGAAGGTACCCTTGCCAGTCGCTGACCTGGCCGCAACCCATCACTTGTACTCAGCACAGTACAGTACGTGTAACATCCAGTCACGTTGCCCTGTTGTCCTAGAAGTGTGGAAAGTTGTAACGAAACAGTCGAATAGACTACCATAGTGGAAATCCAGAGCTCTAAAATCGATGTCTAACAAGCAAGAAGAGGAAAATATACAGCAGAGTACCGTGGGAGGAACATCCCTGATATAACATGTTGGATGTGCCCTACCGGCATACCCAGTCGAAACACCGACACTTAAAAAAAAAAAAAAAAAACAAGCAAATACTCCCTAGCGATGAGTTGAGCAAAAAGTCCGCATGCGACATGATCCAATTCCCACCCATAACCCGTTTGCCGGTTTGGTCGAACACGTCTATCACAGCAGTTTCACTCGCCACACATACGGTAACCAAACAAGCCAACCACCGGATCGGGAAAAAGCCTTACCATACTCCAGGAGGTCCATGAAAACCACCACCCTCCAGTTCAACTTAGATTACCCGAGCGCGGTATGACTACATGGTACCAGAGGACAAGTACGATGTTCGGCCCCGGTAATAGCTCCTCAGCAGGTTTCAATCAACGGGATTTACCAACTTGGCAGTCAACTGGTAATACCTAAACCTAATTCGGCAGAAATCCGAATTCGGCAACTCCATGATACAAGGTGAATCATGTGACCCTTATCACTTTTTTTTTTTTTGTGCTGGCAGGGCTGCGGGAAAGTGGAGAGAGTACGAGTAGTTGTGTGCTGGCTTGTACGCCTCATTTTACTACCGTACCACGTATATCGAGACTGTGCGGTAACTCAATTGCATTGAAATTGAGGAGTGGGGAAGTCGCAGGCGTCGGGAGGGCGGGATATGGGAGGTGGGAGGTTCTTGCCTTGCGGTGGGGTAGCGCTTTCGAGCGGAGGGGGGGATAAGTTAGCCTCGTCCGTGGGGCTGTGGAAAGGTTCTGCGGTGAAGGGGAGGGGGAGGGGGGGGTTGGAGTGTTTATCGAGGTGTTTGCTGGGTTGATCTGTCTAGGTTGATGGGTTTGGTTGTGCTGAGCACAGGTTAGTGGTTTAGTTTTAGGGCCTATACCGGTATGTGTTCTCCTGAAACGGGGTGACAAATGCAACCGATACCATGAGCAGGCTAGATAATTTCTTCATTCATTACAGTATTCGTGTAGTGAGAGGGGAAAGGAAAATGGTTTAGTGAGAGGACAAGAAAGAAACTGAAAAACAACATACGCCATTCTACCGCATTGAAAAGTGAATGATCTCTCGCAAATACTGTAGTGTACTCTCGGTAGAGGGGGGTGCTTGTGAAATCCAAAAGTTAAGTTTAGAGGAGAGAACAAAACAAAACAGGAGCCCAATTCATTCCAATTCATTCTTCCATTCCCAATATTACTGTTTTTTCCCGCACACTGTAATAGATTCTTCAACCCATTCCCACCCCAGATTTCCCTGCCCATTTAGAGCGTTGTGGGCTCATAATCCTCGTCTGGCGGGATATAGTACTCCTCCCCATCACCATCCGCCGACATCAACCCCCCATCGCTCGCTCCACCACTCTCCCCCTCCCGGACGGGAATCTTCCCGTTGGTCCTCCTCCTCCGCTTATCCCCCAAATCCCGCTCGGGATGGCGCACCTTGTAATGCCTCCTGACGGCGACCACGGCCGAATTCCTGGTCTTGTATGTGCCGAAATTCTCACAGTAGGGGCAGGAGCGTTTCCAAACCCCGTCCCTCTCCTCCCTGACTTCCGGTGAGGTCTCAGCGCCCTGCCTCTCGCAAGCGCCGCTCCTCTGGTGTCGCTTGAGCTTCTGCGCGCCGGCGAACGTGCCGCCACACCGGGGACACTCGGTGCGCTTCACGTTCTGCGGCTTCTCCTGCGTCGCGATGAAGAAGGACGAACTGTCCCCCACCTTCACCGCCACCTTAGCGGGCGACTCGGTTGGGTGCGCTGCCGTGATCTCCACGCCCGGCACGCGCGTCGGAAGCGGTTGGGGGGTCCAGTCTGTTGGCGTCTGCGGAGGGGCCGTCGGCGCGAAGCAGACGTTGATAAACACCATTGATGCGGGGTCGCGTTGGCGAGGGTTCCGGGTTGGCGGTGGTTCATGCGGGGTCTGGCCTTGGTTCCTGTTTGGCATTGCTGTTACTGTGGCGAGTGGGTTTCCCGAATGACGGATGCATGTGGACATATTCGCGGAATGCGGATGGCTTGGGCTGTATTTAGAGGTATCTTGGGTGGCACCCCTTTCGCAGTGGAATGGGCAGAGGGTAAAAGTGTGAGAAGATGAGGTGGAGGAGAGATAGACGGGAGGATTTATCGTGGCCTCGCTGGCTCGCTGACTTAGCATTGAAACTCTCTCATGGGTACGCCTGCAGATTGGTTATTATTATTATTTTTTCTGCCGGCTTTTCCATGGGGCGGTTTCCAATCAGTCGTGATCATTGAGCATCCCTTTGATTGAGCTTTTTTCGTTGTCATATTGGAGAGAGTGAGGGAGAAGTCTATATCCCGGTCAAGGCTCCGCAAGGCTCTAATTTGTTGATCTGGGGTGCGCCTGTGAAGCTACCCATCGTACAGCAGTCCGAACTCTTCGAATATTAGGCTGGCAGACAGTTTTCTTAACCTCCGAAGTGCGATTCTGCTTTTCAAGCGGCCCGTATGCCGTGTAATACTCGAGTACATGGCCGCCACCACAAGTACGGAGGCCAGAACATATATCTACGACAGGTAGCCAGCCCCGGGAGCACTCCGAGAGCAGGGCTCCCCGATGTAGCTCCTGCACCCAGGTCAGGTCCTTGCAATAAACACCACTCGCGGGCCGGGGATAAAATAAAGTAACTTTAAGATCACGGCCGGCATCCCCCAAGCCAGATTTGTGAGAGCAATCTCATAGAAAGCCGTTTAGGATGAACCAGACGCCCGAATCCCGAAGTTACGGTAAGCTAAAGGTGAGCTACGGGAACGATGCGGGGCCACGGCTTGTCCTTTGTTTTTTTCGCTTGGATTGTGGGTAACCCTAGCCCAGCGAACACTTTCTGTCATCCATCCTTGTCAGAGCGGATTTGTGGGCAGTGAGTTGGGGCGGAAGTGCTATTTAACTAGATTATTAATGCGCCATAGCAAGAAAAGGAGTCCCCGGGAGCCTTGAGGTTTAACGTATCGTTTGGTGAGGTGTAGCCGCGAGTGGCGACACAACAAATACCGCTAACCTTTGACGATAGGGGAATTGTGTCGACAGCTATGGCCAGAAACCAGTGCCTCTACCGGTGCTGAGATGTTGCGAGCCCAATTAGGATAGTGGAGCGGTTGTTTGTGCAGAGGTATGATACTTGTGCCAGGCTCGTGTTACAGTACACGTTCCGCTCGCAAAGGAACAACTGTGTCATTTTCAGATACCTTTGCCCCATGCCAGATGGACGACAAGAATCATACGACGGTCCTATCATACGTAGCTTGAACCGGCATTATCACCAGAGCAACGACACCAATCTGTCCATGTGCGCGTTGGTGCTCCGTGACTCGACTTTGCACAATCTCAATAGCCCTCCTTTTTTTTGTAGTTTACCCCAACCTCAAGAGCAAAATCCGCAAACCCACAGCAAGTTTCGCACCGCTCATCAAAACTTCCGCAAAACAACATGCGGAGTGGACAACGACCAGAGAGCACGACAAACCGTACCCAAAAAATCCAGTGGAAACGTCAAATTTGGCATTGTAGGGCTGTCCGCTGTCTCCCCCCCCCCCCACTCGGGTACGGACAGCTAGGGATCAGAGGTGTCAAAAGATTCCTACCCGCCGGAACGACTCCCACTCCCCATCCGGGCAGAACGGTCAGGCCTCCAGACTCCCCTCCCTGGCTACCCGGTCACCCACGTCCGTACCCGAGTGCTCGTACTACCGGCAGTTAAGGCACATTTCGGATTTACCACCGTTTCGATAATACCGTGCCTCTTCACTACCGGTACCAGTTGAGAATCCCTCCCAAGACCCGGGCCTGTCCTTCTGGCCTAGACCAATTACCGGTACTCTAGTTTGTCAAACCTGCGGTGGTTTGTAATTCCTCAGTTCTGGCGGACTTAATTGTGGGCGGGCTGCAGGAGTTTACGGCGTCGCTTGGACTTTCTCTGATACAGGTTGGAGCGCTGGGTCTGGTTTGCCTGGACTGCCTTCCTTAAACTAAGTCCTAATCTAAGCGTAGGGGTAGACAGCACCAAGAGCCAATTGTGTACAATCCTCTCTGTCAGGTCTGGAATGGCCTGGCGAGTGATGGCATGATGTGAAGTGCGGAGCTTGATCGGGTGAGGGTAGTGCTGCCTGTTTACTTCATCCAGCTTACGAAAAAAACGGTCCGGAGGAACTCGCTTACCCCATTCCATATCCCAGAATGCTCTAGAATACTCTAAATGGGTTAAGATTTTGACTCGGCACTTTGTCTCCGAGCTGGGGGATGTTCCTGGGGAGATCCTGTGGCTTCTCTGGTATCCAAATTTTAATCTGCCGGGCGTGGGGGGGGGGAGGTGCAACCCCCGCTCCCCACAACTCCCCGCCGAACATCTAAATTACATGGAGTGTGGGGGAAAAAGCCATCACTCGAGCAATCGAGAACTAGAGAATCAGGTTTCTACAGGAACATGGGAGAGCATTGCAGTATTTTAACAACCCTTGAAGCCCCAGAGACTGTCGCTGCATGGGATAGGGATACCATAGAACTTTAATTTCCCACTCAATCCGACTTCGATAACCAAGCTGCCGGGCTGATAGTCTAGCTGCTGCTGAAGCTCTCTAACCCATATCTGCAGGGTTGATGCGTTTGCACCTGTTTTTCCAACCTTGAGCCGGATTATCGTAGAGTAGGTGGTGAACCTAAACGTGTATCAACTGACGAAGGTAGGAATTCGGCACATACTGTTATGGTATAATTGGTACTTGTTAGGAAACACCGTGCTCACATCCCGATGGGCAGCACGGTATTATAGGCACTACTTGTAAAGTTATGATGCAAAACAGAACAATTGCGATAACTGGTCTCCCAGTCACTTCGCTCTGTGCGATTTCGAGCAATTCCGTCATCACCCCCCCGCGCTCTCACTTCTCCCCCCTAATCCGAGGAACCTTGAACCTACATCTACCGCCCATCGGCCGGAGGAGACGAAGAAAGTGTAGGAAAACACAAAATGGAACGAAGGGAATGCACGAGTACTAGTAGTACAAGTAAATTTACAAAGCTAGAACAACTGCTGAGATGAAAAAAAAAAACTGATTACAAATACAGCAATGGGTGAAATTATATTAATATATTATCCATTCACCCATCCCATTTCGCCGACCATAATTACAGGCCCATAAATCCTCACCCACCCACTGATTGCAAATACCGATGGAAGCTTGTACCGGTACTGGTACATCTGGAGGTATGCAGGTCCTGATCCGACTTCCTTCGTGCAATGACGGCCAGCATGGAGTCTGAGCTTGGTTCGTGCCACCCCGGAGGGAGGTCGCACAGGAATCGGAAAATCAACGGGGCCGTACGAAAGGGGTGGTATAGCGCAGTTTTTGGCGCCGTCGGTGGGGATTTCTAGAGGTGTGATATTCGAGCCACCAGAGAGAGCGCTACTTTACACTCACCATCTGGTCTGTGGGGGAAATTGATTGTCCTTCCGTCCAAATGGGTGCGGGCCAGCAAGACCGGCATTTTCCCATCGTTATCATACTTGAGCTCCCCCCCCTCGACGCTCTCCAGTCCATTCCAGTCTAGACAGTAAGCCACCTCCCACTTCCTTACGCCCACATACTGTAGAATCTCAAATTGTTGAACTTAGTATCATACTATCATAGGTCAAGCCTTCCAATGGGCTAACCCGGGTCAAAAAAGGGCAAACCCGACCCAGCCCAAGCCCAACGGATGTTGAGCCCAGCCCAGCCCAGCCCAAGAAAGGAAAGCCCGGGTTAACCCAATGAACCCAGTGGGCTGGAGCAAAAAAAGAAAAGGAATTAAATATATATTAGCATTAGTATACAATTAGTATTAGAAAACAGAATGGACAATAGGAAATGTAGAAGGGTAAGGTAGAGATAATCCGCAAAGAGAGGAAAGATAGTGAAGGCCCGGGTTTGAGAAGGGTCTAGGTAGGGTTGAATGATTCTAGCTAGGTGAGTGCCAACTTACTAGGCATCCGGTTCCCGTCGAAGCTGCTCGATTTCTCATCCTCGAAACACTCAGAATCCTGGAGAGCTAATCAGGTTTCCGCCTAGTTTTTCACTATGCGCCCTCAATTGGAACACGGTTGTGCTTGGACCTTTCACCTAAACGCGAATAGTTACGGTCAAAGTCTTCATGAATTGGGTGTGCTTAGATTCCAGTTTCCGTAGTGATCGTGACTTGAAGTATCGTGAAAATCAGAAATAGGAGACGGGGTATTCGCTGGGTTCGCTGGGTAACCCGGGTTCGGAGGTGCCGAACCCGACCCAGCCCGGGCTTGCGCTAAGGTGAGCCCAACCCAACGTACCCAACCCGGCCCAATGAAGGGCCCGGGCTAACCCAACGAACCCGGGACCCATTGGAAGGCTTGTCATAGGTAGTCCAAAATTTTCCTCCCTTTGGAAAAGAGGGTGGTAGGGAGAAAGCCCAGTCAAAGGCGTGCTGGTCAGCCCCCTCTGAAAGACACAACAAAAATAGGATTTTTTAGAAAAAAACAGAGGAAGGCGACTCGAACGACATGAGGCCAATTATTTGAAGATTTTGCAGTAAGTGCGGCCGACGAAAGTAGCCTTCTTTCCCTATATAATATTATGATGTTTAAGCTTGTTAGAGTTTGACGTCCTGCGATTCCCGCCAGCAACTTTTCACCGCTCCCTTCCCGAGTAGCCCACGAGAGTGCCGTTTGGCCCGCACCATTCACCTCCGCCGGGACCAACACTTCCCCCCGCCCGAGTGGTGGCTTCACCAACTACACCGTGACTGTTTCCTGCTACGCTTCGATAGTGGTGTTGGGTCTATATCGTTTGATTTGTTGGCATATCGTTTGATTTGTTGGGATCGACTTTCTGCGCTGGTTGTTGAAAGGTATGATACTTATGTCTAGACCAAGTGCTTCGGCGTCCCCATCACTTCAATCCCTTGGTGTTCGAGGGGAAAAAAAAAGCTCATATCACTGCTGGATTTAGATAGTGCAAACATCGGACGGGTTGGCGGTAGACACCGACTATGTACCGCACAGGATTTGTGTCTGTATTGCTTGAAGATCAGGGGCTTTGGTGGATCTTTTATATCATAATGTTATTTCATCATGTTACCCGTTCACCGCTATTGATGGTTTGCTTTGCAAAATCAATCATGTACAGGTTCTAGAGTTAGAGAGAATTGATTGATGGAGTATGATATGATATTATGATATGATATTACCGTTGCTGTTAATGAGGGAATTGTCCTCTAGTTTTTTGTGCCTCTGCCTTGGCTTGTGGGGGGCCTGCTTCTGCAGGATAAGGAGGACTTGATTCTAAATTCCCTTTCTTCTCTTCTCTCTCTCTTTTCCTTTCATGCAACGTCTTCTGTACCATACCAGAATTCCATCAAACTTTGCCTTCGAGCTCTATTCTCCTTTCTCTTGCGCTCCCTCGACGAGCCCTGCGGAATACCCACCTACCAAGCCTTCCATCTCTGAGACTGCACCATGACTGTTTCCGGCTGCCTTTGGCAGTGGCGTTTGACTCATATCGTTTGATTCGTTAGGGCCGGCTTCTTTCCGCACTAGTTGGGGGGTACTCGTACTGATGCCTGGACCAAGTGCTTCTGCGTCCCCACCATTCCAATCCCTTGGTGTTCGGGGAAAGGAAAAAAAGGCTCATCACAGCAGGATTTGGTTGGATGGTGCAAACATGGGACGGGTTGGGGGCAAACACCGATTATGAGCAGTACGATACAACTAGATTCGTGTCAGTATTGCTTGAAGATCCTGGATTTGGCGGATCTCTTATTATTTCATCATGTCTTTCTCGTTCCCCGCCGACTCTCTATCAAAGACCCTGTTCAGATCATCACTTTTTTGCAGACACCGGTATGCGTTTCTTCATCCTTTGGATATCAATCTCTACTGATCCTTTCTTCACTTCACAGTTTTTACCCCCCCTCCTTTCCAGCATTCCAAGACAGTACTCTCCGTCCGCATTCGATGTCCGACGTACCGTATCGGCATTGAGGCCCTCGCGGTCCAGCAATAGCTTCACAACTTCATCCTTCCCAGATATACCCGCCCACGTGAGTGGCGTAAGTACCCACGGTAGGCCAGCGAAGCTCAAGGGTCTTGTGAAGGAGTATATCAGCCAATGACCGACTCGCGCGGCGATAGAGAGAAACTAAAGGACTATGTGGGGGCTGTGGTAGGACGTGCACAAGAGCCTAAGGTAAGGAAAAAACGACTTCGTTCGTTCTTCTCTAAACTAACGGTAAAGACAAGTGTATGGGTAAAACATAAACAATGTATTCCCATCATTCCATGAATCACCACACCTATCCGTATCTCTCCAAGCATTGCTACCCTCCCCTCCATACACTCCCGTGATAGCGAAGGAAAGACATGTCCGGAGAATCTCCTGTCAATCTCTCAACCTCCACACCAATCCATTGAACCCCTGAACTCGCCGCCAGACTCCCGAAACCTCTACAACCTATCTCAATCGACTAACGTCGATCCAGAAGCTTCAATAACGGGGAGGGCCGGACATTCCCTGTCGGGATATCTGGCGCAAATCCTGCACCTCGATATCATCAAGTTTGCGCAAGATGTCCCGAAAAAGTAATCCGGTGTCATACAAGAGCGGTTCTCACCTAATAAAACACTTCAGAGAGGCAACCCTACGTCGGTTAAGAATCTCTCTTTGGATGTGGACACCCCAATACAAAGAAGAAATAATACTGTGCTAGAAGTTAGGGTGGGTATGTATGGCCATGTTTCAGCGATGTCCCGTGATATCCGCTGGAATTTAGGATTTCGGGTCGAAAGAGTGGATTAACCGTCAATTGGAGCTCCCATGTCTACTACGGCAGGTCCTTGGTAGCGGCCGGGCACTATCCCTATCGGTGGAATATTGTTAGGATTGAGATTAGTTTCCTAGCCTGCGAGACACCTGCAACCTCCAGAGTCAACCACAGCATTGCATCATCCCTCCAAACCCCTAACATGATAGAAGGTTTTTGTTTGGAGCAGACTGGATGCGTTTCAAGAATAGCTTATTATGTAATTTTGCAAATCTCTAGGGCTGCGGGTGCTAAAGAATTCAGGTGCTGTTCATCCCTCTGGGTCCTGTGTGCAAGCCACGCTCTATGAAAACCCACGCGGGAAAGTAATACATGAAATCTTAATTTATTCATGGTGCACTAGTAGCACAGGCAAAGTGGACTGGAGAGTAAAGAGCAGCAAGAAAATTGTGAGATAGAGCATGCAAGAAACTTAGACGAGAAAAGGAGATGAAGCAAAGCGTATAGAATCCTTACAACCCTCCGACAGCCTACAACTTCGCACGAATCTCCCCGTCACCCCTCTCCCTTATTCCCCCTCTCCCCCCCTCCATCTCCTTCGGCCAACATGCCTCAACATCCTTCAAAACCTCATACCCAAGCAGCCAAGGTGCAAATCCCGGATCCCTCCATGGAAGACACTCCCCAGGCGGGGTCGGCACCATCCTCATCTTTGCGTCTCTCTCCTGCTGCTCCGGCCCATCGTGTAGGTGATAGAGGTACTGCTGGAAGTTGCCCCTCTGCACTACCCTCGTGGTACGCTTCTTCCGGCATTTTTCGTATACTGATAATGCTAGCGGAATATCGGATTTTGAAGATATGCGGGAAAGACATTCACCCAGGACTGCGGCGTCTTCGAGGGACATACCTGCGCCTGAAGCTAGGTAGGGTAGCGTGGCGTGGGCGGAGTCGCCGAGGAGGGTGAAGGTGCCAGAGGGGTGGGACCAGTTGGGCAGCTCTTCGCGGATGCAGAGTTTCCATTTGTAGACTGACTCACAGAGGGCGAGGAGCTTTCCTATCCTTTTAGAATGGTTAGTGTGGTGGGGGAGGAAAGGGGTGGAGGAGAGGAGCACCTTGGGTCCCAGTCTTTGTAGATTGCTCGCATCTCGTCCACATTTCCTTCAACTGTTGTTGCACCACCTTCGGGGATGTCGTCCGGGACGAGAAGGACCATATTGAATTCTTCTCCACCTTTTAGGACGTAGTTAACTGTCAACCCATTAGCAACTTTACCTCCTGCTCAAATAAGACGGAATGGGAGAATACCAGCATGTGCATCAGGTCCCATCCAATAATTGACTTGCGGATCGGTCACGAAACCCCTCAACTCGGGATCCCCCATCATATCCTTCGTCTTGATCAACAACCTATACGCCAAATCCCCCGTCGGCGTAGGCTTATCCGGGCCCCCAACCAAGCGCTCCCTCAAGACGGAATTGATCCCATCGGCACCCACAACCAAATCCGCACTCAACCTCCTCCCATTGTGCAGCAAAACCGTGCATGCGCCGCCCAACTGCCCGAACTCCACATGGTCCACCCTCGAGTTCATCAGGACTTTGCTGCCGAGTTCAACGGCCCGGTCCAGCAAGCACTTGTGTAGGGAAGCGCGGTGAAAGTCCCAGAAGGGGGAGTTGTACCTTTTTGCGTGCTCGGCAAAATTCATGTGGCTTATGTGGTTGCCCTTCCAGCCGATCATGTTCACCTGCTTTGGCAGCGTGGCATATTGGAGGAGGGTTTCGCGCATGCCCCATGCTGTTAGGATCTTTGAGGCGTTCGGGTGGATTTGGATCCCTGCTCCTATCTATCCGATGTCAGCAGTCGAACAATAAGGGACTAGGGGAAAGATTACTTCTCCGGCCGTAGGAGAAGCTTCTAGAACTGTTACTCTGTGGCCCGCGAGGGAGATTGCTATCGCCGCTCCCAGCCCGCCTAGGCCGGCTCCGACGACGATGACCTGCAACCCACCCGCCATTCCATCAGCCAGCTTCCTTCCCCGGATACCACAAGAAAATTAAGGCAGACAAGTGGAATCGGTACATTAAGTCGAATACAAGCTCTCCCCATCACGAATTCTAATTCATAGAATTGAAAGAATTATTCAAAGGCCACCTCTTCCCACTTCCTTTGCCTCTCCCGGGGGCAAGAGTTGCTATTCGCTCTAACGATCCACGTCAGCAGGACTCAACCCGAATATAAGCACTCTTGCCCTTGAGGCTCTGCGCTCTCTCTGTGACATGGAGCATTACTCGAGTACCGTACTCGTACTAGTACACTCGCTGACCATTGAACGAATCTCAAGCCTCGGTTAGGCGCGGAGGACGGAGGATGACCACAGAAGTGGGGGCAATCGGTACTTTACCGGTACTAGTACTGAGTTCCGATAGCAAGACGGGTTTGGCAAGGGTCTTGGCGGAATAGGGATGGAGGGGTGGGGGAGAGGTTTTGGTATGATTGGCGGACATTTATTTCTGTGGTTGGAAATGTTCTGGATGCACCATCAAAGCTTGCAGTTAGGCGCCCGAGCCGCAGTTTCTCGGTACCCAGCCTTAGTTTGTAGATTGGGGCGAAATGGTACAATTAGCGGAATAATTAGCCCAGTGGATGCTCCGTGGATGCTCCGAGTCAAACCCAAGGACTTTTGCTCGGTGAGTAATTCCTGTGATACTCGTACAAATACT
Organism: Tuber indicum; assembly: GCA_006112555.1. Classification (NCBI taxonomy): domain Eukaryota; kingdom Fungi; phylum Ascomycota; class Pezizomycetes; order Pezizales; family Tuberaceae; genus Tuber; species Tuber indicum. Next base: position 1,260,688 of record VBSK01000056.1, on the reverse strand, counting down.
CGTACTCGTACTCGTAGAGAGACAACCAACGGCGCAATGCTCTTGACCCGTTGTGCCGTGAAGCTAGGATAATTGGGAATCGGGCTAGGGCGTCCAGAGCTTCCCCTCATTGGATTGGGGGGGGAGAGCGGGCAACAAAAATCTTCCCTTCTAGCCTCAGTTAAGGCGAATAAAAAGAGCTGCGCAATAGGCCCCACCAGGAGAGGCACTCCGACGCCCCGACAGGATCCTCAACTACCGGTATCCCACCTTCTACGGTGCCTCCTTGTCGCTGGTATTACAATCCTGCTTTGTAATCGCCGGGAATCAAGGGGGATGTTTTGAACTCATGTTCCGCGTTTGAGGCCGAATCACCAATTCTGAGAACTCAACATCCGTTGGGAGGTTGCCAGAGCCTAGTTACGTTGCAGCCGCTTCCCCCCGACCGGAATAGGATAGAGAAGTACGGGTCGGGGGCCCACCATACGGGTGAAGTATCCAGAACCGGTCTGGACCTCAGACAGCTTGCGCGAGGAGAAAAATGAGATAATTTTAGGGCATGTTCGGCGATGCTGCAACCGTTCCGCTCTGCGGCCGTTTCGATTATAAAAACACTCGTTCTTCCGTTTTGAAACAATCACTTTATACGGAGCAACGGAACGGAACGGTTATATCATACCCAAACAGGCTCTCAATTTTTAATTGCCAAAGATAATCGTTGGACCCCGTTAAATCTGTATTAATAAAACCGAGAAAGCCATGGCAACCCTAACCCATAGTCCCGAGCAAACATATATTTGCGCAGCTTGAAAAACGGAAAAAATGGGGGAATAACGGGTCGCCTAGACCTTCTCATCCCCCTTATATTCAATCTCCTTCTCCACCTGCTCCTTACTCTTTGTCAGGATCTCCCCCGGAGGACTCGGGAGTAGGGCTCCGGCGGGATAAGGGTTCTTCTTCTTGAAGTCATCGCAGATATACTCCATGGTGACCCACTCCACACCCTCATGCTTGTTGATATGCTCAATCAAACGCTCGTGCATAAGCAACACATGTGGGCGGCCAGATACGTCTGGGTGAATTGTAATGGGGAAGATGAACTCATCGTACTCCCGGTAGAAGTAATCAAAGTGATCACGCCAGATATCTTCGATATCCCTAGGGTTGACCCACCCGTGAGAGTTGGCGTTATTCTTGATGAACATCTATACACGTTTGATTAGCAATTCCTCGCTTATATGTTTAGGAATTGTGTATGAAGTACCATGGGCGGGAGATCATCGATGTACCAACTTCCCGGAATCTCAACAAGACCACTCTCCTGCCCCTTTTCGAGCGGCTTCATCCATTCTTCGGCTTTCTTTGAGTAATCAATCTTCGTCCATTTATCTCCCCTGCGGAGGTAGTAGGGCTGGCAATCGTGATGCGACATGGAGTGATCGTATTCAATTCCGTACTTGAGCATCAGTTCGGTGCCTTCTTCGGAGCACTCCCACCATGGAACGACGTTCCCTCTTGGAGGCTTTCCGCAGAAGTCGGTCAACAGACGGTATGATTTGTCCAAAACATCCCGCTGTTGTTCCCAGGTCATGTTGACCGGGTTTTCGTGGGAATAGCCGTGAAGTCCGCTGCGGGTTGTTAGGGTTCGGAAGATTACGGCGGAGCGGTAAAGGGGGCACAAACATTTCGTGTCCAGCATCTCGCACCATAGCGCATTCCTCCGGGAATGTTTCTAGGGAATGACCGGGAATAAACCATGTGGTCTTCATATTGTACTTCTCGAACAACTTCAGGAGTCGTCTGACACCAATTGTTCCGGCAAACATTCCGCGAGAAATGTCGCTCGTGCTATCTTCTCCACCATAAGAACCCAGCCACCCCGCAACGGCATCGATATCAATCCCGTAGGTGCAGAGAACTCCTAAGTCGAAATAGCCATCAGCAGACAATTCCAAACAAATATGCAATTGGAAAGACGATGTACTCTTTTTTCCCATTTCGATGATCTTCTGGCAGGTGTTGCTTGGTCGATAGGGGGGTACTTTCAGGGGGATAACACCGAATGGGGGTAGAGATGGCCAATAGATGAAAGAAAGCGAAAGAGGAAAAGGGCCGGTAGAAGAATGATCAGTTTCGGAGGGGGAGGGAACGTGTTATCGATACGGATTTGCCCCGCCTCGGCTAAAGTGGGGTGAATCAAAGCTTAAGCGCCTGCAGAAACCCGCAAAGAGGATACCGTGCAAAACGCCTACCCCCCCCTCAAAGGGACCTGAACCGTGGAGTACGAGCAGATGGCACAATCGAGGCCCATGATACCGGTATCAAGAAACAGGAGCCCTGGGAGGGGGAGACAGGTTTCATTTCTGCAATTTTCCCGACCCCGCTTTTCGCCTTCCTATGATATTTAAGATCAGAACACATTCCAACACAAGACTCGCCAAACACTCAAGCGCAGACTATTTTCGAGTACAGTACTCGAGTGGTACAGCTGGGGATACAACTTGAGGGCTGGTTTCGGTTGCCCGAGATTGGATATGCCCAGAAGTTTCGTCTGAAACATGAATTCGTTTTGATGAAAGCCCTAAGTTGGGTGTTACTGGGTGTTTTGTTTCGTTTTTGGTTTAGGTTTTCAACTATCATGGGATCCTTCTCGCATGCCATGACTATACTATCATGTATCTAAAACCACGACAATATCGAAGAAGAGAAATGAGAGAGGAAAAGTAGAAGATCAACAGGCCTCGGGCCTGGCGGTCTGGTTTTCTTAGGATTTTTTTTTTTTTTTTGAATCTAGTGGGGCCTTTAGTGAGTGTGAGACAGGTATCATACGCCCAATTTTTTACCTGCATGACATTTTACAGAAATCGAACTTCGGAGAAGAAGCGAGTGAGACATTATGACAAAGTGTTACTTGTATTGTCAGAGTAGAGATGCTTTTGGTAGATTATCGAGTTTCCCCACATTGAGAGTGTGATGCGGATACCGTACCGTACTGTACTTGTAGTTTTTCTTTTCACCGCTGCTTGTGATTCCCCTCGTAGGGGTGACCCATACCTTGGCAGTTACTTGGCACGGCTTGCGTCGGTTCGGATAATTCCTGTGTTCCACCGATTTGCACGCCGCTGTTAGGCTACCGATATCGCTCCTCTATCATAGGATCCCACATCTCATTTGGAATACCCTCGAACTCATGACTCTTCACATGAAATAGTACTGATAGTACCGGTACTAGTATCGTTACTCGGGTACCGGTAGAGGCCTTCGGTGTGTGTAAGGCTTTTTTTGCATAATAATATTATGATACAAACTCTTTTTCGACGCGGGGCTTGGTGTCCTCCTGCTGACTAAGGGGGTATTGAATGCCACTTGTTCAAGTAAATTTGCTGTAGTTCCCCAGAAGCCTTTATCGGCGGGTCACCGCCAGAAGACCCCAGTCATACCCTTCAAGCCAAGTTCCTCTTCTCGAGTACTGTACTCGCAGCTCGTACTGGCGCAATTTTCTATAATTTAGACTATCATACCTGCGATACCCGAGTTGAGGTAAACAAAAGTGCTGGTTGCCCCACCCAAGACTCTATGAGCGAAGGGGGGCCGTCAGCCGAATGTGGGGAATGCTAATCACGTTACACACACAGATTTCTAAACTGTGTAGCTATTGATACCCGACTGTCTCGCAAAACCTCTCCAGCCGCTTCGTTTGCAAAGCACTCCGTCACCATTTCTTGGCCTTCCGCCGGTAGTTGATCCAGTATATTCACGACCACCACCTCCTCGTTTGTTTCCTCTTTGCAAGGGAACAGAAATAATTAAGCAATTCTCTTCAATTCTCACGCAATGGCTGCGCCGAGCAAGGCAAACCCCATCTTTCCTCTGCCCTCCCCTAATTCCATCACACAACTAACAATCCCTAGTTCTCCCTCCAAGGTCGCACTGCCCTCATAACTGGCGGCTCCCGCGGGTGCGGTCTCGCCTTCGCTGAAGGCCTTGCAGAGGCCGGCGCCGACATCGCCGTCTTTGACATAATCCCACCAACCCCGGGCTTTCTCTCAATCTCCGAACGCTTCAGCGTCCGTGCCGTGCACTACCTCGCCGATGTAGCCTCCCCCGACTCACTTGCTGCCGCCTTTGAGTCTTTCAAAAAAGACTTTGGTGGCAAACTCGATATATGCGTCCCCTGTGCTGGGGTCAACAAGAATGTCGAGTTCTTAGATACTACTTGGGAAGACCATGAGAGACTACTTGGCGTTAATGTCATGGGGGTTTACCATACTGCACAATTAGCCGCGAAGACCATGATTGAATGTGGGACCAAGGTTGGGAGTATTGTTGTGATTGCTAGTATCGCAAGTTATATGGCTATTCGGAGTCAGAATAGTAGTGCGTATTGTGGGACCAAGGGGGCGGTGAGGGCGATGGTGCCGGGTATTGCAGCAGAGATGGTTAAATATGTTTGTGGCCATTAACACCTTCTTTCCAATATGGTTTCTTGTGATAGCCGGTGAATGGGCCAGCTGATCAATATTTGCTGGGTTAGGGTATCCGCGTGAACTCATTGTCGCCTGGATATGTGCGGACGGAAATGACGGCCCCGTTCCCGCACTTGCTTGAATCGTGGAAGGACGAGATCATGAACCACCGTGTTGCAGAACCGGAAGACATTAGGGGTGCATGCGTGTTTTTGGCCAGCGACGCTAGCGCTTACATGACTGGGCAAGATCTATGTATTGACGGGGGCGTTACGAAATGGTAACTATGGAATGGTAGGTTGCTCTGTAGTGAATGATATCTCTCTCTCATCACTTTGAGATTAATAACCGTGGGCGCGTTGCGTTATTAATTTTGTGATGTTTTGGGTATTTTTTTCCAACAGGTATTGCACCAGCGCCACTCGGGGCGCGTAAGATAGAATAGTACCGTACCGTATTCTTTTTGTGCCTGATATTGAAAAAGGGAAAAACAGACCCGAAGTTACCTAAGCGCGACTTAGTAAACTCTGGTAGAGTGATACCGTATATACTGTACTATGTATATTTTGCCTAAAACATACAAAAAACTACTGTGTTATCCCCAATGTAGCACCTACGCACTCCCTACCAGTACAAATTACTGGAGAGGGCAGGCGGGGAAATACCCGCTAGATATCCTTAGACTAAACGGTACCTCAGCGCTTAATTCTTGCCCATGTTCTGAGACGAAAAACCGTAAAAGAGAGGAAAGATTAATTATAACTGCTGCGATCATCCACTGCTTGGATAAGTCACAGTACCTACATAACCGCCAAGTACTATACTTTACAAGTACCGCATCCCATAGATCCCACCACTACCGCAAGCCAAATCGCCGCTCTCACACTGTTTCCCATTAAAAAGCGCCAACTCCGCACCAACATATCTGAACTCTCGGAGTATTAAGAGCAACACACACGCTCACAGCTCCCCGCTAAACCACCCCACTTCTCCACTTATGCCAATTGCTATTGGGGAGCCCACGCCAAGCAGGAAATAGCAGACGGCGTGAAATCACTCTCCTCATATATGACCTTTACATATTTGCTAAACTTCGCTCACTGCAGGACAAGTTCCTCGATATGGGGTCTGTAACCCGGAAGTTCCAGATAGGGGTTTCAGCCGACTAGAACTATACATCGCCATACCTCAGTATAACTTGGACAATATCGCAACTTTCCGTGCTCGGATCGGATCGAAGTGTTGGGATGTCAGTGGGGTTGACTTCATGGGTCTTATGCCACGGCCGTAAAAACCCTTTATATCCCATTAACTGGTATTCGTTATTTTGTTAATATACTCGTAAGCTTATTGTGGTTTAGAGAGCGATTTCTGTTGAGATCTCCGATAGTGGATCTAAAGGATTTTACGGTGGTACTGTATATGTCTAGGGCGCTCGGCGGGAGTGTTGGTGAAAAATGTCTCACATTACCAAAGCTGCCCAGTGAGAAATACCCGCTTGGAGGAGCTCATCGTGATTCCTTTTTTTTACGCCCCACAGTGGGTTCTGATAAGTGTCGGGGTCGGTTAGCCCACTCTCAGCCTTGCTCTTCCCACTGGTAATGGTCGATCCGTCCGGAAATGCGTGATGTGAGCTCCTATCGATTGACAATCGTCCCTGCCCGTCACACACCCTCCTGGCGATCAGCTAATCGCGCAATTCCAGTCGCAACCCCCGTTGCCTCGGAGTTCGGTCTCCAGGATTCTCCTCTCCCCTGGGCGATTTTCCGGGGTTCGTCGAGAACATGATACGCAAAAACGTACCCCCTACCCTGCATTATGAAGATCATTCCCATCCAATGCGCGTTTAAGAATCTCCAACCCCTGCTCGCGTAGTAAATATGTTCGGTGTGCGAGATTTTGAGCCCACTCCAGTCTCCAGCTTGGAACCAAACGTCGGAGTTAGTCAAAAGGGCAGTCGTATCTCCGCAAAGGCGCCAGGCTGGGCTTCTATGAATCAGTATCTTGTAGTTACCCTTTTGGCCATGTCTGGGAGATCAGCTGGAGCAAGGTGAGGTAGCCTCACTGACGGGAAAAGAAAATCGCCTATCAAGTGCTATTAGTAAACCGCCAGCTCATTCCACGCGCGTTTTATCCAATGTTTTGGCCCCTCGATTGGACCCTATATGGAATAGTCGCTGGTCGTCGCCGCTCAATTACGCCTTGATTCTTGCCTTATCTCTAACTCGCACAATGCCACTATCCCCCCCGCCGGTCGGGTCCCCCATTGCGCCACTCGCAGGTAAAAAAAAATACTCCCAGATCAGGAATATTGCTGCCAGGTGGGTGTACCAGCCGTAAACATTCCTAAGCACGGGGGGGAGCGACACCGCTTAGTGAACACCCCGAGTGAGCTCCGGTGATCACACCTGTGTAATGTCTCGCTTTGGGTATGATGGGGAATTGCGGAGATGGGAGGTTTGGAGGAAGGAAGGAAAGCTGTACTACTGTATTTCGGGTATATATGCCCAAGCAAGGAATGTATATATACAGAACGAGTACGCCCTTCTGCGGCAAGATGGGTTTGAGAAACTCGAATTAGGGCAACTAATTAGATTTTTTTTCCTTCTCTTATTTTGTCCTTTTTGTCTTTCGGGGGGGGGGGGGTATGAGCTTCGGGTTCGAGATTCATAGAACGGGGTGAATTGTGTTGGCGATCCCCGGGTATGGTATTCTGAAGTATACCTACAGCACGTAGCGTGCGCATCCTTCTTCTACGGGGGTGTCTTGTGTTGGGTTGGTTTTACAATATGTGTCTTTCCTAGTGGGAACTGAATCTGTGGTCTTTGGAGATGCTCGGGCGACTGTGGCGTCAGGTGTGGATTATTTAAAGCAACGGGAAGGAGGGGGTAAGTCTTTTTATTCGCGATATCTGCTATTGCTCTTGACCCCCTAGCACACTTTTTCGGAAGGTCTATTGCATTTAGTGGCGTGGTAAGATGTAGCATATGGCTGGGTCTACGCAAGGAACACTGGATGTATCAGATGGCTTGTTTATGTGGTTTGCAATGATGCGTGACTAGGTAGGGGAGCTCCACTTTATCCACGAGCATCGCAATATCTATCTTGCAAGGGTAGGTGCTGTGAAAGGAAACCGCGGGATCCCTAACACTAGTTAGTCCGTTGGGCTATTAGTGGGCCAGTGGTAATAAACAAGAGCCTCAATCCAATGCTGGATGGCTGAGTATGAAGCCAACTTAACTCCGATCCAAAAGATTATCCATTCATCACCTCCACCAAAAAGTAAGAAAGGAAACCGACGCTATAACAACTAGATATTTCGGGAAACAGTAAATAAGAAGGTAAAGATGTATAAACAATATAGCCAACCCAATTTCATCCTCTAGCGAACCCAAACCCTTCACTTCCGCCATGACACTTCCCCCAAGGCACTCGTTGCCCAGGCAGAGTGAAACATTGAAAGGTGGTTAAAAGGATTCCGGAGTCGCAGGGTATCAGGGACCTAGAGGTCTATTTGCCATTGCAGCAGCACGTCGAAGCACGATCTCCACTTCATCGAGTTTTCTCGTCCCGTGCAGTACGGCACATAGCTTGACGGGGCTATGAAGGATGTGCCAATTGCCTACCCCCAGAATCACCTCTCGTCCTACCAGTACATGCCGGTTGATTATGGATGCACATCGGGGTACCTGGTGGCCAAACCCAAGTGACTCCTCCGTACTTATCATGGCACGTCGATAACTAATATCCGCTTCATGGTGCTTTACCCTGCCTACTCAGTGCCACGCCGAGATTATTGACGCTTAGTAGGGCATCTCGGCTATCCGGCCCAAGTGTCTTCTCTCCGACGACCAGCTCACGTCACGTCGACACACAGCTTCCGCTTCGCTGTGCTTTCTCAGACCAAACAGTGTCACACCTAACGTATTTACGGGGTGGGGGGTGGCAGGATGGTCAGGCACTAGAGCTTTCTCGGTGGCCCCTAGGGAATGTCGATACATGATCTTAGCTACTTCGTGCATTCTCTTAGCAAGAGGCGTCTTAGGTAGTCGAATAACACATAATAAGAAGACGTTTGGGTGATGTGGTACAAGGGCGTTCTCCTCGCCCTCTGCTGCATGTCGATGCATGACTCCGGCTTCGTGGTTCTTTTTCTCAGAAGACAGTACAGTATCATACCTAGATTATTTTCAGTAAAACGGGTTATGGAAGGCGATTTTGGCACTTAATTGGATTGTATTGCAAGAAACAGTGCAGTATAAAGACATTATACGCAATAGAATAACTAGAGAAATATTCGCGTAAAGAAAGATAGGAATCAAAAAGAATGAATGACTTGATCGACCGACTAGAGATGACTGAGAGGAGAGAGACAAATGGACAATGAATGAAAACTAATAACAAAGGAAAGTGGGCTGCCTTATATCCTTCCGGCATCATCTTGATCACTTCCTAGCATACTTCAAGCATATGCCAAATTAGTTAACACATTCCGCCTCACTAAGCCTCCCCCACCGTGTGATTGTTGGTTTCTCTGAGTTCCGACCGAGGATGGGGGTATATGATGGAGGGTAAGATCCGGCCGAGGGTATGAGCGGACCGAGGGTGTGCCTGGCCGAGGTATCTACAGATGGTAGGGGTACTCCACTCGAAGGAGGTGTTGGGTGTGTTGTCGTAAGTGGGGTTTGATGTGTAGGAGTTGTTTGTCAAACATGGGGAATGGTAGTGCATGTGTACGACAGAGATTGGTGTTTCTTAGTAGGAAAAACAAGGAGAAATGGCATTATGCTGGTTATGGTTGCAGGGGAGCCTCGGATAAAGAGTGGATATAGGATTAGAAGCCAAAGAGATCGCCGACGAACTGATTGATAGCGCTTGGTAAGCTGTCACGATTGTCTGATTCGAGCCTGTTCTTGCGGCCGCAAAGGCACGCCAATGCATGATCTGCGCTTCGTCATACCCGATGGTCCAGCCCGAGAGATTTCTCTCGGCCCGCCAACGCAGGCAAGTGCATAACCTCAGCTTGGTTGTACTTTCCTTGAGAGCGTAGAGTCGCATCGAGATTGTTGACACTCTGTAAGGTATCTTGATGATCTGGACCGAGAGTCTTCTTTCTCCCCGCCAATGCACGTCGATGAATAATCTCTGCTTCTTCGTACTTTCCTTGACTATGTAGAGCTGTACCAAGATTAGAGAGACTTGTTAAGGTATCCCGATGATCTCGCCCGAGGGTTTTCTCCCTGTCCGCCAATGCACGTCGATGCAGAATCTCGGCTTGATTGTACTTTCCGCGAATACCCAGCGCGGTACCGAGATTATCGACACTCCTTAAAGTATCTTTGTGATCTAGACCGAGCGTTTTCTCTCTGCCCGCCAATGCACGTCGATGCAGAATCTCGGCCTCGTCGTACTTTCCTTGCCTATGTAGAACCAAACCAAGATTATCGATGGTCAGAAGTGTTTCTCGACAACGAAGCCCCTGTGTTTTTTCTCTAACCCCCAGTGCACGTCGATGCAGAATCTCGGCCTCGTCGTACTTCCCTTTCCCATGGAGAGCCACACCGAGATTATTGACACTATATAAGGTATCTTGATGATCGAACCCGAGTGTGTTCTCTCTGCCGGCCAATGCTCGTCGATGCATGATCTCAGCTTTGTCGTACTTTCCTTGCTCATACAGAGCAAAGCCAAGATGTTCGACGCTCAGAAGTGTTTCTCGGTGATCAAGGCCCAGTGTTGTTTCTCTGGCCGACAGTGCACGTCGGTGCAGAATCTCGGCTTCGTTGTACTTTCCACGACCACGCAACGCGGCACCGAGATTCTCGACACTCCTTAAAGTATCTTTGTGATCTCGACCGAGAGTTTTCTCTCTGCCCGCCAATGCATGTCGGTGCATAATCTCGGCTTCGTCGTATCTCTCTAGATTATAGAGAGTCCTGCCCAGATTATCGACACTATTTAAAGTATCTCGGTGATCGAGCCCGAGCGATTTCTCCCTGCCCACCAATGCACGTCGATGCAGAATCTCGGCCTCGTCATACTTTTCTTGCCTATGCAGAGTCAAACCAAGATTATCGATGGTCAAAAGTGTTTCTTGACAACCAAGCCCCAGTGTTCTTTCTCTGCCCGCTAGTGCACGTCGATGCAGAATCTCGGCCTCGTCATATTTCTCTTGCGCGTATAGAGCCGCACCGAGATTATTGACACTATATAAGGTATGTGGATGGTCGAGCCCGAATGTTCTCTCACTGCCGGCCAATGCTCGTCGATGCATGATCTCAGCTTTGTCGTACTTTCCTTGCTCATACAGATCCATACCAAGATGTTCGACGCTCCGAAGTGTTTCTCGGTGATCAAGCCCTAGTGTCCTTTCCCTGCCCGCCAGTGCGCGTCGATGCATTATCTCGGCTTCGTGGTACTTTCCCCGAGAATCCAGAGCGGTACCACGGTTACCGACACTAGCTAAGGTGTCCCCATGATCTAGCCCGAGAAATTTCTCTCTTCCTGCTAATGCGCGTCGTTGCACAAACTCAGCTTTGTTGTATTTTACTTGGTAACGCAGAGTCGTTCCGAGACTATCCATACTCTCTAGGGTATCCCGGTGATCTAGTCCGAGCGTTTTCTCTCTGCCCGCCATTGCGCGTCGATGCATAATTTCAGCTTCGTCGTACCTTTCCAGGCAATGGAGAGTTGTGCTAAGATTATAGACGCTCTCTAGGGTGTCACGATGATCCGGCCCCAGCGTTTCCTCTCTGCCTGCCAATGCACGTCGATGCATAATCTCGGCTTCCTCGTACTTTTCATCACGATGTAGTGCCACACCTTGTTCATTGATGTCCTTTAAGGTATGCCGATGATTCGGGCCCAGTATCTTCCGTGTGACCGCCCGTAGAAACCGAGGCATAATTTCTGATCCGTCGTACGCCCTCTGACCTATTATTTGGATATGCAGGTTTTGCAGCTCAAATGTCCCCTCTGGTGCAAAGAGTGAATTCAACTTTTAGCATAGGCTAAACCTGTCGTCGCGATCGTCTTGGTAGAGGATTTCCTCGTCTATTACGGGGGTGACTGTTGGCTCGTTTGTCTAAAGTACTTGAGTAGGCCTTGGCCACGATGAGGGATTATCCCGCTAGGACTCCGAGATTTCATACCACGAGGCGTTAGTTTTAGGTATTATTCCTGAGAACACTAGGTAGAACCCGAGATTATTCGCAGTCCAAGGGCTACACTTACTTTGTTCGCACCCTTATCCTTTGGTTTGTACTGTTTGTTCCGTTTCCTCAGCTTCTCCTCGATCTTCCTGATAGTTTTTCGTTCGAGTCAGACATAAATTGGATCTGCATCAACAGTGAGGGTCAAACCTACGGTCGAATGTGTTGTAATATTGGGAAGAATGCGGGACAGAAGTATACCGGACACAAGTCTTAGCTACTATTCGCTCTCCAAGCGGGATAAACAGGTCCCTTAAATACACAAAAAACACTCTCATATATGTCATACTACTTACGACATGTAAACATATCTCTGACGCAACCTGAAGCGGGCTGGATGTCAATATCCAACACAATGTAAGGAAGAATCCGAGATATTTCTCGTACGGTACTAAATGGCGAGGGAGTCCGGATGAGGGGCTCAATGGATATGAAAATCGTCGTCAATTATGATCAAGATAAGAGTCCGCCTGACATGTTAGGCTGAGGCTGAGAGGTGGAGTCTACCCATCAAAACCAGTCGGGTGATTCTTCGCCTATTCTTCTGATCGGCTACTAAAATGCAGGGGGGGTCAGCGAACACAGACGCTAGTCAATGGTAGTTGTGGCACGGGGAATTGGGCTTGGCTGATTCTGAATGATGAAATGTTTAGTCAGAAGGATGAAATTGTGTATCTTTAGTCGGTACTATAGAGCAATCTCTTTCATGATAGTCCTTCAAGTTTTCATTATCTTACTATGTCTTCTTTAACTTCCGAACTGGAATCACAAAATGAGTCTCCTATCCAACATGAATTTCCATTACAAGTCCATTAGCAAATGGGAATTGATCTCTTACAGCGAGGAATAGCTACTACATCACAATCTGCTGCCAGCATGGTTGGTGTGAAGCCTTCAACCTTACGGCACCGGCAACTAGGTAGAGGTACAAAAGAGGAAGCGGGTCAAAGACTCCAAAAACTTATGTCAGAGGAAGAAAAAATTGTTGTTGAACGATGTGAGCATCTTGGGAAAGGTGGATTTTATAGAAACCTGGAGGAAGCACAAAAGAACGAAGTGGTGAGGGTGGAATCATGATAGATCGAAAGTGGTAATGAACATGAAAGGTGGGAAAATCTCTGATTTACAACCCCATCTCCTAGCTAAGGACACGGCCGGCGATATATCTCCCAAACTCCCAAAACTCAATGAACTCCAAAGAAACACACCAAGCTAATGAACCATGATCTCAAACAATCTAGAACCATCCTGATATCTCATGATCCACTATGATCCCTCAAGCCTCTGCCCTAAGTGAACTATCCTACGCCTAATAGCATAGAATGTGAAAGAAACGACAAAAGCCAAAACCCCATATCCTATGCCTAGTGGTATAGGATGTGAAAGAAACGATCTCATACCTCATGCCCGATAACCTCTGATCCGCCTAATCGCATACCCGAACCACATCCACTAAACCCCATGCCCTATAGGTAATCCAACAGATTTCCTGTCACAGTTGAGGATGTGCGTGAGCATGCCCAGCATATTTACCGTCAATGTGTACCAGAGGGAATACTAGGTAAATATTGGGTAAAAGATAGTTTCTACCATAGGCATTCAGAGGTTAAATCAAAATTTAGTAAACAGATGGACTATAAATGGCGGCTTCGTGGAAATAACAAGGATTTATTAAACGGTTACTTTGATACGGGATTCTACTAAGTTTTTGATACTATGAAAATTTCTTGCTAACAAATGAAATCTTAATAGTATATTGAAATTGTTCAAGACTTTGCTATACAGCCTCACAATACCTACAACATTGATGAGATTGGTTTTCTTATAGGTCTGGGAGCTTCTGAGAAAGTAATCGAAGTTATACGACATTCACGTCAGAATGGTTCTCTTATTTATACAAATCAAGGTAATATTGAAATTAAATACATAATAGTAATAGAAAAGAAAAACTAAAAATACATCAGATGGAAATCACAAGATTGCTACTGTTATTGAAGGAATATGTAGTGATGGGACTCCGCTCAAAGCACCATGTGTCATATTGAAAGCAAAGGAATTTCAGTAAGAATGGTTTAAGAACTTACCTGGAGTTCCCCCTCAAACACTGTGTGACAAGTCACTGAATGGCTAGAGAGATGAAAAGATGTCAGCCTGTTAGGAGAACCCAATTCCGATAACCTATGAGTACCCTAGGTAGGGTAACTTTATCCAAGTTCGAGAATCTTAGTCTCCAACACCCCCCTCTAGCCCCCTAACGGGGCCCGTGTATAACCATACATATCAACCTTAGTTGTGTCCTGTGACTATATGGTCACAGAATTGAAGGTATTACAATAACACTGTATACGTCGCTGCTGTCCGTCTGACCGAAAGCTGTTTGCAGGATATATAACAGGAGACCTCTGGCAAGACTTGAGAAGTAGAACGAAGTCAATCCGTCAACTACTTGGGGAGTTACTAGGCTTCAAAGATGTGATATCTTTGACATAGGCCATAAGTAACAGGATGTTATCGCACAAGGTTATGATATGATCATAATGTTAGGAGGTTCAAGACAAAGAACCAACGCATTCACATCCACCCTCCAATAAATTGAAAGAGTCTAGAGCTCCTGGGAATACTACCAAAGAAGCCGACGAGCTCCAAGGAGTATTGCAACTATAATAACGGGTATACCGTGGTTGTGGGAATTATGACCAATATAACATGAAGGTCCACCTCCTCTACATAGAACAACCAGGAGTTGCTGACTAAGGAATTATGAGAGTATTCAATAGAATGGCCTCTCCTCTACTAAGGAAGAGTCATCGCAACAAATTCCATTGGTTAGTTATCGAGTTATCACAACTAAGAGTCATCGACTCTAGCATATATGCAAAGGTAACTTCGTATCAAGACTGATCTTCTTGACAACGAAAAGGACTATTGGAGCCAACATAGTTCAATTTGAGAACTCGGCTACAGGTCTAAGGACTCTGAGGATCAGATAATTACTACTGGAGACAAGTATGCCTTCCAGATAAGAAATAGTAATTACTGAAGAGGGTGTGATGGTTTTCAGGGTCTCCTGGTGTTCGCACCTTTATGGAGAACTTGACATTGCATATTAGATTTAAAGAGGTACATATTTTGTATACTAGATAGATGTAGTCCACGAATACTCAGATGTGGGATACAAATATCGAAGTGCCTCCCAAGCTTTAGACATCATCAAGTAACAGAAAAGTGACCTTAACAATATAATATTGTTCTTATAATTCAATTCTACTTTCTTGCGCTCTTAGTAGTCATAAACGAAACGAGTTGCTTCTGAGCCTTCCTAGACAAATCTCTGTCTATACAAACAAATCTCGATTGGCCTAGAGGACCCTAAGTCTATACTGGTTGTCTCCGCCTGACACAGCCCGCTTCCTAAAACGAAACTTTGGACCTGATAGCCAGTCAGCAGTAAAAGCTCAAGCGGAGTACAGATTACTTATTTTTAATGGACATAACTCACATGTAAATTCACAGTTTTTAACTTATTGACTAGACAATAAGGTTATCCCACTTCGCCTCCCACCTCATACAACACACCGCTTGCAACCTCTAGATATTGCAATATTCAGTTCGTATAAGGACTTCTATTGTAAAGAAGTACGACAGCTATGGGCGCGGCGGAAATGGGGTGTGGGGAAAGAGAACTTTTGTGAAATAGTTAGCAAAGCCCGTCAACGATCGTTTACATCAGCAAACATACTATCAGCCTTTCAGAATACGGGTCTCATACCCTTTGATAAAGATACTGTTTTACACAATATCCCCAATCCAAACAGTCCACCTAGTACTCCACAGCCTGAGGCTCAGGAAGATTTACCTTCTGTAACCAGTACAGGTACTCGGTTAAGGATTTTGTTTTATGTTTTGTTTTAAGTATTGCTTTGATACTTGGTTTGTTTGAAGTATCGATTTGATACTTATTTTGTTTTATGTTTTGTTTTAAGTATCACTTTGATTCTTGGTTTGTTTGAAGTATCGATTTGATACTTGGTTTGTTTAAAGTATTGATTTGATACTTATTTTGTTTTATGTTTTGTTTTAAGTATTGTTTTGATACTTAGGTTATTTCACCAAAGAGTATCGCTTGATACGTTTGATTAGTTTCGTTCATGCTAGACATGAACGAATTTGTGTATTTAAAAAACCGTCCTATTCCACGATAGAAAGGACAGACTTCGACAGACAGTATTTCAATATACTTGGTTGAACAGTTACTCTTTAGTTTCTCCAGTACACCTCCGAAGCCTCCTTTAGTTCATACAGCTCTCGCCTCCTCACTGGAAGAGCAGGCCACCTGTCAACTATTGTACACCTATCGAAACGTGATTAGCACCTAGCGAACATGTTACACCTTAACTGAATTACTGGCATCTTGATCGTCTAACTGCTGAAGAAATGACACAATTCAGCACACCAACAACTATTCATCAGTTGCGATACCAGGAACATCTACTGAAAGGAGAAGAATTGGGGAGACATCACTCAAACTCACCTCCAAGTTGGAAGAGACGTAAAATATTCAACAACATCGTTCACGCAGCCCATTACAGTATGCTGCAAGCTGAGGACCGTAAGCACGAGATTACAACCATTCTGGCAGCTGAGAGAAGGGAGCATGAAAAGAGAAAAAGAAAGTGACAACGAATACCTGCAGAGGGGAGGATATGGTTAGATCAGAATGATGTCAATGAGTTTTTTTGCCAACCAAGAGGTGGAAAGGATAAGGAAGGCAGAAGCACAGGAGGAGAAAATTGAGGAAGCAATTGGATGTTAACATACCTTACTGAGAGAGGTTAAAAGAAAGAAAGTCCGAGTGATTGAGCATGAACAGCAAAGCACACTTCGAAGAACTTGGAAAACCTCTCATTAGCATGAGCAGGAGCAAAAAAAGCTTGAAGAAAAGCTAGCAGCTTTGCTTGAAGAGAAAAGAAAAAAATTACCGCAGTTGGGTTAAAATAGTTTCAATTCCGGTACGGGATTCAGTAAGGGGGATGTTAGGAAGGAACATGGAAGAGTTGGAACTGCAGAAGTTGAGGAAGAGGTTGGGGAGAGACTTGGAGGAATCGAAGCTGCTAGTACAGAGGTCACTGGCAGGAAGGGGCTTGGAGGCATCCGAGCAGTGGGAATTGGTGAGAGACTTCAAGAAGTTGGAGTCGGGGAGGTTGGATTGGTACTTGGAGATAATGGAGTCATGGTTATTGGGGGGGGACTTGGAGAAGGCAGAGCCAGCAGAGTTCAGGAGGAACTTAGAGAGGTCTGTTAGGCAGGAGCTGAGATTGATCCTATGGGTTAGACTAGGGCCTGAATCTTATGATCGGAGATTGTCTAGGAAGACTCGTGAAGTAATAAAAGAATAAAAGTGAAGATTCGTAATTCTGTAACTTATTATATTGTTAAGGTCTCTTCTTCATTGCTTTATTCCTCTAACTAACCCGAAGACCTTAAACCTATTTATACTAATCTACCAGTACTTAATATCCCTATACTAACTTGTACCAAGGAGCTTTTAACTTTAGTTTCTACTAAGTGTGAACACCATTTGACCCTGAAAGTTCATACACTACTTCAACCTTAATTAAGACAAGTTAATTGTCTTAAGGGGATAGCATCCCATCTCCAAATGACCTCTTTACGATCTCTAGGCTTAAATAGACAAAGTATGTAAATGTAGTCTGAATGGCTATCATTCCTATTGTCCCTTCTGATCAGGAACTAGCTAAGCTCGTTGTCAGAAACTGGTGCATAATTAATATCTGCTTGCATGAGTCTCGACATGCCAGTATCATAGAAAGGCTCATGCATTTCCAGTCTTCCAATCCAAGTGTGGTTCCCCTCGGACCTCCTGCCTTTAAGAGGGACTCCAATTGGAGTCATTCGACATATACCTAATCTTGAACAGGTATTGGTAGTTTCTGAAGTAGTTTGGTAGCGCCAGATTTCTTCTATCTAATTGATAGAAAATCCCTCGGTCGGCTACTGTAATGTGTTCGCTAAGGTGCTAATCACGTTTCGAGAGGTGTACGATAGTTGACAGGTAGCCTGCTCTTCCAGAGAGGAGGCGAGAGCTGTATGAACTAAAGGAGGCTTCGGAGGTGTACTGGAGAAACTAAAGAGTAACCGTTCAACCAAGTATATTGAAATACTGTCTGTCGAAGTCTGTCCTTTCTATCGTGGAATAGGACGGTCTTTAAATACACAAATCTGTTCATGTCTAGCATGAACGAAACCAAACAAAGGTATCAAGCGATACACTTTGGTAAAACAACACAAGTATCAAATCAAGTATCAAAACGATACTTAAAAACAAACATAAAACAAACTAAGTATCAAAACGATACTTCAAACAAACCAAGTATCAAAGTGATACTTAAAACAAAACATAAAACAAACTAAGTATCATAACGATACTTCAAACAAACCAAGTATCAAAGCGATACTTAAAACAAAACATAAAACAAACTAAGTATCAAAACGATACTTCAAACAAGCCAAGTATCAAAGCGATACTTAAAACAAAACATAAAACAAAATCCTTAACTGAGTACTAGTACCAGTTACAGCTACTCACTATCGCGAGTGGTCTATATGGTTTGTGGTCAGGGAGTCATGAATTAGAAACTATTATTTTAATTTCTATATAGCTTTTCCGCAACTATCTTATTGAGTCACTTGACCTCTATGGTCAGAAGCGTGACATTACCACTATGCTAGGTCTTATATGCCTAACAGGGTCAGAGCCAGCAAGGTAGGGGAGGAACTTCGAGGTATCGGAGCCAGCGGGATGGGGGAAGAACCTGGATGGGTCAGTGCTAGAGGAGTTGGAGAGAGACTTGGAGGAGTGGGAGTAGGAATTGGAGGAGTTGGAGCTGTGGAGGTTAGGGAGGAACTTGGAGAAGGTGGAACGAATGGGTTGCGGGAGGGATTTGAAGGGCTTGGAGTCAGAGCCAGAGGGGTTGGGAAGGGACTTGGAGAGGTCGGATCCGGGAGTGTCAGGGAGGGACTTGGAAGGGTTGGAGCAGGACTTGGAGGAGTTGGATCTGAGAGGGTTGGTGCGACAGGCGTTAGTGAGGTAGACATTGCTAGCAGTGGATATGGTTGATTTTTTCTGTTAGATCAAGGACATTTTGACAGCGATGAAGAAATAGATGAGAACAATAGTAGTGAGGAGTTTGAAGCTACTACCCCAGGTCATGTAACTTTTTAAATACATGCCTATGTATGAGTTTGCAAATATTATTTTATTTCTCATATCACCTGGACTAATTGAAGCTGAACACTTTGTATGAGAACTTCCACTCCAAGTCTGACAAACAAATCCTGTGACTTTTGCTCACCCAGCCACACATCAGAAGCCACACTTATCTCCGTGAACCTGATCTGTGTTCGCTGACCCCCCGTGTTCGCTGACCCCCCCGGCATTTTAAAGCACAAAGTGCTTCTAAATTTACTCGTAGCCTCCGTTCTAGCCTCCGCGAGCTCTGGGAGGAAGAGTCAATTCCTAGTGTATTATGAGGTATAAAGTTTGCGATCGGTCGGTGAGGGATTCCACAATATATTAGACTCAATATGAAATAACTTAATGGAAATCTAGGGAAAACGTCGGGCAAGCAAAAATGATCTAAGATTACAAGGTAACCGGGTCATATCAAGTGCAAGTATGATACTGCATTGTACGATCTCAACACTTTATCTGCACCCCCCCATTTTACACTAAAAATGACCCGATTTCAAACACCCTCAACTCGCCCAAAAGCAACGGAGAATTAACAGAAACAATTCCCCAGTGTATGCATGCAGTTACCGAGACTTTCTAGGTAGAAATTACCATAATTTACCCACCTTATCATGCGGCTGGGAGTGTTGGAAATCGCGGATGCTTCTCCAAATAATTTATTCGCCGGAAGAAAATCATGTATCCGGTGGAAGTTGTACGGAAGAGTTAAGGAATGGGGTAGTAGGGAGGTTCGAAGTTCTTGGGACACGGAAGGTACTGGTGTTTTGGTACAGGTGTTTTTCTTGGAAAATACGGTAGACGATAAACCTTTTGGCAAGAAGGTATGTAGTATACCATGTTTAAAGGTACAGTCACGTTACTTCTTGCCCTCGGTTCAAACTAACCTCTATGTGAAAAAAAAATTTCATACTAGTTTTAGTGGTGTCTCCTACCTTATTTTTAGTTATTATGATATCATGATAGCACTTACAAGTCATGAAAAGGCATATCAATACACCTGTCCTGATTGTGGTTTATACAGGTGAGTTTCAAAGCGGTACACCTGTATTTGGGTGGTACAGTACATTGCATACTCAGTTTGTGGCATACCAAGAACTTCGAACCTCCCTTGTGACTGCCAGGAGGTTGAGGACAGTAGGAGTCTGAATGAGCCTCATCTTTCTTTTGTTAGCATGGTCGACAAATTATGTTAGCATGTGCGTAAAGTTATGCGGATGAAAGGAAAACCTGTGTGAACGAGCGAGCCGATGAGAGTTGGTGTGTCAGGTGATCGGCGGAAGGATAGGAGGATGTCTTTGTCATGATTTGTATATTCCTGTCTTTATCGGTTAATTCCCGGTAGTTAGTTAGACTACGTTAAGCGATAGTCTACTCAGGTAGTGAGAGTTGAGTGAGCAAGAGCGAACATCCCTACTATTGTCGACAAAGTTGTGGGTCGGCGGTCAGAGCCTTGGCTCTGCTGCATCAGTAATCGTCGGCTCCTTTCGTTCCGTTAGTCTACCTTCGCCCTTTCGCTCATTGGCACGCCGTTCAAAAACCATCGCCGCTCAAAAGTGTTGAAACGTATGGCTGGGCCTAGTGTTTCGACGACCTCAGCAACCTTCGGTATTTGGGAGACATGTATCTGTTTGACCTTATATAGTGCAAACACAGATTGTTTAAGGATGAAACGGATGGGAGCAGATACTGGATATCTACAATGGATTCATATTAGTAGTGTTTGATGATTAGGGAGTATGGTGGATTTCTTTCATCTTGTAATATTTTGGTATTTTTCTCTTCCACCGGCGCATGTGTTTTTCGTCGACTTTCTCTCTATAAAAGACCATTCACTTTGACTTTCTTTTCCGCTCATTATTCTCATCCTCGTATGCATTTCTCTATTCTCTAAGATTCTCTCAATCCACCCTTTTGTCAGTCTCGTTGTCGCACCTTGATAGAAGTGAATATACCGGTAACTCGGCCTTTGCCCTATATAGGATACTTCACAAAAAGCACGGTGATGCGGACCCACCGGCGGGGAAAGGAAATTGTCTATCAAGCACCATTAGACAGTCAGCTCATTCCACATTCCTTTTGTCTGCTCCCCTATCCTTTTTTTAGATCTTATATAGAATAGCTGCTAGCTGTTGATGCTCGAATGCGACTTGATTTTGGAGTTATATTTGAAGACAGTTTTTCGACCATTCCACTCTCCATAATTCCACCATCCTCCCCGCCGCCTAGGCATTAAACAGGTCTCGGATCACGAGCCCTGTTGCCAAGTGGCTGTACCAGCCAAGAAATCTTAACCGCAAGAGGGAGTACGAAGGCACATGTTGTCATATGACTTTCAATTATGCATAGGTTGCTTACTTGACTATGACAGAATTTCTGTCATAGTTACTAGTGTGAGTTCATCATCTGTGGGTGAACTCATTACATAGTTGATTACAACAGAGTTTCTTCGTACTACTAGTTGCTCTCTTTTCCTTTCTGTTACTGTTGCGTTATGCAACACCATTGATGCTGTGGCCTATGGAAGTGCTTGTGTGCTTTGAGCCTCACTTGTGGATCATTTAGAGAGCCGGGCGGAGTTTAATCCTTTTAATCGCGATATCTGCGCTTGCTCTCGATGGAGTACACATTTTAGAAGGTCTATTCCCTTTAATGGCGTGGTAAGATGCAGCATATACCTGGGTCTACGGGAGAAATATTGGATGTCGCAAATGGCTTATTTGTACAGTGGGAAATGATTCCTGACTGGGTGGACAAGGGTGGGGAGCACCACTTTATCGATGAGCCTCACAGCATCTGTGTTGCGGGGGTAGGTGCTGTGAAAGGAATCCGTGGGAACTCCAGCACCAGTTACTCAATTGGGCTATCAGTAGGCTAGCAGTAATAAACAAGAGTCTCGGTCCGATGGAAGAATAATTCGCTGGATGTCTGATTATGAAGCCAACATAACTCCGATCCAAAAGATGAAACCATTCGACACCTCCACCAAGAAGTAAGAAAGGAACCCGAAGTTATAACAACTGAATATTTCGGAAAAAGGTAAGTAAGAGTAAAGGTGTATAAAAAAAGTAGCCAACCCAATCGCATCCCTAGCAAACCCAAACCCTTCACCTCCTCCATGACGCTTCGCCCAAGGCACTCATTGCCCAGACAGAGCGAAACTTTGAAAGGTGGTTAAAAGGATTTCAGAGTCGCAGGGTGGCCGGGCCCTAGAGGTCTATTTTCCTTTGTAGCAGCACGTCGATACATAATCTCCGCTTCATCGAGTTTTCTCATCTCGTGCAGTGCGGCACATATATTGATGGGGCTATGAAGAATGTGCCAATTGCCTACCCCCAGAATCACCTCTTGTTGGAAATACGTTATCCACCCTATGAGTCATGGGTATGAGTCATGGAATTGACTCATACATGTGACGAGATACGAAAAGGGGGTTTCCTTGGCAGGAGAACCATGTTATCACGTGACGGAATATGTCTATATAAGACCAAGTGTATTTCCCTCTGTTACCACGTACTTTGCTAGTGCAAGCGTGGAATCTTATCTTTATATCTAAACTATACTGCGTTCAACTCTCAGTGCCGCCTTAGTATCCTAAGAGACAGCCTCAGAGACTGCAATATTTTCACCTTTACCCTGCCTAGTAGGGCATCTCGATGATCCGGCCCAAGTGTCTTCTCTCCGGCGACCAGCTCACATCGACACACAGCTTCGGCTTTGCTGTGCTTTTTCAGACCGAACAGCGTCTCGGCTAACGTATTCATGGTGTGGGGGGCGACACGATGGTCGGGCCTAGAGCTTTCTCCGTAGCCCCGAAGGCGTACCGATACATGTGTTGGAAATAGTGGATGCTGCTCGGCATGCTCAAGGCTTTGTTCTCTTGGCCGCCGGCATATCCGTTGGCCGGCATATCCGGCCGTCTACACCACTACCCGCCCGTCTACTCCACTACCCGTCCACCGGCACCACTACCCGTCCACCGGCACCGCTACCCGTCCACCGGCACCGCTACCCGTCCGTCCTGGACACCCGCCATCGGTACTTTTGTCGCCCCTTTGTCTGCCTGTCCGCTTATTCGACGTATGTTCCCCCGGAGCCGGTCGTTTGCCCGTTCCCGCCTGTTCGTTCCCCTCCAGCCACTTGCTTTGTTGTGGCGGACGTTATTGCTATGCGCTTTGGAAAAGCGCTTCCGACGGAGGAGGATAGGAGCTTCAAGGAGGTTCTAGACTGTCGGGAGTCTTTGTTCCTGTATTTCTTTTGTTAGCATGGGAGTGTGGAAGACAGCGGGAGTGCGGGAAGCAATTGGAACCCGGAAGGCAAATTGGAGCGCGGGAGGCATATTAGGGAGTCTTAGGGGAGTTTCTTGTTTGTTCTCTCTTTTGATAGCGCACGGAGATGGGGGATAGGTTTGGGAGATGTTAGAGATATTGGCGCGAAAGTGATAGCTGGAAGGATAAGATTGGTGATTGTTGTCGTTTATTTATACTGCTGTCTTTTCCTGTTAGTTTAGAGAAGAGTCGTGGATCAGCAGTGTTGTGGAGAGATAGTTAGAGAGTTGTCGAATAGAGCAAGTTTCGGGACGATTTGGTGACCTTTCCTGTCCTCAGTTGTGCAGAGTGATTACAGCACATTTAGTCCTCGCCGCCTCGTTCGGCTATTGTCGTGCGGTATAGCTCTAGCTCCGGCGAGCCCGTGGATTTCCAATAACATGATCTCAGCTTCTTCGTACATTCTCTTAGCAAGAGGCTTCGCAGATAGCCGAATAACACATAATAAGACGTTTGGGTGATGTGGTACAAGGGAGTTCTCCTCACCCTCTGCTGCATGTCGATGCATGACTCCAACTTCATGGTTCTTTTTCTCATAACACACAGTACAGTATCATACCTAGATTATTTTCAGTAAAACGGGTTATGGAAGGCGATTTTGGCACTTAATTGGATTGTATTGCAAGAAAGCAGTGCAGTATAAAGACATTATACGCAATAGAATAACTAGAGAAATATTCGCGTAAAGAAAGATAGGAATCAAAAAGAATGAATGACTTGATCGACCGACTAGAGATGACTGAGAGGAGAGAGACAAATGGACAATGAATGAAAACTAATAACAAAGGAAAGTGGGCTGCCTTATATCCTTCCGGCATCATCTTGATCAATTCCTAGTATACTTCAAGCATATGCTAAATCAGTTATCACATTCCGCCTCACTAAGGCTCCCCCACCGTGGGATTGTTGGTTTTTCTGAGTTCCGATCGAGGATGGGGGTATATGATGGAGGATAAGATCCGGCCAAGGGTATGAGCGGGCCGAGGGTGTGCCTGACCGAGGTATCTACAGATAGTAGGGGTACTCCATTCAAAGGAGATATTGGGTTCGTTGTCGCAAGTGGGGTTTGATATGTAGGAATTGTTAGTCAAACATGGGGAATGCTAGCGAACATATACGATAGAGGGTTGGTGTCTCTTAGTCGGAAAAAGGAGAAATGTCATTATGCTGGTTAAGGTTGAGGGGGAGCCGCGAATAAAGAGTGGATATAGGGTTAGAAGCCAAAGAGATCGCCGCCGAACTGATTGGTAGCGCTTAGTAAGCTGTCACGATTCGAGCTTGTTTTTGCGGCCGCAAAGGCACGCCGAGGCATGATCTGCGCTTCGTCAAACCCGATGGTCCGGCCCGAGAGATTTCTCTCGGCCCGCCAACGTAGGCAAGTGCATAACCTCAGCTTGGTTGTACTTTCCTTGAGAGCGTAGAGTCGCATCGAGATTGTTGACACTCTGTAAGGTATCTCGATGATCTGGACCGAGAGTCTTCTTTCTCCCCGCCAATGCACGTCGATGAATAATCTCTGCTTCTTCGTACTTTCCTTGACTATGTAGAGCTATACCAAGATTAGAGAGACTTGTTAAGGTATCCCAATGATCTAGCCCGATGGTTTCCTCTCTGCCCAGCAATGCGCATCGATGCATAAGCTCGGCTTCGTCATACTTTCCTTGCCTACATAGGGTTGCACCGAGATCATTGACACTCCATAATGTATCTCTGTGATCTAGCCCGAGTGTGTTCTCTCTACCGGCCAAGGCACGTCGATGCATGATCTCAGCTTCGTCGTACATTCCTTGCCCAAGGAGAGCCAAACCAAGATTTTGGACACTCCGAAGTGTTTCCCCATGATCAAGCCCGAGAGTTTCCTCCCTGCCCGCTAGTACACGTCGATGCAGAATCTCGGCTTGATTGTACTTTCCGCGACTACGCAGCGCGGTACTGAGATTATCGGCACTCCCTAAAGTATCTTTGTGATCTA
This sequence comes from Tuber indicum, assembly GCA_006112555.1. NCBI lineage: Eukaryota > Fungi > Ascomycota > Pezizomycetes > Pezizales > Tuberaceae > Tuber > Tuber indicum. The sequence goes on along the minus strand of VBSK01000056.1, from coordinate 1,235,462 downwards.
GACCAAGCGTTTTCTCTCTGCCCGCCAACGCACGTCGATGCAAAATCTCGGCCTCGTCGTACTTTCCTTGCCCATGCAGAACCAAACCAAGATTATCGACGCTCAGAAGTGTTTCTCGACAATCATGCCCCAATGTTTTTTCTCTAACCCCCAGTGCACGTCGATGCAAAATCTCGGCCTCGTCGTACTTTCCTTGCCCATGCAGAACCAAACCAAGATTATCGACGCTCAGAAGTGTTTCTCGACAATCAAGCCCCAGTGTTTTTTCTCTAACCCCCAGTGCACGTCGATACAGAATCTCGGCCTCGTCATAATTCCCTTGCCTATGGAGAGCCACACCGAGATTATTGACACTATATAAGGTATCTTGATGATCGAACCCGAGTGTGTTCTCTCTGCCGGCCAATGCTCGTCGATGCATGATCTCAGCTTTGTCGTACTTTCCTTGCTCATACAGAGCCAAGCCAAGATGTTCGACGCTCCGAAGTGTTTCTCGGTGATCAAGGCCCAGTGTTGTTTCTCTGCCCGCCAATGCACGTCGATGCATAATCTCGGCTTCGTCGTATTTCCCTAGATTATAGAGAGTCCTACCCAGATTATTGACACTATTTAAAGTATCTCGGTGATCGAGCCCCAGAGTCTTCTCCCTGCCTGCCAATGCACGTCGATGCATAATCTCAGCCTCGTCATACTTCTTTTGCCCATGCAGAGCCGAACCAAGATTATCGACGGTCAAAAGTGTTTCTCGACGATCAAGCCCTAGTGTTCTTTCTCTGCCCGAGAGTGCACGTCGATGCAGAATCTCGGCCTCGTCATACTTTCCTTGTCCGTTGAGAGCCACACCGAGATGATTGACACTAGCTAAAGTATCTCGGTGGTCGAGCCCGAGCGTTTTCTCCCTGCCCACCAATGCACGTCGATGCAGAATCTCGGCCTCGTCATACTTTCCTTGCCCGTTGAGAGCCACACCGAGATTATTGACACTAGTTAAAGTATCTCGGTGGTCGAGCCCGAGCGTTTTCTCCCAGCCCACCAATGCACGTCGATGCAGAATCTCGGCCTCGTCATACTTTCTTTGCCCGTAGAGAGCCGCACCAAGATTGTTGACACTATTTAAAGTATATCGGTGATCGACACCGAGCGTTTTCTCCCAGCCCACCAATGCACGTCGATGCAGAATCTCGGCCTTGTCATACTTTCCTTGCCCGTTGAGAGCCACACCGAGATTATTGACACTAGTTAAAGTATCTCGGTGATCGAGCCCGAGCGTTTTCTCCCTGCCTACCAATGCACGTCGATGCAGAATCTCGGCCTCGTCATACTTTCCTTGCCCGTTGAGAGCCACACCGAGATTATTGACACTAGTTAAAGTATCTCGGTGGTCGAGCCCGAGCGTTTTCTCCCAGCCCACCAATGCACGTCGATGCAGAATCTCGGCCTCGTCATACTTTCCTTGCCCGTTGAGAGCCACACCGAGATTATTGACACTAGTTAAAGTATCTCGGTGGTCGAGCCCGAGCGTTTTCTCCCTGCCCACCAATGCACGTCGATGCAGAATCTCGGCCTTGTCATACTTTCCTTGCCCGTTGAGAGCCACACCGAGATTATTGACACTAGTTAAAGTATCTCGGTGGTCGAGCCCGAGCGTTTTCTCCCAGCCCACCAATGCACGTCGATGCAGAATCTCGGCCTCGTCATACTTCCTTTGCCCATAGAGAGCCGCACCAAGATTGTTGACACTATTTAAAGTATCTCGGTGATCGACACCGAGCGTTTTCTCCCAGCCCACCAATGCACGTCGATGCAGAATCTCGGCCTCCTCATAATTCCCTTGCCCATGGAGAGTCACACCGAGATCATTGACACTATATAAGGTATCTTGATGATCGAGCCCGAGTGTGTTCTCTCTGCCGGCCAATGCTCGTCGATGCATGATCTCAGCTTTGTCGTACTTTCCTTGCTCATACAGATCCATGCCAAGATGTTCGACGCTCCGAAGTGTTTCTCGGTGCTCAAGCCCCAGTGTTCTTTCCCTGCCCGCCAGTGCGCGTCGATGTATTATCTCGGCTTCATGGTACTTTCCCTGAGAATGCAGTGCGGTACCGGGGTTACCGACACTAGCTAAGGTGTCCCCATGATCTCGCCCGAGATATTTCTCTCTTCCTGCTAATGCGCGTCGTTGCGCAAACTCGACTTTGTTGTATTTTCCTTGGTAATGCAGAGTCGTTCCGAGACTATCCATACTCTCTAGGGTATCCCGGTGATCTAGTCCGGACGTTTTCTCTCTGCCCACCATTGCACGTCGATGCATAATTTCAGCTTCGTCGTACCTTTCCAGGCAATGGAGAGTTGTGCCGAGATTATACACGCTCTCTAGGGTGTCACGATGATCCGCCCCCAGCGTTTCCTCTCTGCCCGCCAATGCGCGTCGATGCATAATCTCGGCTTCCTCGTACTTTCTATCAAGATGTAGTGCCACACCTTGGTCATTGATGTCCTTTAAGGTATGCCGGTGATCCGGGCCCAGTATCTTCCGCACGACCGCCCGTAGAAACCGACGCATAATTTCTGATCCGCCGTACACCCTCTGACCTATTATTTGGATATGCGGGTTTTGCGGCTCAAATATCCCCTCTAGTGCAAAGAGAGAATTCAACTTTTGGCTTGGGCTAAACTGGTCGCCACGATAGTATTGATATAGGATTTCCTCGTATACCGTATTACGGGGGTGACTGTTGGCTCGTTTGTCTCAAGTACTTGAGTAGGCCTTGGCCACGATGAGGGATTGTCCCGCTAGGACTCCGAGATTTCCTACTACGAGGCGTTAGTTTTAGGTATTATTCCCGAGAACACTAGGTAGAACCCGAGAATATTCGCAGTCCAAGGGCTGCACTTACTTTGTTTGTACACTTATCCTTTGGCTTGTACAGTTTGTTCCGTTTTCTCAGCTTCTCCTTCGATCTTCCTGCTAGTTTCCCGTTCGAGTCAGACGTAAATGCTATCTGCATCAATAGCATGGATCACACGTACGGTAGAATGTGTTGTAATATTGGTAAGAACGCGGGACAGAAGTATACCGGACACAAGTCTTAGCTACTATGCGCTCTCCAAGCGGGATAAGGGGGTCCCTTAAATACACAAAAAACACTCTCATATATGTCATACTACTTACGACATGCAAACATATCTCTGACGCAACCTGAAGTAGGCTGGATGTCGATATCCTGCATAATGTAAGGAAGAATCCGATATTTCTCGTACTGTAATAGATGGGGAGGGATTCCTAATAATGGGTTCAATGGATATGAAAATCGTCGTCAATTGTGATCAAGATGAGAGTCCGCTTGACATGTTCGACTGAGGTTGAGTGGTGGAGTCTACCCATCAAAACCAGTCAGGTGATTCTCGGCCCATCCTTCTGATCAGCTACGGAAGCACAAAGTGCTTGTACTCGTAGCGTCCGTTCCAGCCTCCGCGAGTTCTGGGAGGAAGAGTCAATTCCTGTTGGAATATTATCCCTGAGTTTCAATTTCATACTTTCTATTGGTTTCCTATAAGATCTTTACAAACTTTCCTTTCTACCGTACTTGATATCTGAAACTGTTATCTCCCTGTTGTCTCCGTACTGTTTCCTCTCTATCTCCTTGCAGTGAAAATCTCTCTCTTGGTTCTTTCTTGTTTCAGTGATACAAGGCTTTCGTCCCCCTTACCGGAGGTGAAAATTTTCATCCACCCAGGCACCATATTGGATAAGGATCATCTTGTGTTAAAAGGGCCTTATTATCTACTTAGAAATGATATGCGAATTCTGACCTTTCAATCGTGTGCCTGAGAAAACTCTTGCCGGATTTTATCTATCATTCCTACTTATACTTCTCTCTCTTCACGTTACCGAACGCTTTATTTTACTTCATTAACAATTCATCAGCACCCCCCCTCCCCCATATTTTGCACAAAAAGTGTCCGATTTTAAACACTCTCAACTCGTCCAAAAGCAACGGAGAATTAACAAAATCAATTCCCAAGTGTACTCGTATGTATGCAGTTACCGAGACCTTCTAGGTAGAAATTACCACAATTTTCCCACCTTATCATGAGGGCTGGGAGTGTTGGAAATCGCGGATGCTTCTCCAAATAATTTATTCGCCGGAAGGAAATCATGTATCCCGCGGAAGTGGTACGGAAGCATTAAGGAATGGATCAGTGACTGTTGGGAGGTTGAGGACAGTAGGAGTCTGTATGAGCCTCATCTTTCTTTTGTTAGCATGGTCGACAAATGATGTTAGTATGCGGATGAAAGGAAAACTTGTGTGAACGAGCGAGCCGATGAGAGTTGGTGTGTCAGGTGATCGGCGGAAGGATAGGAGGATGTCTTTGTCATGATTTGTATATTCCTGTCTTTACTAGTATCGGTTAATTCCCGATAGTTAGTTAGACTACGTTGAGCGATAGCCTACTGAGTAGAGAGAGTTGAGTGAGTATGAGCGAACATCCCCACTAGCTTATAGTCTACAAAGTTGTGGGTCGGCGGTCAGAGTCTTGGCTCTGCTGCATTACTAATCGTCGGCTCGTTTCGCTCCGTTACCTTCGCCTGTTCGCCTATTCGCCCATTCACCCTTCTTCCGTCCTTTCCCAGTTACGCCATTCAAAAACCATCGTCGCCCAAAAGCACGGTGATGCGGACCCACCGACGGGCAAAGGAAATTGTCTATCAAGCACCATTAGAAAGTCGGCTCATTCCACAATCCTTTTGTCTACTCCCCTATCATTTATTTAGATCTTATATAGAATAGCAGTTGTCGCTGCTCGAATGTGACTTGAATTTTGGAGTTATCTTCGGGGACAGTTTTTCGACCATTTCACTCTCCATAATTCCACCATCCTCCCCGCCACCTGGGCATTAAACAGGTCTTGGATCACGAGCACTGTTGCCGAGTGGTTGTGCCAGCCAAGAAATCCTAAGCGCAAGAGAGAATAGCACATGTTATCATATGACTTTCAAATACGCATCAGTTGCCTACTTGACTATGACAGAATTTCTGTCATAGTTACTAGTATGAGTTCATCAGTATGGGTTCATCAGTAGATGACCACATTACATGGTTGATTACAACAGAGTTTCTTTGGAAACTCTATCGTACCACTAGTTGCTCGCTTTTCCTTTCTGTTACTGTTGCATTATGCAACACCATTGTCGTTGACTTTTCCTCCTTTTCTCACCTCTACCGTGCATCGTGCATTGTTTTGGTTCGCCTCCCTGTGGCATAATATGGACCCTCGGGGCGGGCGGCGCAACCTCAATCAAGAATTAGAACAGCACAACCAGTGAGCTCCCCGAGTGGGGTCTGATGATCACACTTATGTTAGGTCTAAGAGTTTCAATAGCGCAACCGGATTTTTGCTTCTTTATTTTTCTGTTATTACGCAAGCGATCTAAGGTTATGATCGCAGGTTCATAAAACTAGGCGGATCCCCCTGGCGATCCCGGGGTATGGTGTCCTTCAGCTTCCTCGCGGGATGCAACATATACATCTCTCTCACACGGGGTACTTTATGCTGTGTTTTGTCTTTACAATCTGTGCCCTTCCTCGTAGGTATTGGTGCTGTGGCCCATGGAAGTGCTTGGGTGTTTTGAGCTTCAGTTGCGGATCATTTAGAGAGCCGGGCGGAGTTTCATCCTTTTGATCGCGATATCTGCGCTAAGCACGCATTTTCAGAAGGTCTATTGCCTTACGATGTAGATATACCTCACTCTATCGTGCATGAGGAACATTGGGTGTCGCGGATGGCTTATTTGTATAACTCCCGCACCAGTTACTCTGCTGGGGTACCAGTGAGTCGGTAGTAATGAACAACGGAGGTACGAGTACAGTACAGCGCATAAGTTTTGTATGTTACACTAGTAGTGAGTGTTGCGTGAGCAACTTGTGTAACACACAAAGCTTAGGAGCTGTACCTCCGAAGAGCCTCGATCCAATTGAAAAATAAATAACTAGTTAGATCTCCGATTATGAAGCTAATTCAACTCTAATGCAAGAAATTTAACCATCCAACACATCCACCAAGACGCGAGAAGGAAACCCGATGTCAGGGAGAAAAATAATAATAGGAAAGTAAGGATGTATAAAAAAATAGCAAACACAATTTCACCCCCGAGCAGACCCAAACCCTTCACCACCGTCCATGATGCTCGGCACAAGGCACTCGTTGTCCGGGGACAGAGAGAAACATTGAGAGGTGGTTATTGGATTTCGGAGCAGTAGGGTAGATCGGGCCTAGAGCTCGCTCTTCCCCCGTTGCTGCACGTCGGTAGACTATATATTATCCGGTTCATCGTGCTTTCTCATCTCATGTAGCGCTGCACCTAACTTAATGAGGCTATGAAGGATGTGTCGACGACCTAACTTCAGAATCTTCTCCTGTCCTACCAGCGGGGGGCCGAAAAACTACAAATGCACATCGGGGTGCCTCGGTGGCTAAGCCCAAGTGTCTTCTCCGCACCTATCGTGGTACCGTTGGTACGTCGGTAGCTAATATCCGCTTCGTGGTGCTTTACACTGCCTACTCGGTACCACCCCGAGGATATTGACAATTGGTAGGGTATCTCGATGAACCGGCCCTTTGTGTCTCCACTCTGCCCCCCAGCGCACGTCGACACATAGCTGCGTCTTCACTGTACCTTCCCAGATCGAGCAGCGTTTTGCTTAACTTATCCATAGTGTTGAGAACGTCTGGACGGTCGGCCCCAAGCGCGTTCTCCGTAGCCCTAGGGAATGTCGGTACATGATTTCAGCTTCTTGATACCACTCTCTTAGCGAGAGGCGTCGCAGCTAGTCTAATAACATATAAGACGTTTGGGTGATGCGACGCAAGGGCGCTCTCGGAGCTCACCCTCTGCTGCATGTCGATGCGTATCATAACTTCAAATTCGCGGTCCCTTTTTCGATAACATAGTACCACACTTGGACTATTTTCAGCGAAAAGTGTTACGGAAAGCGAATTTGGCACTTAATTGGATGGTATTGCAAGAAAATAATGCAGTATAAAGAACTTATATGAATATCCTAACTAGAGAAGTATTCTCGCAAAGAAAAATAGGAAATGAAAAGAATGCATGACTTGATCGACCGAGTGGATGACAGAGGAGAGAGACAGAATTGACTATGAATGAAAACATTTAACGAAGGAAAACGGACTGCCTTATATCCTTTCTGGATCGTCTAGATAAATTTTCCCGCATATTTCCAGCATATTCCAAATCCTTTATCACATTCCACTTCACAAAGCTCCCAGTTTCCATGCGATTGTTGGTTTTTCTAGTTCCTACCGAGGATCGGGGTAAATGATAGAGGGTAAGATCCGACTGAGAGTATGAGCTGACCGAGAATGTACCTGACCGAGGTATCTATACAAAGCAGGTACCATATTCAAGGGAGATGATGGGTGTGTTGTCGCAAGTGGGGTTTGATATGTAGGAGGAGTTGTTAGTCAAACATGGGGGATGGTAGCGTACATATACGACAGAGGTTGGTGTCTCTTAGTCGGAAAAACAAGGAGAAATATCATTATGAGTGTTGGGGTTGTGGGGGAGCCTCGAGTAAAGAGTGGATATGCGGGTGAACAGCCAAAGAAATCTCCGCCGAACTGATTAATGGCACTTGGTAGGCTGTCGCGATGACCGGGTTCGGGCATGTTTTTTCGGCCCGCGGAGGCATGTCGATGCATGATCTGCGCTTCGTCATACTTGATGGCCAAGCCCAAGTGTTTTCTCTCGGCCCACCAGCACACGCAAGTAAATCGCCTCGGCTTGATTGTGCTTGCCTTGAGAACGCAGAGTGGCTGCGAGATTGTTGACACTCCGTAAGGTATCTTGATGATCTGGGCCGAGAGTCTTATCTCTCCCTGACAATGAACGTCGGTGCATAATCTCCGCCTCATCGTACTTTCCTTGACTATGTAGAGCTGTACCAAGATTGGCGAGACTCGTTAAGGTATCACGATGATCTCGCCCGAGGATTTTCTCTCTGCCCAGCGATGCACGTCGATGCATAAGCTCGGCCTCGTCATACTTTCCTTGCCTATGCAGAACTAAACCAAGATTATCGACGCTCAGAAGTGTTTCTCGACAATCAAGCCCCAGTGTTCTTTCTCCGACCACTAATGCACGTCGATGCAAAATCTCGGCCTCGTCATACTTCCCTTGCTCATGGAGAGCCACACCGAGATTATTGACGCTACGTAAGGTATCTTGATGATCAAGCCCGAGGGTTTTCTCTCTGCTCGCCAACGCACGTCGATGCACAACCTCCGCCTCGTCATGCTTTCCTTGCCCATGCAGAGCCAAACCAAGATGTTCGACGCTCAGAAGTGTTTCTCGATGATCAAACCCCAGCGCTCTCTCTCTACCCAACAGTGCACGTCGATGCAGAAGCTCGGCTTGGTTGTGTCTTTCTCGATTATGGAGAGTTATGCCGAGATCGTGGACACTATTTAAGGTATCTTCGTGATCGAGCCCGAGAGTTTTCTCCCTGCCCGCCAATGCACGTCGGTGCAGAATCTCGGCATCGCCGTACTTCCGTTTTCCATGCAGAGCCACCCCGAGATTTTTGACACTCCGAAGCGTTTCTCGATGATCAAGCCCTAGTGCTCTTTCTCTACCTGCCAGTGCACGTCGATGCAGAATCTCGGCCTCGTCATACTTTCCTTGCCCATGGAGAGCCACACCGAGATTATTGACACTATATAAGGTATCTTGATCATCAAGCCCGAGGGTTTTCTCTCTGCCCGCCAACGCACGTCGATGCACAATCTCCGCCTCGTCATACTTTCCTTGCCCATGCAGAGCCAAACCGAGATTTTCGACGCTTAGAAGTGTTTCGTGATGATCAAGTCCCAGTGTTTTTTCTCTGCCTAACAGTGCACGTCGATGTAGAATCTTGGCCTCCTCATACTTTCCTTGGCCATGCAGAGCCGCACCAAGATCATTGACACTACGTAAAGTATCTTGATGATCGAGCCCGAACGTGTTCTCTCTGCCGGCCAATGCACGTCGATTCATAATCTCAGCTTCGTCGTACATTCCTTGCTCATACAGAGCCAAACCAAGATGTTCGACGCTCCGAAGTGTTTCTCGATGATCAAGCCCTAGTGTTTTTTCTCTACCCGACAGTGCGCGTCGATGAAGTATTTCAGCCTCGCCGTACTTTTCCTGCCAATGGAGAGTTTTTCCGAGATTATGGACACTGTCTAGGGTGTCTCGATGATCCGGCCCTAGCATCCGCTCTCGGCCCGCCAACGCACGCCGAAGCAGAATCTTGGCTTCGTCGTACTTTCCTTGATTATAGAGAGTCGTACCGAGGTTGTGGGCACTATTTAAAGTATCTCGGTGATCGAGCCCGAGAGTTTTCTCGCTGCCTGCCAAAGCACGTCGATGCAGAATCTCGACCTCGTCATACTTTCCTTGCCGGTGCAGAGCCAAACCAAGACCCCAGATGCTCCGAAGTGTTTCTCGATGATCGAACCCCAGTGTTTTTTCTCTGCCCGATAATGCACGTTGATGCAGAATCTCGGCTTCATCGTACTCTTCCTGACAATGGAGAGTTGTGCCAAGATTATGAACACTGTCTAAGGTGTCTCGATGATCCGGCCCCAGGATCCCCTCTCTGCCCCCCAACGCACGTCGATGCATAATCCTGGCTTCGCTGTACTTTCCTTGCTGGTGAAGAGTTTTACCGAGATTGCTGACACTCCCTAAGGTATCCCGATGCTCTAGCCCTAGAATCCTCTCTCTGCCCATCACTGCACGTCGATGCATTATCTCGGCTTCGCGGTACTTTCCCTGACAATGTAGAGCTGTACCGAGATTACCGACACTAGCTAAGGTGTCCCGATGATCTCGCCCCAGAATTTTCTCTCTTCCCGCCAATGCACGTCGATGCACAAACTCGGCTTTGTTGTATTTTCCCCGACTACACAGAGCAGTGCCGAGATTATCCATACTCTCTAAGGTATCGCGGTGATCCAGTCCGAGTGTTTTCTCTCTGCCCGCCAGTGCACGTCCATGCATGATCTCAGCTTCGTCGTTCCTTTCCTGGCCGTGCAGAGCTGAACCGATATTATCGACACTCCCTAAGGTATCCCGATGATCCAGCCCGAGAGTTTTCTCCCTGCCAGCCAATGCACGTCGGTGCTTGAGCTCGGCTTCCTTGTACTTTCCCCGACTACGCAGCGTTGTACCGAGATTATCAACACTCCCTAATGTATCTTTGTGATCTAGACCGAGGGTCTTCTCCCTACCCGCCAATGCACGTCGGTGCATAATCTCGGCTTCCTCGTACTTTCCATGACAATGTAGTGCCACACCCTGGTTGTTGATGTCCCTTAAGGTATACCGATGATCCGGGCCCAGTATCTTCCGCATGACCGCCCGTAGAAGCCGACGCATAATTTCTGATCCGCCGTACGCCCTCTGGCCGGTTGTTTGGATATGCGGGTTTTGCAGCTCAAAAATCTCCCCTCCGGCGCAACGAGTGAATCGAACTTTTAGCTCGGGCTAAACTTGTCGCGGTCGTCTTGAAAGCGAATTTCCTCGTCTAGTAGTCGGGTCACTGTTGGCTTGTTTGTGTAGAGTGCTTGAGTAGGCGTTGGGGACGATCGGGAATTATCCTGCTAGGACTCTGAGGTTTCGTACTACGAAGCGTTAGTTTTAGGGATTGTCCTTGAACCCTTGATTATTCTCAGTGCAAGGACTACACTTACTTCGTTCGTACGCTTATTCTTCGACTTCTACCGTTCTTTCTTCTTAGTTTCTTTCCGATCTTCCTGACAGTCGCCCACTTGTGTTAGATAAAAGTGGGATCCGCATCAATAGCGAGGATCAAACATACGATAAGTGTAGGGAATAATCCTAGATATTTCGCGTACAATGATAGATGGGGAGAGTCTTGGTAAGAATTTCAATGGATATGAAAATAGTCATCGGTTAGGTTCAAGATACTCGTAGAATCCGCTTGACAAGTAAGGCTGCGGCTGAGAGGTGGAGTCTACCCATGCAAACAAATCAGGTGATCCTTGGTCCATTCTTTTGATTGGCTACTAAAGTATAAAGTGCTTGTACTCGTAGTCGTAGCGTGCGCTCCAGCCCCCACAAGTCCTTACAGGCGGACTTGTCACACCGGCGAATATGACTCTTAGTATCCCATAGTTGGGTTGTGGGTATGAATATTGCAATCGGTCGATTCTACAATATATCAACTTATCAGGCTCAACATAATACATTGATGGAAATCTGGGAAAAATATTGAGGTTTGCAAAAAATGCCCTAGGATTAATCACAAGGTAACTGACTCAGATAAAGTATGATACTGTATTGTATACGATCTTGACAACAAAATCCGTCGACAATGCTGAAGATTCTAGATAGATATTTATAGATCGTGGTAGATTGTTGAATTTTCGCGAGTCCGGTGGAGGGCTCAGAAGTTCGATGGATCGGTATGGGGGTTCCGAGAATGAATGTAGATTCTCCGGGAAATCCTTTCCTTTGCTATCACCAAAGTGTGTGTAGGCATAGAGATAGGTGTGGGGGTCTTTGGACGGATTAATTATGTTTTACTTTTACAGCTATCCTTACCGATACGGTAGTTTAGAGATAATATCGACGAATGAAGTTATTTTACCTTACCTCTCATTTTTGTCCACAGACCGCCATACGGTGGTTCCCCACATAAAGTTATTCAGTTACTCTTCTATCTATCGCTGCGCGATTTGGTCATCCATCATTATCCCTCTTAAGAGGCACCCCCCCCATGTTACACAAAAAATGGCCGATTTAAAACACCCCCAACTTGTCTAAAAGCAACGGGGAATTAACAAAACCAGTTCCCAAGTGCGCGGTCACTCAGATTTTCTGGGTAGAAATTACTACAATTTTCCCACCCTACCATGAAGGCTGGGAGTGTTGGAAATCGTGGATGCGGCTCTGCGTGCTCCGAACATGCTCGACATGCTCAGGTTTCGCTTGTTCGCATAAAGGTTTCGGAGATGCGCATTAGATTAGCGCATCTGCGAAGGGAATCATGTATCCAGCGCGAATAGTACGGAAGCGTCAAGGAACGAAGCGGTGACCGTCGGGAGGTTGCGAGCAGTGGGAGTCTTTACGAAGCATTCCTTTCCTTCCTCATCATGGTTGATATATTTTGTCATACCAGTACTTGTACTACCGACCGACAGGTTTCCATTAGTGGGCGAGCTTAAAGCTCTCGCCCCGACCGCAGCATTGCCGTATTTTCCGTAGGATAAGCCATGGGAGCATGCGGAGGGAAGGGAGCCTTGCGTGAACAAGCGAGCCGGCAGGGGTGGGTGTCTGGTGATCGGTGGAATGACAGGAGAGTGTCTTTGTCGCAATTTATATATTAATAATATACTCCAATCGTTATCGTTTAGTTACCGGTGTGAAGCCGGGTGCGAGTTGGGGGATATTCCTGTATCTGGTAGGGTGTTTACCCTGATGGTAACCTTCCTATGTATGATAGGAGGCTTGGCATACAAATAGTTGCCATTCAAGCTGCATCGCCTTTCCTTGACACAGAGAGGGTGAGCTTCAGTCAACACGGGCATAGCCAACATCGCTCCTCCACCTCGATCAGGCGCAGTGCTATCTCTTTTTTGTACAAGTACCTTCTGCTCCGCTTTAGTTACACAACAGATCTGCAGGCCAATTACACAGAGCTATCATCAACGATATCAGAGTGTCACAGGAGGGAGAATATCAGAGGGTACCAGCGTAATCGACACACCAACCGGTGAAGGGAAAGTCATAAATAATCCCCGCACCGGTAGCTGGTGTTGAGCGATACGCTAGTGTACTGTACTCGAGTAGATAGAGCGGAGTGAGAACGAGCGAACTTCCCAGAGTTTTGAGCCGCCGTTCAGAGTCTTGGCTCTGTTGCATTACTAATCGTTGGGTTGTTTGGTTCCGTGATCGTCACCGTTTCACCCTCTCCCCCTTTCGTCGTTTCGTCGTTTCGTCGTTTCGTCGTTAAGCTCAAAAGAACAACGAAGCGAGCTCTCTGACGGGAAAGGGAAATCGTCTATCAAGCACCACTAGACAGTCTGCCCATTCCACATTCCCTTTATCTACCTCCTGCCCCGTATCCAGACATTATACGAATAGCTGTTAGTTGTCGCTGCTCAAATGTGACTTTATTTTTGAGTTATCATACTTTCAAAGACAGTTTATCGATCATTTCACTCTACCGTAATCCCACTATCCTCCCCGCCATCTGCTCCTCCTTTGCGCAATCGCAATTAAACAGGTCTCGGATGACGAGCACTGTTGCCGAGTGGCTGTACCAGCCACAAACAAATCTTGAACGCAAGATAGGACAGTGCAATCAATAAGCCCTCCGGGTGGGCTCCAGCGCCCACACTAATAAGTTAAGACTTAGAAATTCGGTAGCGCAACTCGATTTTTTCCATATTTTTTTTCTCCTCTCCGCTTTGCGGCCGGCGGTCCGGGGTTGGGATTATAGGCCAGTAAAACCGGATGGATTTTGTTGGCGGTGCCGGGGTATGGTGTCCTGCGGTTTCCTTGCCGGATGCAACATTTACATCTCTCCTACCCAGAAGTACTTTGTGCTGTGTGTTAGCTTTAAAATATGTGTCCTTCCTCGTAGGAATTGATGCTGTGGCCTATGAAAGTGCTTGGGTGGCTTGGGTGCCTTGAGCTTCGGTTGCGGATCGTTTAGAGCGCCGGGCGGGGTTTAATCCTTTCAATCGCGATATCTGCGCTTGCTCTTGAGGTGGTATGATACACTTTTCTAGAAGTCTATTGCCTTCAGTGACGAGGTAGGATGTAGCATACACCTGAGTCTACGTGAGGAGCATGGGATGGCTTATTTATATGGTTGGAATGACAATGATTCATGACCGAGTTGGGGAGCGCCACTTTGTCTATGCGCCACACCGCCTCTATCTTTCGGGGGTCGGTACTGTGAAAGGAAACTACGGGAACTCTAGCACCAGCTAGTCCGTTGGGGTATTAGTAGGCCAGTAGTAATGAACAAGAGCCTCGATCCAACGGAAGAATAAATCACTAGAACTCTAATTATGAGGTTAATTTAACTCCGATCAAAGAAGTTGAACTATCCAATACCTCCACCAAGAAGTGAGAAAGAAGCACGAAGTTATGATAGCTCGATATTTTAGAAAACAATAAGAAAGCAAAGATGTATAAAAAAAAATATCCAAAACAATTTCATACCCGAGCAAACCCAAACCCTCTGTCTCTCTCATGATGCCGCGCCCAGGTCACTCGTTGCCCCCCCGCCAGAGGAAAACATCGGGGGGTGGCTATAAGGATTCTGGGTCTCAGCGTGGCCCACCCTCTGCTGCATGTCGATGCGTATGATATCATAACTTCAACTTCGCGGTTCTTTTTCCTATAACATAGTACCGCACCTGGATTATTTTCAGCAAAAGGGGTTTCGGGCAGCTGTTTGGGCACTTAACTGGATGGTATTGCAAGAAAAATCGTGTAGTAAAAGACAATATATGAATATCCTAACTAGAGGGGTATTCTCGCAAAGAAAATTAGGAAACGAAAAGAATGCATGACTTGATCGACCGAGTAGAGATTGCAGAGGAGAGAGACGGAATGGGCTATGAATGAAAACAATAACGAAGGAAAACGGGCTGCCTTATATCCTTCCGGCTTCATCTTGATCATTTTCCCAATACTTCCCGCATGTGCCAAATTCTTTATCACATTCCGCTTCACCAAGCTCCCTTTGGCGCGTGATTATTGGTTTTTCTGGGCTCCTACCGAGGATAGATGTATGTGACAGAAGATAAGATCCGACAGAGGGTATGAGCTGACCGAGGTTGTGCCTGACCAAAGTATCTACAGGTAGTAGGGGTACTCTGTTCAAGGGAGATGTCAATGTGCGGTCACAAGTGGTTTTTAATATGCAGGACGGGTTATCCAAACAGGCCAGATGGTACTCGAGTAGTGAATGCATGTGACCGAGGTTGGTGTCGTTTGGTTGGAAAAACAGGGAGAGATATCATTATGCATGTTAGGGTTGTGGGGGAGCCTCAGGCAGAGAGTGGATATGCGGGAAGCAGCCAAAGAGATCGCCGATGAACCGATTAATGGCACTGGGTAAGCTGTCGTGGTGATCGGATTCGAGCATATTTTTCGGCCCGCGAAGACACATCATTGCATGATCTGCGCTTCGTCATACTTGATGGCCTGGCCGGAGCGTTTTCTCTCGGCCCGCCAACGTACGCAAGCACAGAGTCTCGGCTTGGTTGTATTTTCCTTGAAAACGCAGAGTGGCTTCGAGATTGTTGGCACTCCGTAAGGTATCTTGATGATCTGGACCGAGAGTCTTCTCTCTCCTCGCCAATGCACGTCGATGCATAATCTCTGCTTCTTCGTACTTTCCTTGACTATTTAGAGCTGTACCAAGATTAGCGAGACTCGTTAAGGTATCCTGGTGATCGAGCCCAAGAGTTTTCTCTCTGCCCGCCAATGCACGTCGGTACACAAGCTCAGCGTTTTTATGTTGTCCTTGACTAGTCAGAGTCGTACCGAGGTTGTCCACACTCCCTAGGGTATCCCAATGATCTCGTCCGAGGGTTTTCTCTCTACCCAGCGATGCACGCCGATGTAGAGTCTCTGCTTCCTTGTACATTCCCCGCCCTTGTAGAGCCAAACCAAGATTTTCGACGCTCCGAAGTGTTTCTCGATGATCGGGTCCCAGTGTTTTTTCTCTCCCCGACAGTGCACGTCGATACAGAGCCATGGCTTGCTTGTACCTTTCTTGACAATAGAGAGTTGTGCCGAGATTGTGGATACTGTTTAGGGTGTCTCGATGATCCGGTCCCAGCATCCGCTCCCTGCCCACCGACGCCCGTCGAAGCAGAATCTTGGCTTCGTCGTACTTTCCTTGGATATACAGAGTCGTACCGAGATCGTGGACACTATTTAAGGTATCTTGGTGGTTGAGCCCGAGAGTTTTCTCCCTGCCTAGAAATGCACGTCGATGCATAATCTCGGCCTCGTAATACTTTCCTTGCTCCTGCAGAGTCACACCAAGATTTTTGACACTCCGAAGTGTTTCTTGATGATCAAGCCCCAGTCCTATTTCTCTGCCCGCCAGTGCGCGTCGATACAGAATTGTGGCTTCGTCATACTTTCCTAGTCCATGGAGAGCTACACCGAGATTATTGACACTATATAAGGTATCTTGATGATCGAGCCCAAGAGTTTTCTCGCAGCCTGCCAATGCACGTTGATGGAAAATCTCGGCCTCTGCATACCTCCCTTGCCGATGAAGAGCTAAACCAAGATGTTCTGCGCTCCAGAGTGTTTCTCGATGATCAAACCCCAGTGTTTTTTCTCTACCAGACAGTGCACGTCGAAGCAGAACCTCGGCTTCTTTGCACTCTTCCAGACAATGGAGAGTTATGCCGAGATTATGGACACTGTCTAGGGTGTCTCGATGATCCGGCCCGAGCGTCCCGTCTCTGCCCGCCAAAGCACGTAGATGCATAGTCGTGGCTTCGCTGTACTTTCCTTGACAGTACAGAGCTTTTCCGAGACTGCTGACATTCTCTAGGGTATCCCGATGCTCTAGTCCAAGTGTTTTCTCTCGGCCCACCAATGCACGCCGACTCATGATCTCGGCCTCGCCATGCTTTCCTTGCCTATACAGAGTCGCACTAAGATTCTTGACACTGTTTAAGGTATCTTGATGATCGAGCCCAAGAGTTTTCTCTCTGCCCGCCAACGCACGCCGATGCATAACCTCAGCTTCCTTGTACTTTCCCAGACCATGCAGAGCTGTGCCGGTGTTATCGGCGCTCCCTAAGGTATCCCGGTGTTCTCGCCCCAGAATTTTCTCTCTGCCCACCACTGCACATCGATGCATTATCTCGGCTTCGTGGTACTTTCCCTGTGAATATAGAGCTGTACCGAGATTACTAATACTCGCTAAGGTGTCCCGATGATTTCGCCCCAGAATTTTCTGTCTTCCCGCAAATGCACGTCGATGCATAAACTCAGCTTTGTTGTATTTTCCTTGACTACGCAGAGTCGTGCCGAGATTATCCATACTCTCTAAGGTATCCCGATGACCGAGCCCGAGCGTTTTCCCTCTGCCCACCGATGCACGTCCATGCATAATCTCAGCTTCGTCGTACTTTTCCTGACAATGCAGCGCCGCACCGAGATTATTCACACTATTTAGGGTATCTCGATGATCTAGCCCGAGGGTTTTCTCCCTGCCTGCCAAGGCACGCCGATGCATAATTTCAGCCTCCCTGTACTTTCCGCGACTACGCAGTTCTGTACCGAGATTATCAACACTCCCTAAAGTATCTTTGTGATCTAGACCGAGCGTTTTCTCTCTCCCCGCCAATGCACGTCGGTGCATAATCTCGGCTTCCTCGTACTTTCCATGACGATGTAGTGCTACACCTTTGTTATTGATGTCCCTTAAGGTATGCCGGTGATACGAGCCCTCTATCCTCCGCATGCCTGCCCGTAGAAATCGACGCATAATTTCTGATCCGCCGCACGCCCTCTGACCTACTATCTGGACATGCGGGTTTTGCGGTTCAAATATCACCTCTGGTGCAACGAGTGAATTGAACTTCTGGCTTGGGCTAGACCTGTCACCGCGGTCCTCTCGAAGTGGATTTCCTCGTCTATTAGGTGGGCCACTCTTGGTTCGTTTGTCTGAGTAGGCCTTGGCCACGATCGGGAATTATCCTGCCAGGACTCTGAGGTTTCGTGCTGTGAAGTGTTAATTTTATGTATTGTTTCCGAGAACACTAGCTAGAGCCCATGATTATTCTCTGTGCAAGGGCAACACTTACTTCCTTCGTACGCTTATTCTTTTCCTTACACTGATCTGTTTTCTCCTCTTCTTTCCGCTCTCCCTAATAGTTTTTCACTTGAGTCAGATATAAGTGGGGTCTACATCAATAGTGAGGGTCAAACCTACGGTAGGATGTAAGGAAGAATCCTAGGTATTTCGGGAATAATAATAGGCGGGGAGAGAATCCCGGCTGGGGACCCAATGGATATGAAAATCGTCGTCGATTACGATCAAGATAAAAATCTACTTGACAAGTAAGGCTGCGGCTGAGAGGTGGGGTCTACCCGTCAAAAAAAATCAGGTGATTCTAGGCCCATTCTTCTGGTTTTCACCCGATTGGTTACCAAGGTACTGTACAGTACAAGATGCTTGTACTGTACTCACAGCGTCCGTTCCGGCCTCCGCAAGCTCTGGCAGAAGGACTCAATTCCCAGAACGATAGGACCGCCTCCCCGAGGGAGGGAGATTCTTTTACTACTTGTAGCACCGACGAATATGACTCCTATCATCCCATAGTTGAATTGTGGGGTATGAAGTTTGCCACCGGTCGGCGACCGGTTCTACAATATATCAGACTCGATGTAAAGTACGTTAAATGGCAATCCGGGGAAAACACTGGACCCACAAAAATGGTCCAAGATTACAAAATAACTGAGTCAAATAAAGTATGATACCGTATTTTACGATATTTATTACAAAGTTTGATCCCCAACTTGTCTAAAATCAACCAAGAATTAACGAGACTAATTCTCAAGTGTATGCAGTTACCCAGACTTTCCCGGTAGAGATTCCGACAATTTTCCCACCGTACCACGAGGGCTGGGAGTGTTGGAAGTCGTGGATGCTGCTCTACATGCTCGGAACATACCCGAAAAGCAGAGCTTATTGTTTCGCTTGTTCGTATAAAGTTTTCGGAGATGCGCTTTGGATTAACGCGTCAGCGGGAGATCATGTACCGTATCATACCGTATCATATCCGGCGGAATTAGTGCGGAGGCGCCAAGGAACCGAGCGACGACGGCCGGCGATCAGTGGGAGTCTTTATGAGGCCTGTCTTTCCTTTATTAGCATGGTTGATATATCTTATCATACTTACTAGCACTACTGAACAGGTTTCCACTAGTAGGCGAGCTTAAAGCTCTTACCCCCACCGCAGCATTATGTTCCATGGGATAAGCCTTTGGAATACGCAGAAGAAAGGAAGACTTGTGTGAACGAGTGAGTCGGCAAGGGTGGGAGTGTCTCGTGATCGGTGGAAAGAAAGGAGGATTTCTTGTCGTGATTTGCATATTCCTGCCTTTATCGTTTAGTTACTAGTAACTTTGTAGGTTGTATTGAGCGATCGTGTACTGTATTACAGTTGAGAGAGAACGAGCGGACTTCCCCACCTTCCAAAGTTGTCGGCCGGCGACGAGAGTCTTGGCTCTGTTGCATTACTAATCGTCGATTCGCTTGCTTCCGTTTTGTGGTTACGTCCTTCAAAAACCGTAGCCGCTGCCCAAAAGCTAGCGAGGTGGACTCACTGATAGGGAGAGGAAATCGTCCAACAAGCATCATTAGACTTTTAGCTTATTTCACGCGCTTCCTATCCTCCCCTTTGCTCTGCATTTAGACCCTACATGGGATACCTGCTCTCAATTGTGAACTGATATAATTTCGTTTATTTTTTAAAGAGGGCCTCCCGACCATTTCGCCCCCCCACAATCCCACTTGTCCTCCCTGCCGCCCTGGCCCTTATTGAGCAATCGAAATTATACAGGTCTCAGATCACCAACACTGCCGCCGAGTGGCTCTAGTAGACCAGCCACAAACATATTATAGGAGGAAGGGAAACAACGCACCTGTAGCTGGTGAACTCTCCGAGTGAGTTCTGATGATCACACCTATAACGTCTCGTTTTGTGTGGGCCAGAAAAAAGTAATCGCGCGTCCAGAACACAATTTCCTTCCTTCTCCCTCTCTTAGGTTACCCCCTGTGCTTTCTTCCAGTTTCTGTTACTTGTGTTTCTCTTCATCCTTCTTGCTTTCCGCTTCTGCTGCAATAGTAGTGATCAATTGACAACTTCTCCACCTGTTCGTCATTTCCAGCGATACTTCAAAAAGTACGGAATCGCGGAGGCGGGAGTCTTGGAGGAAGCAATTTGTATTATCGTACTTCGGATATCTCTCTCAAAGTAAGGGATGTATACACAGAACGATGATACCCTTGTTGGAGTGCCTATAGGGCATGTGGTTAGGTTGTTATGGTTATGTGGTGTTCGAGTGGAGTTAGGTTTTTGGGTTGATGTTCGTTGCCGTTGTGCATCGGGTATTTGGTTTTCTTGGTGTTTCTTTCACACCATATGCCATTCGGCATATGGTAGCGAGCAAAGGGCATGCGGCATAGGCCTTAGGGTGTGTGGAGGATCACGGATTGTGATGATGGTTCCAGATTGCTGAGGATGGCCGGAGATGTTTGTCTAGAGTGTTCGTTGAGTTTCTTTGAGGTTGTGGTGTTTGGGAGATATATGTATCCCGGTATGTTCTTAGCTAGTGGGAGAGATAGCGTTTTCAGTCATCATTCTTCCTCCCATATTCTTTAGTTTTTCTGCTGCGTTTTTGAGTTGCACTTTCAACCCTTCGGCGGCGCGATAGGCCAAAGGCTGTAGCAGTGCAACTAGATTTTTTCATTCTTTTGTCTTTCCTTTCAATTTTTCGGCGGGCAAGGTTGATAGAAGTGGGTGGATTGCGTTGGCGATCGGGGACATGGTGTCCTGTAGTGCACTTGCAGGGTGCAATGTTACAATATATGCTTCCACCATGGGGTGTCCTGCTCTGTGTGCTGGCTCCAAAAATATGAGTACCCTTCCTCGTAGGAATAAATGCTGGGGCCTATAGAAGCGCTTGGGCTCCTTTCAGCTCCAGTTGTGAACCGTAAGAAGCCCCGGACGGAGTTTAACCTTTTTTAATTGTGATATCTGCGCTTGCTCCTGACCCCCTAGTATACTTTACGGAAGGTCTATTCCCTTTTGCGGCGTGGCAAGATATACCGGTAGCATATAACTTTACCTGGGTCTGCCTTTCTCTATAGGTTAACCTCTAGTGCATGCCAATACATGATCTTTGCGTCTTCTCAACAAGAAGGGTCACAGCTAGTCCTACAGCAAATAACAAGGCGATTGGGTGATGGGGTCTAAGCGAGTTCTCTTCGCCCTCCACCGCATGTCGATAAATAACTTCAACTTAGCTATTTTACTAATCATGCAGCACCGCACCTACATTATTTTCAGCAACAAGGTTTACAGACAGCGGCTCGGACACCTAATTAGAGAGTGTGGCAAGAGAATCTTGCAGCATAAAGACCTTATATGAATATCCAAATGGGGGGGGTGATCTCGTAAAAAAAAATAAAAATAGGAAAGGAAATGAATGAATGACTAGATCGACCGGGTACAGGTGACTGAGAGGAGACGAAATGGACTATGAACGAAAACAAATAACAAAAAAAAACAGAGTGCTTTTTGCCCTCCCTGGGTCACCTAGATCCTCCCTCCACACACTTCCAGCACATGCTAAATCCTTTATCACATTCCGCTTCACTAACGTGCCATTTGCGATGTGATTGGTGATTTTTGCAAGTTACTAACGAGGGTGGGGGTATATGACAGAGGGCAAGGTTCGACTGAGGGTGTGAGTAGACCGGGGGTGTGCCTAGCCCTAGGTATCTACACATGGTATGGGCACTCTATTCGAAGGAGATTTTGGGTGTGCTGCCGCAAGGCTGTCGCAAGAGGGGTTTGATATGTGAGACAAGTCGCTAGTCGAACATGGGGAATGGTAGTGAATGTATACAACGGATGTTGGTGTCGCTTGGTCGGAAAAATAAGGAGAAATGACATTATGTGTGTCGGGGTTGTGGGGGAGCCTTGAGTAAAGAGTGGATAGGCCAAAGAGATCCCCGCCGAACCGACTATTAGCACTTGGTAAGCTATCGCGAGGATATGATTCGAGCGTGTTTGTTCGGCCAGCGAAGGCACGCCGATGCATGGTCTGCGCTTCCTCATACTCGATGGTCTAGCGGGAGCGGTTTCCCTCGGCCCGCAAGCGACCTCAAGTGCATGATCTCAGCTTGCTTGTATTTTCCTTGACAACGCAGAGTCGCATCGAGACTGTTGACACTTCGTAAGGTATCTCGGTTTTCTGGACCGAGAGTCTTCTCTCTCCCCTCCAATGCGCGTCGGTACATACTCTCCGCCTCATCATATCGCCATTGCTTGCACAGAATCGCGCTGAGATTAAGCACAGTCGATAATGTATCTCTGTGATCTAGCCCGAGCACTTTCTCCCTACCCTCCAATGCACGTCGAGCCATGATCTCAGCTTCGTCGTACCTTCCTTGGCTATACAGAGTCGTACCGAGATTGTGGACACTATTTAAAGTATCTCGGTGGCCAAGCCCGAGCGTTTTCTCCCTGCCCGCCAATGCACGTCGATCCATGATCTCAGCTTCGTCGTACTTTCCTAGACCATATAGAGTTGCCCCGAGATTAGCGACACTGCGTAAGGTATGTCGATGATCTAGCCCGAGAATTTTCTCTCTGCCCACCAATGCTCGACGATGCATAACCTCGGCCTCGTCATACTTTTCTTGCCCATGAAGAGCCACACCAAGATTTTTGACACTCCGAAGTGTTTCCTGATGATTAAGCCCCAGTGCGCTTTCCCTGCCCGCCAGCGCACGTCGATGCATCGTCTCGGCCTTGTCATACATTTCTTGCCTATGCAGAGCCATACCAAGAGTTTCGACGCTCTGAAGTGTTTCTCGATGATCAAGCCCTAGTATTTTTTCCCTACCAAACAGCGCACGTCGATGAAGTATCTCAGCCTCGTTGTACTTTTCCTGCCAATGGAGAGTTGTGCCGAGATTATGGACACTCTCTAGGGTGTCTCGATGATCCAGCCCGAGCGTCCCCTCTCTGCCCGCCAACGCACGTCGATGCATAATATTGGCTTCGTTGTACTTTCCTTGATAGTACAGAGTTTTACCGAGACTGCTGACACTCCCTAAGGTATCCCGATGCTCTAATCCGAGTATTTTCTCTCGGCCCGCCAATGCACGTCGACTCATGATCTCGGCCTCGTTATACTTTCTTTGCCAATATAGAGTCGCACTAAGATTGTTGACACTGTGTAAGGTATCTCGATGATCGCGCCCGAGTATCCCCTCTCTGCCCGCCAGCGCACGTCGATGCATAATCTCAGCTTCCCTGTACTTTCCCAGACCTTGCAGAGCTGTGCCGGTGTTATCGACACTCCCTAAGGTATCCAGATGCTCTAGCCCCAGAGTTTTCTCTCTGCCCGCCCATGCACGTCGATGCATTATCTCGGCTTCGTGGTACTTTCTCTGACAGTGTAGAGCTGTACCGAGATTACTGACACTCTCTAAGGTATCTCGGTGGTCTCGCCCCAGAATTTCCTCTCTTCCTGCCAATGCACGTCGATGCACAAACTCAGCTTTGTTGCATTTTCCTTGACTACGCAGAGTCACGCCGAGATTATCCATACTCTCTAAGGTGTCCCGGTGGTCCAGTCCGAGTGTTTTCTCTCTGCCCGCCAATGCACGTCCATGCATGATCTCGGCTTCGTCATACCTTTCCTGACAATGCAGCGCCGCACCAAGATTATTCACACTTTTTAAGGTATCTCGATGGTCTAATCCGAGAGTTTTCTCCCTGCCAGCCAATGCACGTCGATGCATTATTTCAGCTTCTTTGTACTTTCCGCAACTACGCAGCGCTGTGCCGAGACTATCAACACTCCCTAAAGTATCTTTGTGATCGAGCCCTAGAGTTTTCTCTCTGCCCGCCAATGCACGTCGGTGCATTCTCTCGGCTTCCTCGTACTTTCCATGACGATGTAGTGCCACACCTTGGTTGTTGATGTACCTTAAGGTATGCCGATGATCTGGACCCAGTATCTTCTGTATGATAGCCCGTAGAAACCGAAGCATAATTTCTGATCCGCTGTACGCCCTCTGACCTATTATTTGGATATAAAGGGTTTGCGGCTCAAATATTCCCTCTAGTGCAAAGAGAGAATTCAACTTTTGGCTTGGGTTGAACTGGTCGCCGCGATAGTCTTGATATAGGATTTCCTTGTATATTACGGGGGTGACTGTTGGCTCGTTTGTCTAAAGTAATCGGGTAGGCCTTGGCCACTATCAGGAATTATCCCGCTAGGACCCGGAGGTTTCGTACTATGAAGCGCTAGTTTTAGGGATTGTTCCCGAGATCACTAGCTAGAGCCCAAGATTGTTCTCAGCCCATGGGCTACACTTACTTCGTTCGCACACTTATTCCTTGACTCGTAGTGTTCTGTTGTCTTAACTTCTTCCCGATCTTCCTAATAGCTTTTCGCTTAAGTCAGATATAAGTGGGGTCTGCATCGATAGCGAGGATCAAACCTACGGTAGGATGTAAGGAGGAATCCGTGATATTTCGTATCCAATAATAGATAGCGAGAGGGTTCTGGTAAGGGGCTCGATGGATATGGGAATCGTCGTGATTAGGGTCGATACGGTACGTAGAAGGTGCTTGACAGGTTAGGCTGAGGCTGAGAGTTGGGGTCTACCCATCGGGTAGCATCAGGCCACCCACCGCCCATTCTTCTGATTGGCTACTAAAGTACAAAGTGCTTGTAGTGCCAGTTCCAGGCTCGGCAAGCTCAGGCAGAAGGACTTGATTCCCAGAACGATGGGACTGCCTCTTGGAGAGAGGGATCTTTTTACTACTTGTAACACCGGTGACTATGACTTCTAGTATCCCATAGTTGGGCTGTGAGGTATGAAGTTCGCAATCGGTCGGCGACCGAGTTCACAGTATATCAGACTTAGTGCAAAATACGTTATTGACAATCTGGGGAAAACATCGGGGTCTAAGATTACAATGTAGCTCAGTCATATCAGGTATGATACTGTATTGTACGATCTTAATAAAATAGATCAGAACCCCCCCCCAATTTAAATACAAAAAAAAATGTTTAATTTTAAAAACTCTCAACTCGCCCGAAAGTAACGGAGAATTAATTCCCAAGTGTATGCAGTTACCGATACTTTATGAGCAGAAATTATCAAAATTTTCCCACCCTACCATGAGGGCGGGGAGTGTTGGAAATCGTGGATACTTCTTTCCATGCTCGGAACATGCTCGACATTCTGAGCTTATTGTTTCGCTTGTTTGCGCAAAGGTTTCGGAGATGCGCTTTAGACTAACGCATCCGCGGGGGAGATCATGTATCCGGCGGAGGCAGTACGGAAACGTCAAGGAATGGAGCAGTGACTGTCCGGAGGTTGCGGCAGTGGGAGTCTTCACGAGTCCTGTCGTTCTTTTCTTAGTGTGTGGGACGGAGAACTTTTTGGCTGCTCAACACTTCTCCGCTCCCACATGAACTCTCAACAACCCTAACCCAAATACCTAGACCGAGGGGGGGGGTTCTGCGCATTCTGACTAAGCAAACCCTAACCCTCTCACCACATACAATCTCGAGCACACATCTAGATGTTTGACCAACGACTAGTCCTACACATCAAACACTACTTGCGACACCACTTCCGATAACTCCTTTTGAAGGCAGTACCGCACCCCTATCATGTAGGAATACCGGTACCATGGACCGGCATATCCTCGGCAATACTCATACTCTCGATCAGAACTTACCTTACCCACCATCAAATTCTCTCATCCTCGGCAGGAACAGCAAAATGGGAACCGGTGAAGTTGAATATGATGGAGAACTCGGAATACGCTGGAAGTATGCGGGAAAGGATCTGGATGATCCAGAGAGGATAAAGGGCAGCCTGTTTTCCCTTTGTTACTATACTTTGCGTTTATCATCCAATTTGTCTCTCTCCTTCGGTACCTGTGTTTGGGTCAAATCTGCCTTTCGTTCTTTTTCGTTTCTATTTTACTTTGCGACAATATTTCTCCAGTCAGGATATTCGAATCCAATCTTTATATTCTGCAACTGTCTAGCCTACGACCAGACTAAGTTTCCAGACCGCTGTCCGTACACCTTGTTGAAAACTTAGCATGGTTGATATATTTTGTTATACTAGCACTACCGAACAGGTTTCCACAAACAGGTGAGCTTAAGGCTCTCATCCCAACCGCAGCATTATGTTCCATGGGATAAGTCTTGGGAGTATGCAGAAGAAAGGAAGATTTGTGTGAACGAGCGAGCCGGCAAGGGTGGGTGTGTCTGGCGATCGGTGGAAGGATAAGAGGATGTCATGCGGTGATTTGTATAATATTATTACTGTATTTATTGTTTAGTTACCGGTGGCCTGGGTGCTGTGAAAGGAAGCCGCGGGAACTCTGGCACTAGTAAGTCCACTGGGCTATTAGTGGGCCAGTGGTAATGAACAAGAGCCTGGATCTAGTAGAAGAATAAATTATAGGATCTCTGATTATGAAGCTAATTTAACTCTAATCAGAGGAATTGAGCCATTCAAGGCTTCTACCAAGAGACCAAGGAGTGAGAAATAAACAAGACGTTACAGCAGCTCAATATTTCAGAAAAAAAAAATAAGAAAGTAAAGATGTATAAAAAAACAGCCAACACGATTTTTCCCCGAGCAAACCCAAACCCTTCACCACCGTCACGATGCTTCGTATGATATAAGGAACTCGTTGGGCGGGCAGAGAGAAAAATGGAGAGGTGATTATTGTATTTCAAAGTCGCAGGGTGGCACGGCTCTAGAGCTCTCTCTCCCCCGGTAGCTGCACGTCGGTATATATTCTCCGTTTCATTGTGTTTTCTCATCTTGTGCAGTACTGCACCTAGCTTGATGTGGCTATGAAGGATGTGTTGATGGCCTGCCCCCAGAACCTTCTCTCGTCCTGCCGTCCTACGCCAATGAATAAAAAATCATCTCCGCGTCGTGATAGTTTCTCTGTTTGTACAACCGCCTGGCCAAATTATAGATACACTTCGGGGTATCCCGGTGGTCTAGCCCAAGCGTCTTCTCAGCACTTATCATGGCACGTCGGTAACTGATATCCGCTTCGTGGTACTTATTCTGTCTGTGCAGTGCAGCACCGAGATTATTGACACTAAGTAGGGTATCTCGATGATCCAGCCTAAGTGTCTTCTGTTCCTACCAGTGCACGTCGACACATAACTTCCGCTTCGCTATACTTTCCGGATCAAGCAGCGTCTCGTATAACATACTCATAGCCTTGAGGACGTCTCGATGGTCGGGCTCTAGTGCTTTCTCCATAGCCCCTGGGGCATGTCGATATATGATCTCAGCTTCGCCGTACTTTCTCTTAGCAGGAGGCGTCACAGTTAGTCCGACAACACATAATACGTCGTTTAGGTGATGTGGTCCAAGCGGGTATTCCTCAACCTCTGCTCCACATTGATGCATATCTTCAACTTCGTGGCTCTTTTTCTGATAACAGACTATTTTTAGCCAAAATGTTTATGAACAGCGGTTTAGGCACTTAATTGGATATCATTGCAAGAAAATCGTGTAGTAAAAGACCTTATATGAATATCCTAACTGGAGAAATATTCTCGGAAAGAAAAATGAGGAACGAAAAGAATGAGGGACTCGATCGACAGAGTACAGATGACTGAGAGGAGAGAGACGGAATGGACAATAAATAAAAACAAATAACAAAGGAAAACAGAGTGCCTTTTGTCCTCCCTGGATCTATATCCTCCCCCCATATACTTCGAGCATATGCCAAATCCTTTACCACATTCCGCTTCACTAAAGTCCCATTTGCCATGTGATTGTTGGTTTTGTTGACTTCCTACCGATGATGGGGGTATATGACAGAGGGTATGAGCTGACCGAGGGTGTGCCTGACCGAGGTATCGGAAGATGGTATGGGTACTATATTCAAAGGAGAAGTCGGGTGTGTGGTCGCAAGTTGTGTTTGATAATATATTATGTAGGAGTCCTTAGTCAAACATGGGGAATGGTAGTGTATGTATACGTCAGAGATTGGTGTCTCTTAGTCGGAAAAATAGTGAGAAATGACATTATGAGTGTTAGGGTTGTTGGGGAGCTCTGGTACAGAGTGAACAAGCGGTGAGCAGACAAAAAAATACCCGTTGAACCTATTATTGGAACTTGGTAAGGTATCGCGATGACCTGATTCGAGCGTGTTTTTTCGGCCCGGAAAGGCATATCGATGCAAAATCTGTGCTTCATGATACTTTCCCTGAAGATACAGCTAGACGCCCAGATCCCTAAAGCTCTACTAGCTATCTCTCGACGGTCTAGCCGGAGCGTTTTCTCGGCCTGCCAACGTACGCAAGTACTTAATCTCAGCTTGATCGTTCTTTCCTTGAAGACGCAAAGTCGCATCGAGATTGTTGACACTCCATAAGGTATCTTGATGATCTGGACCGAGAGTCTTCTCTCTCCCAGACAATGCACGTCGATGCAAAATCTCAGCATTGTTGTGTTTTCCTTGACTAAATAGAGTGGTACCGAGATTATCCATGCTCTCTAAGGTATCCCGATGATCCCGTCCGAGCGTTTTCTCTCTGCCCAGCAATGCACGTCGATGCATGATTTCGGCTTCGTCGTACTTTTCCTGACAATACAGCGCTGCACCGAGATTATTCACACTACTTAAGGTATCCCGATGATCTCGTCCGAGGGTTTTCTCTCTGCACAGCATTGCACGTCGATGGAGAATCTCGGCTTCGTGGTACTTCCCTTGACTATGCAAAGCAATACCGAGATTGCTAACACTGTGTAAGGTATCTCCGTGGTCTAGCCCGAGCGTTTTCTCCCTGCTGGCCAATGCACGTCGGTGCAAAATCTCGGCTTCCCCGTACTTTTCCTGACAATGCAGCGCTGCACCGAGATTATTCACACTACTTAAGGTTTCCCGATGATCTCGTCCGAGGGTTTTCTCTCCCCCCGCCAATGCACGTCGATGGAGAATCTCGGCTTCATGGTACTTTCCCTGACCATACAAAGCCCTACCAAGAGCGTTAACACTATTTAAGGTATCTTGGTGATAGCGCCCGAGCGTTTTCTCCCTGCCCGTCAATGCATGTTGATGCATAATCGCTGCTTCGTCGTACTTTCCTTGATAATACAGAGTCATACCGAGATTGTTGAAACTCCCTAAGGTATCTTGATGATCTAGCCCAATCGTTTTCTTTCTGCCCGCCAATGCACGGCGATGCATAATCTCGGCCTCATCATGCTTTCCTTGCCTATCCAGAGTAGCACCAAGATTATTGACGCTCCATAATGTTGCTTGGTGATCTCGCCCGAGCGCTTTCTCCCTACCAGCCAATACACGTCTATGCATAATCTCAGCTTCATTGAAAGTTCCCTGACAGTAGAGAGTTGTGCCAAGATTATGGACACAATCAAGGGTGTTTCGATGATCCGGCCCAAGCATCTCCTCTCTGCCTGCCAAAACACGACGATCCATAATCTCGGCTTCGTCGTACTTTCCTTGACTATGCAGAGTCATCCCGAGATTTCCCACACTCCCTAAGGTATCCCGGTGACCTAGCCCGAGTACTTTCTCTCTCCCCGCCAATGCACGTCGATTCATAACCTCGGCCTCGTCATACTTTCCTTGCCTACTCAGAGTTGCACCGAGATTATTGACACTCGATAATGTATCTCGGTGATCCAGCCCGAGTGTTGTCTCTCTGCCCGCCAATGCACGTCGATGCAGAATCTCAGCCTTGCCGTACTTCCTTCGCCTATGCAGTGTGACACCGAGATTATCGATACTGTGTAAAGTATCTTGATGATCGGGCCCCAGCGTTTTCTCTCTGCCTGCCAATGCACGCAGGTACATAATCTCAGCTTCCTTGTACTTTCCCAGACCACGCAGAGCTGTACCGATATTATCGACACTCCCTAAGGTATCCCGATGATCTAACCCCAGGATTTTCTCCCTGCCCGCTAATGCACGTCGATGCATCATCTCGGCTTCGTGGTACTTTCCCTGACAATGCAGAGCTATACCGAGATTACCGACACTCCCCAAGGTATCCTGATGACCTCGTCCGAGAATTCTCTCTCTGCCCGCTAATGCACGTCGATGCACGGTCTCAGCTTTGTTGTGTTTTCCTTGGCTACACAGAGTAGTACCGAGATTATCCACACTCTCTAAGGTATCCCGGTGATCCCGTCCGAACGCTTTCTCTCTGCCCACCAATGCATGTCGATGCATAATCTCAGCTTCTTCGTGCTTTTCCTGGCAATGCAGCGCCTCGCCGAGATTATTGGCACTCGATAATGTATCTCTGTGATCTAGCCCGAGCGTTTTCTTTCTGCCCACCAATGCACGTCTATGCATAATCTCCGCCTCGTTGTATCTTCCGTGACTATGCAAAGTCATACCGAGATTGTTGACACTCTGTAACGTATCTCCGTGATATAGCCCTAGTGTTTTCTCTCTGCCCGCCAATGCACGTCGGTGCATAATCTCAGCTTCCTTGTACTTTCCCCGACTACGTAGAGCTATTCCGAGATTGTCGACACTCTCTAAGGTATCTTGGTGGTTTAGACCAAGCGTTTTCTCCCTGCCCGCCAATGCACGCCGAAGCATAACCTCGGCTTCCCTGTACTTTCTATGACGATGTAGTGCTACACCTTGGCTATTGATGCTCTTTAAGGTATGCCGATGATTCGGGCCCAGAGTCTTCCGAACGGCTGCCCGTAGAAACCGACGCATAATTTCTGACCCGCTGTGCGCCCTTCGGCCTATTATTTGGATATGCGGATTTTGCGACCCAAAACCCCCCCGGTGCAATGGGCGAATTGAACTTCTGGATTATGCTAAAACTGTCGGGGCGGTCGTCCCGAAAGCGAATTTCCTCGACTATTGGCGGGTCACTGTCGGCTCGTTCGTCTAAGGTACTTGGGTGGGCCGCGGGGACGATCGGATATTATCCCGTTGGGAGTCTGAGGTTACGTACTATGAAGAGTTAGTTTAAGGATTGTTTCTGAGAACGCTGGTTGGCACCCAAGATTATACTCACTGCCAGAGCCAAACTTACTCTGTTCGTACACTTATCCTCCGAATTGTGCTGTTCGTTTCTCTCTCAGCGGACCTTCCTAATAGTTTTTCACTTGGGTCGGATATAAGTAGGCTCTGCGTCAATGGCGAGGATAAAGCCTGCCGTGGGATGTATGGAAGAATCTGAGATATTTTGCATACAACAATAGATGGGGAGATAGTTCCGGTAAGGGGATCAATGGATGTGAATATCGTCGATCAGGATGAAGATAGAATGCGCTTGAGACGTTAAACTGCTGGGGCTGAGGGGCAAAGTGCACCCATCAAAATCAATCAGGTGATTATCTGCCCATTCTTCTCATTGGCTGTTAGAGTACAGCGTGCTCGTAACGTCCGTTCCAATCTCCGCGGGTTCTGGCGGGACCCAATGCCTAGAGCGATAGGACCACCTCTTCGAGAGAGGGGAATCTTCTTACTACTTGTAAAATCGCGGGCCACTACTTGTGATATCCTCTTCCTTAGTCTGTCAATCTGCCCAAGAAATCAGTTCTAAAGGCCAATTTGAAACGTTAGTTATTTATTTTAGATCCCGCTATTTTCCTAACCAGATCTCTTAGGCTGTTAGTTTTTTGTTGATTTGCGGAGCAGTTTTGACCGCGGTGATGTTTTGACCACTTTGAGCCAGGTTGGTGGACTAGTATAATTTGTTTGATCAATTGGGCGCACCACCCGACGGACTAAGGGGTAGCCAGATAATGGTAGTACCGGGGTGGAAGGACGTTTTGACCAGTCGATCATCGTCCTGAACCGACAGCCGCTGGTGCATGAGAACAGAGAACTATAATAGGGGGTTTTACACTGCCGGCGACTATTCCTGCTTTGTGCAAGTTAACAGTGTACAGTACCACCGCCCTCCGAACCGCCAAAACATCCTGAGTATGAGACAGTGATCCCAAGCGGGCAGTCCGTCCGGCCTTGAGTACGGCCGGACTGTGGGGAAGCGGCTTTTCCAAACTAAAGCCGGTCTCGGCCTGGGTCACCTGCAGGCCGATGATTCAAGAGATCCCTGGTTTTCAATACTAATAAATATTTTATTATTCAACAGGATTAATTTTTTACAAAGTCACCCGGTTAATACATATTCACCCAAGCTAGTTAGAGAGTTGTGTGAAGAATGGTATAGAGTGTTTTGAGGTTGGACAGTATGTTCTGTTGATGTTGATGTGGGTAGCCTGGTAGGAGGAAAGAGACTACACATGAAATGGAAGACCACCGAAGATCTTGGTAGAAGATATTCGGAAGGATGCACAGAACCCCGGTAAGGGAGAAGAATGGTTCTGAGTGAACCAAAAATAGATGGAATGCACGAAGCATAGGATAGGGGTTTCTGGTTGATGGAAATGGTTGGTTCTTTCCTTATGGGGGGGTTGCAGTGAATAGATCCACGCGTTGTTTTGGTGGAAAGTTTTGGAAAGAAAAGGGTTCATGTGGTGATGGAGAGAATTTCCTTTGTGCTTTCTATTTAGATTAGTCTTTCTACCGATGTGGTGAGAATAGGCATCGTTGTTGTTTCCTTAGATCAATATCATTGAAGTTCACAGTTTCCACCCCCGCTGCGCACGATAGTTACGCTAAGATGTTTGGGTATCATGGTAGTTCATCGGTGGATGCTGCGCCAAGACTCGACCCGGCGGTTGCCTGGGCGCCGCCGGGCTTTGGCGGCCACTGAGAATTTCGACCTGGCTGGCCCAGGCTTTCCAAAACCAAGGCCGAACTGACCAGACTGCCGACCCGTGGTCTGGACCATGGTCCGGACTGGCCGCTTGGGATCACCGGTACGATATGATATATTGTATCGAATTTGAGTTCCCCTTTTAAGTTGGGATCTGAGGTTTGATCATTGCTGAGATTTCTGTCGCGAGGATTTGAGAAAAATTCATATCCCAGGTTATTCACCCTCGCACCTGAAACCCCCACTGTCCGATACTTTATTTTTAATTCTTTCGGTTAAAGTCTCCCATATTATTCCAGAGATTTTTTGTGTTTTATTGCCAAAATATCATCCTGTCCCCCAAATACCATAGGGCTATCAAATAACCGAATAAATAAATTAATACCCTGCTCTGCATGCACCCAGTCAAAATATATCAGCTATTTTCCAAAACAGCATATTTATATGTATCGTACCTATAGAAAGCTAACTCCAGAAAAAATGTTATTATAGTCACATAGTGGGCACTCCTCCACTGGCTGTGTCCGGGGAGAAAAGCAACTGGAGGCATAAAAATTGAGGATTCAGAGAAACTGTGCTCCTTGAAATATCTTACTCGCTACAACCTTTACTAGTCACCGAGACAGCTACAAGTTCACTAATCTCGAAGAACTATGCGCTGCGCAGTCGCGAGAACAGTGGAGTATCGATGCCTCCGGTGCTACTGGGATCTAGTACTTGAGTCAAAAGTGATGCAGCCGATAAGTGGTTTCGTACTAGTCCAAGAGCTGCCACGCGAACCCCCCCAGTATATTCCGATAGTCCCCTTTTGGCATGTGTTTACCAATATCTGGAGGAATACTTGAAAATTGGCGGTCTTCGGTGGTCGCAAGCGGCCGGGCCTTGCCGGACTGCAGATGTAGCAATGCGCAATAAGAAGGGTAATGATAATAGTAGTAGATTCTCCAGTTGTGATTGCGTTGTCCTATTTGAATACAAGAAAGGATACAGCATAGTTATAAAAAAAAAGATTGTTCGGGGATGACACCTTTGGCCAGGAAAGCGGTAAACAAAGATCAACCAGCATCCAAGAGGAACGAGAGAAACAAGGAGAAAAGGATAAGGTCAACGAGGTGAATAATATGCCGGATCCGACAAGAGAAATAAACATTATGAATAAAACCTTTAAGAGTATAAAGGAATACTTTAAATGCGAACAACAGATATCTACAAACTTCCGAGTGATCGAGCATGATTGCTTCAGTTCCCCGGGGCTTTTAGGGCAGTGCACACACCGGCATGGATTGAATAGAATATGTGCATATGGGCCAATGGCCTTTGTGTCACATGAGCATACCGGCACGATAGGCCATCTTCGCCACTATTAAATATACCGCTGCCAGTTAAATAGCCGCTGGGTGCACAACTTAGTCGCGCTCTAGAGTGCACTATACTCTTTTGTTACCGCCTAAATAGTTGTACCCGATCTAGAAATCAGAATCAAGAAGGAGAGACGGTTTCCGATGGGAATCGTTAAGATGAAACTTGCTTGGAGAAGGGTATGATGGAGGAGAGGATATATCATAGCGATAATTGTTAGGGGTTTTACGTTGTACTAATGCTGATATGGTGGGGAAATTTAGCGTGATATTATCATAACGTAATACATTTGTTAATGTGTGAGTAATTTACATACATTTAACGCTTTGATAACCCTCTCTCTCACCCACCGCCCACCAAAACAAATTGTGATAAAATTTTGCAATACCCCTGGAATCACATCGGAGAACGGTCATCCAAAAAGGTCTTCCTGTTCTCTTACTGTTGATGGACACAGTTCTTGAGGTACCAGGGAGAGGGTAGGGGAATTTTGCAATGAAACTATACTCTCAATGGTTGGAAATTGTCGGAAACTGTCGGAATTATTTTCAATGTCTATTCGTGCGTCCTGTAGCTGGGCCGGCAGGAGATATCTTCAGATATTGCATGGGTATTAGAGAATATCTGTGTATATCTTTAGACCTCTTTGGGTATCGGTAGCCATGTGTAGACATCTGCGGGCATCATCGGATATCTGCGGGAACCTTCGAATATCCCTAGGTATACCTTCAAATATCCGCGGGAAGCTACAGATATTTGCAGATACTAGCGTGCGTGGATCTACAGATATATGCCACGCAATTGCGAAATCTTTATTAATTTGATGGCATATGCCGAAAGTGTGGCCTACAAAGCCCAGGTGGGTTTCACCTTGACCTAGCCCGGCTAGGCCGGGTATCTGTAGGCTGTCTGTAGGGCTGATTAGCCCTCTGTAAACATTGACGGTAGCCTGGTACCGTATTTCTCGAAGGGGGATTCTCCTGATTGAAGTCTACTGCTCCGAGCTCGCCTAAATCCCTAGGGCAATACATCCAGGAGGTAAGCCAACTCTACACCTCTAATGGTATCACAGCTGTAGCATGTATGAATTCATGGCGGAGAATATACTTGTTAGATATAGTGGAAGTAGATTGATTGGAGTCAATGGTTGAAGGGTTGGGAGAATAGTGTGTTATGAGCAATCTATTTGACTAAATAAGAAACTTTTTCTTCACAGCCACCAAGCCCAGCGGTACAGTACCATACCCATATTTTCTCATCTCGCCCAGTACTACACCTAACCCAGCGAGGCCACGAAGGGTGCGTCGATGACCTAGCCCCGGAATCTTCTCTCGCCCCACTAAAGCACGCTGTTGCATCATCTCCGCTTCATCATAATTTCTCTGTTTTTGCAACGCCCCAGTCGGATTGTAGATGCGCATCAGGGTACCTCGGTGGTCAAGCCCAAGTGTCTTCGCCATACTTATCATGGCACGTCGATAACTAATCTCCG